>CM056994.1:1683181-2005141 GCA_029891345.1 Dryococelus australis
AATGTAACATTTTGCCACATTTACAGAACAATTCGTAAAGTTCCTGCTAAATTTTTACACAGCATTAGAGCCACAGAGCAAGCTGTAAATTTCAGGCCTGGTCAGACATTGATTTTAAAAATGATGCCCTTATATGTATCTTGACAAGTTTTTCTTATTTATTTAATAGTTTAACCACATTCAATAAAATTTTATGCTGACAGTAAATATTATAAGCATTAAATATAACATATTTTCTTGGCATTTTTAAAGATATCACCAAATAAGTAATTAAGGTTTTTAGTGACATACCATACGAACCAATCAACCTATTGTTACGGGTGTCCCTACACATCAAAACTACTCTTAAGTCCGCGGTGCCTAGAATAGCAGTTCCTCCTTGTGGGCCGTGGACATTGCTTGGCTCTGCTGTGTTGGGACTCGGTCTACTGACCAACACACATCAGCTGTTGCTGGTATGACGTCTGCTCGCCAAGTGTGCTGTGGACACTGCTTGTCTCTGCTGTGTTGGGACTCGGTCTACTGACCAGCACACATCAGCTGTTGCTGGTATGACGTCTGCTCGCCAAGTGTGCGGTGGACACTGCTTGTCTCTGCTGTGTTGGGACTCGGTCTACTGACCAACACACATCAGCTGTTGCTGGTATGACGTCTGCTCGCCAAGTGTGCCGTGGATACTGCTTGGCTCTGCTGTGTTGGGACTCGGTCTACTGACCAACACACATCAGCTGTTGCTGGTATGACGTCTGCTCGCCAAGTGTGCGATGGACACTGCTTGGCTCTGCTGTGTTGGGACTCGGTCTACTGACCTACATACATCAGCTGTTGCTGGTATGACGTTTGCTCGCCAAGTGTGCGGTGGACAATGCTTGGCTCTGCTGTGTTGGGACTCGGTCTACTGACCTACATACATCAGCTGTTGCTGGTATGACGTCTGCTCGCCAAGTGTGCGATGGACACTGCTTGGCTCTGCTGTGTTGGGACTCGGTCTACTGACCAACACACATCAGCTGTTGCTGGTATGACGTCTGCTCGCCAAGTGTGCTGTGCACACTGCTTGGCTCTGCTATGTTGGGACTCGGTCTACTGACCAAACACACTCAGCTGTTGCTGGTATGACGTCTGCTCGCCAAGTGTGCGGTGGACACTTCTTGGCTCTGCTGTGTTGGGACTCGGTCTACTGACCAACACACATCAGCTGTTGCTGGTATGAATTCTGCTCGCCAAGTGTGCGATGGACACTGCTTGGCTCTGCTGTGTTGGGACTCGGTCTACTGACCAACACACATCAGCTGTTGCTGGTATGACGTCTGCTCGCCAAGTGTGCCGTGGATACTGCTTGGCTCTGCTGTGTTGGGACTCGGTCTACTGACCAACACACATCAGCTGTTGCTGGTATGACGTCTGCTCGCCAAGTGTGCTGTGCACACTGCTTGGCTCTGCTATGTTGGGACTCGGTCTACTGACTAACACACATCAGCTGTTGCTGGTATGACGTCTGCTCGCCAAGTGTGCTGTGCACACTGCTTGGCTCTGCTGTGTTGGGACTCGGTCTACTGACCAACACACATCAGCTGTTGCTGGTATGACGTCTGCTCGCCAAGTGTGCGATGGACACTGCTTGGCTCTGCTGTGTTGGGACTCGGTCTACTGACCAACACACATCAGCTGTTGCTGGTATGACGTCTGCTCGCCAAGTGTGCCGTGGATACTGCTTGGCTCTGCTGTGTTGGGACTCGGTCTACTGACCAACACACATCAGCTGTTGCTGGTATGACGTCTGCTCGCCAAGTGTGCTGTGCACACTGCTTGGCTCTGCTATGTTGGGACTCGGTCTACTGACTAACACACATCAGCTGTTGCTGGTATGACGTCTGCTCGCCAAGTGTGCTGTGCACACTGCTTGGCTCTGCTGTGTTGGGACTCGGTCTACTGACCAACACACATCAGCTGTTGCTGGTATGACGTCTGCTCGCCAAGTGTGCGGTGGACACTTCTTGGCTCTGCTGTGTTGGGACTCGGTCTACTGACCAACACACATCAGCTGTTGCTGGTATGACGTCTGCTCGCCAAGTGTGCTGTGGATACTGCTTGGCTCTGCTGTGTTGGGACTCGGTCTACTGACTAACACACATCAGCTGTTGCTGGCATGACGTCTGCTCGCCAAGTGTACTGTGCACACTGCTTGGCTCTGCTGTGTTGGGACTCGGTCTACTGACCAACACACATCAGCTGTTGCTGGTATGACGTCTGCTCGCCAAGTGTGCGATGGACACTGCTTGGCTCTGCTGTGTTGGGACTCGGTCTACTGACCTACATACATCAGCTGTTGCTGGTATGACGTTTGCTCGCCAAGTGTGCGGTGGACAATGCTTGGCTCTGCTGTGTTGGGACTCGGTCTACTGACCTACATACATCAGCTGTTGCTGGTATGACGTCTGCTCGCCAAGTGTGCGATGGACACTGCTTGGCTCTGCTGTGTTGGGACTCGGTCTACTGACCAACACACATCAGCTGTTGCTGGTATGACGTCTGCTCGCCAAGTGTGCTGTGCACACTGCTTGGCTCTGCTATGTTGGGACTCGGTCTACTGACCAACACACATCAGCTGTTGCTGGTATGACGTCTGCTCGCCAAGTGTGCGGTGGACACTTCTTGGCTCTGCTGTGTTGGGACTCGGTCTACTGACCAACACACATCAGCTGTTGCTGGTATGAATTCTGCTCGCCAAGTGTGCGATGGACACTGCTTGGCTCTGCTGTGTTGGGACTCGGTCTACTGACCAACACACATCAGCTGTTGCTGGTATGACGTCTGCTCGCCAAGTGTGCTGTGCACACTGCTTGGCTCTGCTATGTTGGGACTCGGTCTACTGACCAACACACATCAGCTGTTGCTGGTATGACGTCTGCTCGCCAAGTGTGCGGTGGACACTTCTTGGCTCTGCTGTGTTGGGACTCGGTCTACTGACCAACACACATCAGCTGTTGCTGGTATGAATTCTGCTCGCCAAGTGTGCGATGGACACTGCTTGGCTCTGCTGTGTTGGGACTCGGTCTACTGACCAACACACATCAGCTGTTGCTGGTATGACGTCTGCTCGCCAAGTGTGCTGTGCACACTGCTTGGCTCTGCTATGTTGGGACTCGGTCTACTGACCAACACACATCAGCTGTTGCTGGTATGACGTCTGCTCGCCAAGTGTGCCGTGGACACTGCTTGGCTCTGCTGTTGTGGGACTCGGTCTACTGACCAACACACATCAGCATCAGCATCAATCAACAGAAAGCAGAATTCCTTTTTAAAGCAGAGTTTAATTTTGACGCTTTTTTTTTTTTCCCCAGTATAATTGTACGCTCACGCAAAGCTTTCATGTTTTTAGTCCCTTCGAAAAAAAGTAAACACCAATGAGGAAAATATTTCTTATAATCATTCAAAGTAACATATTTATTTTATTCATGGTAATTTTCATGCTAATGTTTTTAGTTTCAAATTACTTATTTAAATAAGTGATTCAAATGAAATATGTAGGGTAATTCAATTAGTTATTGTTTCGATTTCGGTAGTGATTTGTTGTTATTTTAACAGAAAACAATGAAAAACAATTTTGACATGTTATAAAAATTGAATTATTATAATAAATTGGTTTTATGAAAATTTATCTTAGGCGCTTTAGATATTGTTTGATGAAAATATAAGCTGAATAAATATACTTTTACAACACGAACGAAAATGAAAAAGAAATATTTAATGAATCATTATTACCGCATTTCGAAGAAATAATAAATGAAAAGAAAGTATTACTTAGTTTAGCCAGTTATTGATAATTGTATACCTATTGAAAATTGTGTTCTGTTTCTGCTGTCATATCACCCTTTACGTGTAACACAACATTGCCACGGATCTGATACTAATATTTGATATGTCAGGAAAGACAAACCTTGTGTAGTTTTAACATTACAATTAAAACGAGAAGATTGAACGTAAATTTATGTTCCATTATCTTCTGTCAACATTTCTTTAGAAATGTGTCGTTGCGTGAGGATTTCTCAGATCTTAATTTCTTAAGAGTTTAATAGAACAATGAAGAGGCTATAGTTGGGTAATTTTGAGCGCAGTTTTATTGGTCGCAACGTATTCTGTACCCTACAATCAGGTGAATGGTCTCCTGCTGCCTGCTGTTCCTCGGACTGTCGCGACCACAAGGAAGGAGCCGCGAGAATTTCACACCTCAGCCGAAGTTGGGTGGAGGAGAAGGAGAAACTTTATTGCGGCGAATATTGGGAAGATATGAAGTTGATCTAGTTTAACTTGTTTCGGGCGTGCGGGGGCTGTAAATGGAGGATGCTCCAGCCCAGCGGGAACTGTGTGTGTGTGTGAAGAGGGTGGAGCTGTTTGGACGGAAACGCGGGGCGGCTTGTGAAATGTTTGTTCTGTCGAATTCCGAACAATTCGATCGTAAGAGAAAATTAGTTTACTTTTTTTCGAAGGGACTAAAAACATGAAAGCTTTGCATGAGCGTACAATTATACTGGGGAAAAAAAAAAAAAAAAAAAAAAAAGCTTCAAAATTAAACTCTGCTTTAAAAAGGAATTCTGCTTTCTGTTGATTGATTACCGTATTAGTTTGCGTAATAATTCAAAACAAAGGTCTTGAGAGCCGATGAGGGTGAAGCGAGGTGAGTATGGAGCAGCCCCGGAATACAAGGGCGGGAGGAAACGGAAGATCTTGGAGAAAACCCGCCGACCAGCGGCATCGTCCGGTACAATTCTCACATGAAGAAATCCTGTAGAGGCACTGCTGGGAATTGAACTCAGTTCACTTAGGTGGAAAGAGAATATTATGGCTAGTATAACACCGTGGGTCCATGTCCTAGGTACGATGGTTCCTAATAGTCCATGGGCGAGGCCCTAAAATATGGCTTTTTGGTACTAAATGGAGGTACAAATAATCCTCCTCATCATCAGTGATTCCCTATAATCTAGGGATACCGAAAAGGCAATTTGGATAGCCCTACTGAGTAGCTTTTAAATATGGCGGCCATTTCAATATGGCTGCTAAAGGGATTATGGAATCTATTATATCTCTGCTCCCGTTATTCCGATTTTGACAATTATTTTTCAAATTAAAGATTTTGAGCTGTTCTACATTATTGCTAAGGTTGTCCATGTTCGTAACTGTGACCTGTTTAAAGTTAAATGTCAAAAATTGGTTTTTATGTGTTTTGGAACATATTTAATCTCTTAAATCATACAGAATATTCTGTTAAAATATCAAGATATATAAACAAACGATGAAGCTTGTGTGAAAGCCGTCGTTGAATTACTTGGCAACGATTAGTTAACCCACTTGAACACAATACATAATATATGGGCAGTTTATCATCAGGGATTGTCGCTTCACAAGACATCACAAAAGATCTACTTTGGTGCAAGAAGTATGACTAGCAGCTTACAACGAGTTTGTGGAAAACAGGTTGAAAAAATGCAAACACTTTTATGAATATTTAAAGAAAATGAAAGTAAAAACTTTCAGCCACATGAAACAGAAGAAGACCGACCACACGAGGTAATGTGTAGTAGGGTGATTGGTCCAGCAAGAACCATCGATCTGTGCGGTAACACATATAGGTTCTGGACATTGCACTGATGTATGGTGGGGTCTCTTGATGCATGAACTGCATGAAGTGTAGTATATACAATGGGACACTATCGAGAAGTATATAAAACTGTTAAAGTTTACTAACCATATCTTAATGTAAAGTTTATAATAATATTTAAAATATAGTACTTAAATGTAATTATTTTATTTTAAGACATATATAATTATATATTTATATTCATTCATAAGGATGATTTTCGAAATTATTTATTAGCCTTTTAATATGATTAAATAGTATTTTCTAAATAATGATCATTCTATTGTTGTTAATTATATTAAATATATTTAATAATGATTCAGTATGAAAACTTAAATTTTATTAGTTAAATCTGCTATATATTTAATTAAGGGCGTCTTAATGATTATTTATTTAATTGGATTCACGAGAGGGAATTTTTTGGTTTATGATATTTACTATCCCGCCATCGCTTCGCACAGGTTTTACGGAGATATTGAAATACAGACCTATATATGCAACTACCCGTGACTACCTGCGATTACTCATGACTACCTGCGACTACCTGCGACTACTTGCGACAACTTGCGACAACCTGTGACTACCAGTGGCTACCTGGGAATACCCATGACTACCTGTGATTACCTACGACAATCTGCGACTACCCATGCCTACCTGTGACTACATGCGACTACCTGCGACTACCCGTGACTATGTACGACTAGCCGTGACTTCCCGCGACAACTTGTGACAACCTGTGACTACCAGTGGCTACCTGGGAATACCCATGACTACCTGTGATTACCTACGACAATCTGCGACTACCCATGCCTACCTGTGACTACATGCGACTACCTGCGACTACCCGGACTATGTACGACTAGCCGTGACTTCCCGCGACAACTTGCGTCAACCTGTGACTACCAGTGGCTACCTGGGAATACCCATGACTACCTGTGATTACCTACGACAATCTGCGACTACCCATGCCTACCTGTGACTACATGCGACTACCTGCGACTACCCGTGACTATGTACGACTAGCCGTGACTTCCCGCGACAACTTGCGTCAACCTGTGACTACCAGTGGCTACCTGGGAATACCCATGACTACCTGTGATTACCTACGACAATCTGCGACTACCCATGCCTACCTGTGACTACATGCGACTACCTGCGACTACCCGTGACTATGTACGACTAGCCGTGACTTCCCGCGACAACTTGCGTCAACCTGCGACAACCTGCGACTACCCGTGATTACCTGCGAATACTTGCGACTACTTGCGACTATTTGCGACTACTTACGACAACTTGAGACATCTTCTTGTAACATTGGTTCAATTTATTTTTAATGGTTTTGGTAGATCATACTTAGAAAGCAGCCAAGTAACTAAGTTTTCTCCGACATGGTTTACAAATTTTGAAATTTTTCAAGGATTTACAAAAAATTAAGCATAGCCTATGTCCATCTGGAAGAATGTAGCTTCCGAATAGTAAAATAATGATAAGAAACGGCCTTGTAGTTTCCGTGATTAGCCATTTGTATAAACAAACTCACATTACCTCTTTATTATATTACTATAACTAGATTAAATTGTAAATAATAATATCTGTATATGATCTATTAAGTATTTTGTAAAAATTAAGTTTATAATTTAATAATGCTTATAATTTATTTTCAAAAAATATTTATTTTAATATGTTTTTAATTTACTGGTCGCTATAGTGCATTAGAAGCTCCATAGCGACTATAGCCGCATTGCTCAAGTTGCGAGTGAAGTACTAGACGGGAAGGTGACTTAATATGTGTCTTGCCTCCTAAGCCCATTAGAACCAGTAGCAGCACGTGATGGATTTTGATAGGAACGGCATTGCGGATTCGTATGGAGAATTGATAGGCATTTGTAATATTGCGACGTCACAGTTCGCATCAATGTGTTTGTAATGTCGTCCACACATTATCAAAGTTCCTTTCGACCAAGGTAGTCCACACCAATGTAACATTCACAAATTGACGCCAAGCGTTATAAATGCCACGACATTGGCGACTGCGATCCAGACATATTTACTGAACACATTAAAACACGACGTGTCATCGTGTACTAAGTCTATGTAGTTGACTCGTTACACGGGCTATGGTTTCCCCATCAACCACACACACATACTACATTAACAACAAAGTGGGGATGGCAACTTGAAGTGGTTAGGTAGGGGTATCGCATATTGTTCATAGAAGAGAACAATGGTTATGCATTACCACATATTACCATTATGTGCTAGAATGTAGATGTCAAGGTGAGAGAATACATCCTGACAATGCTGTGGAGAGACACCTATATTGCCCCTGCCCTCGTGGTGTAACAATTCATAGGATAAGACTTTAGAACATCAATAGTAATAGTACAGGAGACCAAATAAAAATAAAATTATAGCGGTTTTGATTGAAGTCGTACTTCTACCATGGATCTAATTTTGTTCAATAATAAATCTTAAAAAAGAAATTCACAAGGTAAAATAACATTAGATGAAATAAAAAAATATTGAACGAAATAATTATGCTTCGTAAATTAATTACAAAAATAGAAATTATTATACTCTGATATATTAAACTGGTAAGTATTATCGATACATTAATTTCTATAAATTACAAGAAATATCGAAAAGAAATTCGAAAATTTCAACACCATATTAAAATGAAACATGTTATATGGGCAAGGACTTAACATTTTCATAAATTTTAATTTATTTAAATAAACAAATTTTGTAAATATCAAATATGATAATACATCAACAGATTTTTTAATTCCTTTTTATTGGCATCATTAATCTCATTTACATGCAAAATCCATCACTATCTTTCCAATATTTATGCCTATTTTTTGATTGAATGTTACCTTTGGGATAATGCCTTGAGAGTAATTATCGATTTTTCTTTCATACATACGTATACATATTTTCTTCTTCTCTCAAGAAATGAATTACTATCTTGAAAACTATATTTGAGATTTTCTTTTTATTCAGAATTTATAATAATGCAATGAAATTTATACTTCTGTCAATTAATTATTTTTAAATACTTATTCTTACTTAAATTGTTGATTAAACGATATCCAATTTTTTTTGTAACTATAATGCCCATGTAAAAGATTTCATTAAATATATTTGCACGATGGTAATTAAGTTTCCAAAACACATATATTACATGTTTTTTTGACAGTTCCTTATTAACAGCAATTTTTCTCATGATTTCCGAGGTCATACCACAATTGAATTTATTCATTAAATTACAAAATGGCTTTCTTTAGAATAATTCGTCACAATTCCTGTTCTTTCAGTATTTTTATTATAGGGACAAACAATCGTGTATTTATTATTTACCTTGGCAATATATTTTCTATTACAAGTTATTTCTCTACAAATAACTCTTTCTAAAAATATCACACTTTTTACTTACGAGGTGATATCGAAAAGTTTTGAGACTGGCTCTCTTACAAGGAAGAAGTGTATTTATCGAGGTTTACATGCTATTACTTCCAAAACAGTTCCCTTGCACAGCAATACAGTATACCCGGCGTCCTGGACATTTCTGGAATGTCCCCTGGAAGCCTTCTTCTCGAAGCGTGTCAAGCACATTCTGGGATTCACGCTGGATTTCCGCAGTGGTGTCGAAACGATGACCTTTGAGCGGGATCTCCATCTTCAGGAAGACAGCGATGTGAGCTGGAGTCAAATATGGTGAGAATGATGAGCGTGGAGGGGGCCGAAGCAGGACCATGTGGTTTCCGGTGAGAAACTCACATGTGAGAAGAGCTCAGTGACAGGTACATCAACATAGTGGGGCATCCAGTTTCTCGTGCGCCACAAAACCATGCACTTCAGTTTAATGTCTTCCCACAGTCACCTTCAAACCTGAGCGTAGAGTGCGCACTGTTCCACTCCCGGCGAGATGTAAACAAGCGGACTCCTGACTCGAGGCCCGGTACTGCAGGGACAGCCCATTCCAAGGCGGCGAGGTGTGGAGGGAAGTAGGGGGTTGAGTTGAGGGTCTGGTCAGGAGCCACGTCCCCCCTACCCTCGTCCTGCAGAACAGACGACACATGTCCAGCAGAACGACGAGGTCACCAGCGCAGAGCAGCACGGCGAGGCGAGGCCGTAGCGGCAGCGAGGGTCCAATTAGCAGAGCCAATCAGCGCGACTTCACACCAGGAGGAACCTTTCCGGACAACCACTATAGCTTGATTAAAATGACATTAGGATGGGAAGTCAGTATACAATATTGTAATAATAAAGTCAGTAGATTCTCAATCTATAGGAGAGTCAATCATAACGTGGATGTTAACTGAAGTCATATGTTTGTCAATACAATTAAAGTTCCAAAGACTAATAATATGTACTAGAGTACAGATTTTAATAAAGAGAGATAATACTGTAACGGAATTTAGCTAGTTTGATAATAACAGAGTTACTAACCCCCCTGTGTCGACTAGGTTGTAGGGATTGAATTGATTCTGCTACTTTACCTCAACCCAGGCACACGACAGCACTATTGACGATCTGCCCTCTGGGGACGAATCCCCCACGCATAATATGTCGAAAAAGACGATGAGCACGCACTTGAGTATTTAGGATTACCTCCACACGTAGAATTCTGTTGATAAGATGCTCTTCGTTCGATAAATGCAAGTTGTAGCATTCTAAACTGTGTTTAAATTGGTAAAATAATATATGTTTGCATTTTAAATTGATACATAAATGTGCTGTTTTCTTTACATATCATTTATATGATTCTTATACTAAACTAACAGAAGTTTTCAATAAGGCGCCAGAGTAAAATTAACAAAACAAATTGCATTAGTATTATTATATAATTTTCCTTCGCCCTAGAACTAAGTTACAGTAGATTTTATTACGGAAAATTGAACAGATTATTTATTATTATGAAAATATCTTGTGCATGTTTAATTTTAATATTGTATCGAAATTTTCAAAAATGTTTCTACTAATATATTAATATATATAAAATTATTGCAGTCTGCCTACTAACATAGTATACCGGAACCTCTATTGTTCTCATTAATATTGCACTGTTAATAATGTAGTTCAATATTTGCGTTTTTCTTTTAATGTTAATTTATTTGCTTATCTGACACTCATATACTCGAAGTTCTATAATCGCAAGTGTGTGGTGATAATGACTCCGTGGGGGCCACTTATACGCTATTTTTTTGTAAAAATTGCAACACCCTGAAAGAATGGCCCGAATGGATACAAACTCGGGGGATGTGCCAAACTGTGTACCAGCAATAAGTGATTACGATTGCAGAGAGATGTCTTACTCGTAGGCCCAGCAGCGCCCTCTGTTGAGTGACCGGATAGGTCAGTGTTACGCCGAGCTCAGTCAGTGAAGAGCCATCAAACGAAGTTGAAAGCAAGTGCCAATTTGCCTCGTGGGAGTCAAAGGGCGCCATATCAGAATGTGAGAGTTAGAACGGGGGATAATGAACTGTCTCCGGGAAACGGTATTGTTATGCCGTTACATTTCGGCTCGTACAAGGCATGCTAAAACGACAGTGATGCGTGTGTGGAACCAGTGGATAGAAGAGGGTCGTATGCAGCAACGAGCGGGTACTGGACCACAACACGGGATGACATTCACCTTGTCCGCCTGGCTGTAACGGATTGTACAGCCTCGTCCACAGTGTTGGCTCGACACTGGAGCAGTGCAAAGGGCGTGGACCTGTCGACGCCGTCTGTTGCAAGCTGGACTGGTGGCACGCATACTATTGCGTCGGCATCCATTGTCCAGAAACCACAAACGCAACACAGACTGCAATGGGCACGTGAACGCCGTCGCTGGTGTGCTGAGTGGCAAAATGTAGTGTGTTGGGACAAGTCCCGCTTCAACCTGTCCTGCAGTGATGGCCGCATACGTGCTAGATGGTGACCGCCTGCATTGTGGAGCGGCATAGCGGACAAACGCCAAGTGTAATAGTTATACAACATACGATATCGACTCCTATGTATCGAGGGCAATCCGAACAGCAACCACTACATCAGGGAGGTTTTAGAGCTCGAGGTACCATCCCTCCTTCAGGTGACTCCACATGTCATATTTCAGCAGGACAATGCCTGGCCACATATGGCGAGGAATGTGCAAACCTTCTTCTATGAACGACATGTACCACTGCTACATTGGGCTGCACGTTAACCTGACATGTTGCCCATCAAACATATCTGGGATATGGCTGGCCGGCGTCTTGTTCGTCACAGTCCTCCAGCAACCACTGTTGATGCTTTGTGGAGGGAGATTCCCCAGGAACATATCCAGGCCCTCTCTGATTCCATGCCCCGACGACGTTTAGGGGCTCTGATTGCAGCACGTGGGGCCTTTCCACCATACTGAATTCTCAAGGACAGAGAACATGCACAGTTCTGTAATCCTAATAAATTGTGTATTGCCATGTACCTAATCTGTGGTATAAAATTCATTTCAATCACATGTATCCTTCTTGGTGTTGCATTTTTCACAAACGTTAGAGTAACTAGTCTCTAGAGCATGCAATAATTACACTTTGTCAACAGAAACTTTTTTTTTACTGTGATGAGAAATTATTGTTTGAAATAAAGGGGTGGGTATCCGGGAGAGGAGAGAGAGCTTCTACCATGCCCCAGACATATGCGAGATGTTTTGAATGACAATACGTCATTTGTGAATACAGCAATCGTTAGAACTAAGCTTTCCTATGATAGGCTAATATAAGTTGATAATGAGTAACTTTGTTTTACAATTATAGCCGGAAGTATGAATGTGTAGGCTCGCTGAAACTACAAGGCATGGACAGTATTGAACTTTGTCTGGCTAGGCTGTGGCGTCCATATCGACCGATCCTTGTGTTAAAATGTCTCCAGCTATCAGTATGTATCTGTCCGTTGCCAATAAACAGAACTTAATAAAACACTGTGAACTTTAACAGACGATCTGTGACAAATGTTTGGTACGCATTTCAGACCCACTAATAGTTAACCTACCGAATCTTGTAAACAAGTAAATATCAAGTATGCAACGCCAGCACCGTGCACGAACAATAGGACACTACGCATTTCCAGCTATACAACAAAACCGTAGCATAAACTGCACTATAGCGAAATTCCAAAGTTCGTAATAGACTACCAACGCTGGCACACAGAAAGGATATTTCACTATTGACACTTGTGAGGGTGTCAAACATGTGTTGATCCAGGATCAGGTGAAGAGAAGAAATGATGACTTGCGTTATCTTGTTTGGCAACTACTATCACTTTTCACACACTTGCCTATACCGCTGGCTTGTACTGTACGCCACGGGCGTCGAGTGTGGCAGATATTTTGTTTGTCAACTACTGACACTTTTCACTCACTTGCCTATACCGCTGGCTTGTACTGTACGCCACGGGCGTAGAGCATGGCAGATATTTTGTTTGGCAACTACTGACACTTTTCACTCATTTGCCTGTACCGCTGGCTTGTACTGTACGCCACGGGCGTCGAGCGTGGCAGATATTTTGTTTGTCAACTACTGTCACTTTTCACACACTTGCCTATACCGCTGGCTTGTACTGTACGCCACGGGCGTCGAGCATGGCAGATATTTTGTTTGGCAACTGCTGTCACTTTTCACACACTTGCCTATACCGCTGGCTTGTACTGTACGCCACGGGCGTCGAGCGTGGCAGATATTTTGTTTGTCAACTACTGACACTTTTCAATCACTTGCCTATACCGCTGGCTTGTACTGAACGCCACGGGCGTCGAGCATGACATATATTTTGTTTGGCAAATACTGTCACTTTTCACTCACTTGCCTGTACCACTGGCTTGTACTGTAGGCCAGGGGCGTCGAGCGTGGCAGATATTTTGTTTGTCAACTACTGACACTTTTCACACACTTGCCTGTACCGCTGGCTTGTACTGTAGGCCAGGGGCGTCGAGCGTGGCAGATATTTTGTTTGGCAACTACTGTCACTTTTCACTCACTTGCCTGTACCGCTGGCTTGTACTGTACGCCAGGGGCGTCGAGCATGGCAGATATTTTGTTTGGCAACTACTGACACTTTTCACTCACTTGCCTGTACCGCTGGCTTGTACTGTACGCCACGGGCGTCGAGCGTGGCAGATATTTTGTTTGTCAACTACTGACACTTTTCAATCACTTGCCTATACCGCTGGCTTGTACTGAACGCCACGGGCGTCGAGCATGACATATATTTTGTTTGGCAAATACTGTCACTTTTCACTCACTTGCCTGTACCACTGGCTTGTACTGTAGGCCAGGGGCGTCGAGCGTGGCAGATATTTTGTTTGTCAACTACTGACACTTTTCACACACTTGCCTGTACCGCTGGCTTGTACTGTAGGCCAGGGGCGTCGAGCGTGGCAGATATTTTGTTTGGCAACTACTGTCACTTTTCACTCACTTGCCTGTACCGCTGGCTTGTACTGTACGCCAGGGGCGTCGAGCATGGCAGATATTTTGTTTGGCAACTACTGACACTTTTCACTCACTTGCCTGTACCGCTGGCTTGTACTGTACGCCACGGGCGTCGAGCGTGGCAGATATTTTGTGGCGTTCAACGTGATTCGTTGCCCGGGGTTCTTTATGCTAACTACATCTGTGAATATTTTCCTCCGAATCGTTGTAGGGCTGCGGCAAGAAAAATGACGTTATTTTCATACGGACAATTTGTACGTAGAAGTTTTGATAGTCTGGGCAGGTACAAAGCTCCCTGTGGAACCGGAGCTGGCCTCTCCAAACCCTCCCCTCTAGTGGCCGATACCTATTAACAGGTCGTACCTGGAGCGCTACTTTCTATCCAAGCTACTTTAGCCCTCACAAACAAAAGCTAAAATCGGCTCTTTTGATCTCAGATACCAACGGAAACTTTGCAATTTTGACACCGCCATGCTGTCCTGAATTGAAAATGATTACTACACTAATCTACTCACTCACACAACTACATTCCGCGATTGGGCATATCCTTCCTCGATTGAATTTAAGCATGACAGTATGCAGGCAGGTACAGATAGAAGCCATTACAGACTTCCGTGGGACGAAATTTTCTGTTCGTCCATATTTCGACAATTATCCAAGACGTCTCTTCTTTTACGGCGGCTGAGGAGGCGGAGGAAACATGAAATATCCAGAGGTCTGGCGCCACTACGATAAATGCTCTTCTCCTCTCTTTATTCACGCCGTGGACCTGCCCTAGCAGACACAGTAGCTCAGCTCCACCTGTCCTTGTAACACGTCTCTCGTCCTCCAGTTCAAAGTGTTTCCTGTACTTTGCATTGCAAGTCGTGAGCTGCGACACAGCATACAAGTAACTAAGTCTCAATACAAATATCTCTTCATTGATACATCATTTTTACCAATTTTAGGTGTTTATCCGTGTTATATATACACAAAAATATCACTTCGTATAGCGTCTTTGTCATGGGTTATTCAATAACCATCATGAGTATACCAAACAAATATAGAATATTATTGAAGAGGATGATGATTTTATTCGACGATAATAGTCACGCTAAAATCAGGTATCTTATGACCATCGGTATGCGGATTTCGAGAACTAATTTCGTATCAGCCTATATTTCTCAAACGTTTACACACTCGTGCGACTATTTTTCATTAAGAGGCTTCTTTTCTTTCAACTTGGCTGCATATGATACTCTCACGTTGTTACTCCCTGTTCATTACTGACTGTTGATTTATCCAGGGTGTGGCAGAACCAGAGTGAGCCAATCATGTAAGGTACACTAGAGTATGCGTGCTTGAAATTCAGCCTACCGCCGAATACATTCGCAAAATTAAGGCGGCTCTAAAATTGTATTGGAAAGGGCGTCCCCTGGTGTATATGCTTAGTATAATGCAAATTATAAATCAATACGGAGTATTTAATTTAATTAGGGAGTAAATTACTTAAATGATTTATTCTTATTAATAATATATATAATACTAAATAAACTGATTTACCATTATGTATGCAACCATTACTGGCTCATTTAAGTAGCTATCTGAAGATCATAAAATTTAACCTCTAAGTGGCCTGCAACTGAACAGCACGATATCACTAATTCCAAATAAATAAATTTATTAATTCTTGAAATGCTACTATTCTTAACGTTTTAACTGTGGAACAGTTTAGGTGATATATATCTAACCTGTCCCTCTGGCAGTTATGTGTGCGCTGAATACACGAAATAAGAGCTTAACATATTTCGTGTGAAGTTGATATGTCACCTGGAAAAGAAACAAAAGATTAGGTATCAAAAAATTAATTAATTAATTCAACCACATTCGGCATGTACACAGTATTATGCAAAATCACGTTTTTCTGAGAAAATACTTTGTTACTCCCGCACAGCAAGATAAACTGAAATTATTTGAATAGTACCAGAGATAAAGTATACAAAACCAACTCAATAATGCCACCACTCTAATAATGAAATTTGGATGGTGCTGCTTACAATAAATAATTGTTAAATACTAACATCGTATCTGAGGAGATAGAAGACAAACAGCTACCAATTCTAATGGGAAACACCTTCGCCTAGTCATCTTGTAAAGAAGTGTGAACTTACTATGTATGTGCTTGAGTAACCAATCACAATAATATGCAAATATGTATACGGAAATGTAGGTTAATGAGTTATGAAGGAAACTACTTGCTAAACAGTAATATACATTCTTGTTGCAATTACTGCAACCTACTGTGTAGCAATTACTGAGGCATAATGTGCAGCAAATAATTAGTTATCTTTTATTAAAACTGTAATTATTACTGATGTATGTCAATCAATTTGAACTATATCTAAGTGTTGTGAAGTATCACACCTTGCAGTATGAACATTTGCCATACTGTGCGTTGTTTATTTTACTGGGTATATACGTTATTGTTGTGTCCTTTATGTTTTGTACGGTAATTACGTAACCGCAGTTTCCAGGAGAATGAAGGCTACCTGCCATCTCGTCTAGGGATAGGCCTCCGTCTTTTATCCCTGAAATTTTAGTGTTATAGCAAGACAAACCCAAGTCCTTGGTGACATTATGTATCCAGGCCTCATCAAATCAACTAGCGATATGGAATAAATATGTACATGAAATACTTCAAACTAAATATCTTGCCTTAGTTTGGGTAAGTGTAGCCCAAATATTTACTTGTTTGATTTTAAAACATGCAAATATTTAGAATAGCAGCTACCGCAGGCAACAAAATATTAGTAGATGACAGAGACATTAAGCCGTTTTTATCAAATTGCTCTTTCACATTAATGTCCGTCTAATGTACCTAAACAACGAATTGCTGTCGCCAATTTGTTAACAGCAAGGAAATATACATATATTGTTTGTATTGTTTAACTTACTATTTGCAGTTTCCAATAAAATATGAATAGTTTTTACTCTTTAGACTTATTAAAAATATCTTATACATATTTTGTAATGTGGTTACTGATATAAACAAATCGTATTTGTTGTTTTGAAAGTATTTTCCCCTCTATCGTAAAAATATGCATGAACACTATTAAATAAAAACATTATGCTTTGCCCAATAATGTAAATATGTTTCAAATAAATTAAATTCAAGGAAACGTTTGTCCTTTAAATTTTTTCTAAAAATCAGGTTCTAATTATTATTTCTTAGACACTGGACCTTGTACTATCTTGTGATATTGTACTTCTTCCTTTTTTCTCACAATCAGCTCTCAATACATTGATGTTTAGAGCCGCGCAAAACTTCAAGTATTTCCTTAGAAGAGAATGTTCCAAATTATTCCGGTTCGCTGGTAAGTGATCTAGTATCCAACCAAAATATCACATCACTAATACACTCATTTGTTTGCAAATTTCACTAGTGTGTATTTGAGCAGAAATGTAATGACTTTTATTCCATTTCATAATGAAACAATCACTTGGCCTGCGCCATGAGCGCGTGTAACTGAGACTTGCAGACTGCATGTTTCGTTTGATATAATATTGCGTGTGTGTGTGAACGGAATTGAAGTGTATGAGTGATACAAGCGTGCTAACCCACAATACATCCAACATACCCAGTAGGTAACTCACATTGTTATCCGTGACAGTGTAAACAAGTGTCAGGTGCCACACTGGAAGTAGGTGCCTGTGAAGTGCTAGTGGAGCCCTCACCAGATAAACATGTACAAAACCTTATCTCAAGAGTGCAATCATTCAAGCAAATGCTCAACTCTACGACGAGAGAGAGAGAGAGAGAGAGAGAGAGAGGGAGAGAGAGAAAGCGAGAAAAAAAAGAGAGTGAAAATGTAGTAGTGTTAACTATTATTAAAACATATAAAAATCACAACACAATTAATTTTTACATTAGAAAATGTGAGGGAACAAGACATAGTTTGCTTGATAAGGTTCAGAAACAAATATTGTGATAGATTTATTATTTCGGAGAGGGTGACACTCGCCAAAATTTAATTAAAATAAATATTTTCTTACTGCCACAGCCCAGTTTAAATCTTCTACTCTTATTTAACTAGGTTAGGTTGCAGTAAAACTCAACTCTTGGAAAAGATTCAGGGTTTCCGAAGTCAAAGATGAGTTAAACACTTTTGATATTAATTCATGCAATTAAATAAATGTATGTATTTCTGCGATAAAATAATAATATGGAAGGCTACTTAGTGAGTGGCTTCAGGACTCACATATCCTCAGTATGTTCGTCGTCAGCAGGAGGGCAAGAATCTCTCCCAGGCCGCGCCGTAGGTGTTGCACAGATATTTCTAATTCTTAAAGTAGTATGTGTATTATGTGACTCTCTTCAACACTGCGGAAGGCAACAGTAAACCACACCAGAAACATCCTACCTAAACAGCCATTTTAATCGCCGCTTACTTTGCCTGGGGCTCCCATAAACATTCAATGACTCAAATATGGGGACTGAACAAGGCGACAAATCTCCCCCTAGGGGGCACAGTCAGTGGACAGGAAAAATTACATAATAGCTTGTGGAAATATTTCTCTCAGTGGATAATGATTACTGTAACAGGAAATGACTTCAAATGCATCATCCGGATTTTAAGATTTAAATGATATCCATTGGCAAAGGACACGAAACTCCGACTGGGAGCGTTCCATTAACTCTACACCAACAAAGCGTGCCAACCTCAAAGGCGCGCCCCAGTTACTCCACAGCCAAACTTAGTCTCTCAACGCCATATACCTCAGTACAATTTTGTGATAGTAAATAACATGAGTCTCTGGAAAATACATTCCTTTGTTGAGTGATCGTGCAATTTTTTCAGGAGAATTTGCTTGTATATAATAAAGGCATTGCTACTGTACCCATGGGCAAGTATATTCACGAGAGTAGTAGGAACTAGTCGTTCCTGCTACTCACAATAGTAGTAGGGTCGGGCCGGTCCTTTTACTCACGACAGTAGAAGGGGGCCGATATATTACTCACAACAGTAGTAGAGGCGGGCCTCTCCTACTACTCATAACAGTAGTAGGAGTGGGCCGATCCTACTACTCACAGAAGTAGTAGGGGCAAGAAGGTCCTTCTCCTCACAGCAGTAGTAGGAGCAGGCTGATTTTACTACTTATGAGAGCTGGGGAACCTTAGACTGGTTTAATAGTTTAGAGGAGTTCTGGCTCTAGTAGACCAATGTGTTGATGTTTATGTGACAATAGAAATTAAATACATACGAATTTGTTTAAGTTTAAATTACTAGTAATGCAATTATTATATTTTTTGTAAAATATTGTCAGTGATGCAACCAGCTTCCATGTATGGCATCCATTTCTTCTATGATGTACTGTATATTATCGACTAACTTGCCTTCATTTCTTATCATATGGCGATGCCTATTATCATACATGTTTACACAGCTTGTTTGGAATCTCGGCCAGAATATTGCAAGAGGTGGTTAGTTGTGGAAAATGTGTTGGGTGTATGCAATGCAACATATAGACGAGCTCAATTATTGAGGGAGATATACAACCCTTACAGTCGAATTTGAAATTTTTTTTGTAAATTTTTAGAAACTATGGCCAGTTGAATTTCAATTCTGTGGATCATTTTTTGTTTTTGAGATATTCACCATACTGAAAAAATTGTGTTAATACCTTCTGCGGCCATTATATGGGTGTATGGGTGACAATCCTCTTACTGTTGGCAATTTTTTTCCTTCATGTTTTATGGATATTTTAATGCCTTATTATTGAGTAGTATGTTCTTCTTAATAAAAATAGTTCAAGTCTTGCAAATGTCTAGGGCACTTAGTTTCATTCTGAAATGCACACCAAGTTTTCAAGGGCGATGTCACAATGCCTGGTATGTTGGCAATACGTCTAACACTCGGAGGTAAATGCATAGTAAGTAACTGATATTGTGCCGACTTATCTTTATCGGACATAAGTGAGGCTTAAGTGGGAATCGTGCTGCAGCAAAACTATAATGTGTTGCATGTAAATAGTAATAGGCCTTGTCGTTGTACTTTCTATACGATGTTCAGAAAGGTTCACATTAGTCAGTAAGTATTATGGTAACAAATTTATATTTTCCCCTTATGTGTTGGTCAACTGCAACAAAAATCCCATGATATGGGGTCAATCTGATTGGGTATTTCTGCTGGTACAATATACGCACTCTCAGAACCACTGCTGTAATATACATCAAATGCATGTCGATCAATTATTCCCATGTATACCTTGACATACTTTCTTCATTGCAGATCTACACACATCAGTCCATCACACATCTGATATCTCATTTCACTTGTTATTACTCAGGAAATAGATAGCCCATTATCGGTTGCTTATGATGTGTTTAATTCCACATGTGTGAAATATTTTAAAAAAGTAAATATTTTCGTAAAAGTCAGTCTTTATCGTATTATCGCTGTCTCCAGTGACAATTTAACTTTTTCCAAGAGTCTATCTAGGTGTAAATACTTTTGTTTAGTGTCAGAAAACATTTGTAAAGAGGTCAAAGAATGTTGAATTGGCCATCTGATAGCAGACTTGAATGCCGTACATGCGTTTAACCAATAAAGTGTTATGAATAAAGTATTCAATAAAACCTCAATTTTTTTGCACAAATGGAAATTAAACGTCAATTGAGGAGAGAATATTTAATATATGTCTACGACATTTATCAAATTAGATTTGTATGTAATTACCCAGTAAATAGTGTCGAAATGGCAGTTTCGACATTGTATTTTAACACATTTCAAATACCCTATGCGTACTATGTTGTATAGCAATGTACAGTAGATTGCAAAATGGGCTTTAAAACTAATCTTTAAGAGAATAGTGTGGCCATGTTATAATTTCTGAGGTAGTGTTTATGTCCTGTGTCTGCAATGCGATGTGCCATTGCTGAACTGTGGCACACTGTCCACACAATCTGGTTGGTTATAGAAATGAGGGAAGGAGCAAGTACATAGACTATCTCATGAATGAGTACAATTATCTGAAATTAGTCTTGTGTATAGTTATTCCCATGGCGAAATATTTTCTGTTGACAATCTGGACAGGTTGACAGTCATCTGAGTGTGTTTACGTAAACATAATCTTGTAGCAGAGGGGGTGGGGGCAGCATTGTATATATGGAAACGTCAGCACTCTAAGTCCGAATCATTGACATCAATCAGTGAAATAATATTCATTGAATGTCAGTTGATAGCTACTACTGACAGGCAAATCAAGCAAATAAACTGGGAGCAAGTGACTTATGGCAATGGAATTCTCGATGTTCAGTGGGAAACACAAATATATGAGTGAAATTAAGCAATAGTATTAATAAGTTATCATAATATTAATTAGTTATAATTACCAGTTGCTCAATTATCACTGATTCTCACTGGTTTGGTTTAATTCTCATGGTTTCAGGTCTAGAGTGTGTAAACAGGTCTGTGAGAAAGGCTATAGCTGACAGCTGCACTATGGGTCGGCATAAGAGAGGCATTCAGGAAGACAAGAGAAATTGGGAGGGAGAGATACACACAGTGTGGAAGGAAGATATATAAATAGAGAGGAGTGTTTCTCAACCCTGCGTGAACACCCTAGGGGGTTGATTGGGGAAGGGGGGGAGAGGAAATGGCATTTTTGTGTGTAGGAGCTCCACATGCACTGCGTCCTATGTCTGCATTTCGTTGAAGCAGGCAATTTCGAAAATGAAATGTCTACTAGTAAATTTGTCTCAGCGTTACAATATTAACTGAATGTTTCTTAAAATATTAGCTGAATTAAAATAAGTGGTGTTAAGTAACTCTTGGTAGATAAGTATAACATAATCGGATCTCTCCTGCCTATTAGATGACAAGTATAAACCGTAAAGAATGATCAGAAAACCAACATAGAAAATAAATGCGGAAAAGGCTGTGACATGTGGCACATACATGAATACATTTTCCTAGACATGCAGATCGAGAAAAATACCCTTCTCCCACAATATATATACTGCAAATCAAATTAATGCGAGACAATGTTATGAATATACATGACAAAATTACACTTAAATTTGGGGTGAGTCAGGTTTAATTCTGGCCTTCGGTCATACAGAGTTGTGTTACTAAAAACAACTTTCAATAAGGGCTAATAAAATAATCAATGGACTACCTAAAAATTAATAAAATTGTTTTTAGTATTGCATATGAATATGAACAAAAATTTTTGTAATTTTTTCATATCTATAATTAAATTCTGCCATATATAACAAATTATAGTATATTTTGCTAGGCCTACATTATCAAATAGAGTCGAAGAGTAAGGTCATGCTTAAAATGTTTTTAAATTTCATTTACTTATGTGGGGGTTTTGTTATGAAGGGGATGGAGTACCCTAAGTGCGAAATAAAAAGGTTGAAATTATATTGAAATAAAAATTTAGGGCTAAGTATAATTCAGTAATTATTATAAGGCAGTTAATTTCATGTCCCGAACTTCATGCGATCATACAACAAATTAATAAAACACAATGTCTTTCTTCTAATTATCTGAAATTCCAGGCAAGATGGGATGAAACAGCTAAGGCTGAAGTGACACAGTCATCACTGATACAAACATACTCGTGTGCTTTTCAGCGCACTATCAAAGTAGGTATGGACTAAGCTCGCCGACCAGACCACTTACATTCAGAAAGTAGAAATAATTTAAAAGTAAGAAAATGTTAGGTTATTAAATTAGTCAATGCGAGGCTGAACTAACAGGAAATAATACACTTACCAGAAGCAGATTCAAACCAGTTTTCCATCATTAATGGTGGTGTTTTTCTGAAAATCTTTTGGACGTAGTAACTCAGAGTGTGGCAGTTTCTTAAGAATAAATGTAAAATGTATGTTAAGCACATTTTATTATTGTCCAGTGACATAAAGTGCATTTTTGAAATGGATTTTATACACACACCACATATACAGAGCCACATACAGACACACATATACACACAGATATATATATATATATATATAATATATATATATATATATATATATATATATATATATATATACACACACACAGAATATATATATATATACACACACAGAATGCTTCAGAGGTGATAGTAAAATATACGTAGGTATCAGACATACAAATGAAGAGAAGCAAAAAAATTCCAGTAAACATGGTTCAGGAAATTTACCATTCACGAGATAACATAAATTGTGTGCTAGTTAGGGTTGCAGAATACTAAGCATGGATACCATCAAAAACAGTGAACCTGTTTTTTAATGTATCAATCACGAAACAGTACAATTCATAATTGTAGCTTCAACAACACAGAAATGCGATTGAAGTTACACAAATGCAATGGCTTTGGTTGAACATCAGGGATGTCTGTGGATGCATAATGTTTTGGAGGCATGCTGGGTAGCAGCACCGAGGGCCAAAGCAAGTTGATAAAGTGCAGTGTGCGGAGTTTGGAGTTCCGAGAGGTAAATTAGGGGTCGGCAGAAAAAAAAGAGACTAGTGGGTGCACTGGTATATCAGAGAGTGTTGCGACGACACCTCCCTACCCGTCCCCTCCCCCAGAGGTCGCCAGCACACTGCGGCGGAAATGTGAGGCTGAGGTCAACGCAGTTTGGTGGGGCCCACACATCTGCTGAACGTTACCTTCTACACTTACACAGAGGTGAGTGAAATCCCTTCATAAGAGCTACGCAGGACTGCCAGACATAAGGGTAGGCAGCAGCAAATATTGTCAGATAGACATGGGTGTAATAAGTTGCCATCAGAATTAACTGTTGGCTAGGGTGTAATTGAGTAGATGATATAAAGTGTACAAGGAGATATCTTGTTTGTAGCAATAGTTGTATTAATTGTGAAGCAATAAATCTGTGGGTCGATTGTAGTGTAACTTGGAGCTTGTTTTTGGTGTTTGATAACCCACCACTTCTGGTAGGAAGTAAGTAGTGAATTAACTGTGTGGTTACCCATACGTGTGCCATAACAACTGGTGGAGGTGCAATTTCGGTCTAACCTTTCGCGAGCCATGCATTAAATGCTCATTTATTAAGCTATGTTGCTGTCAGTGTTAGTATTCTAGGTTACTTGTGTAACACTCAGCAAGCATTGTTACGATTAAACTTATCATCGTAAGTGAAGTATCTAGTTTCGTTTTCTTATAATCGTTCCAATATTGTAAGCGTAATACAGAATCAAAACAGAGAGTGAAACATATATAGTTTTTTGAGTAAAATATAGTATCAAAGAATAATATTACTAAGTGTTAGATGCCAGTAAATGTAAATTACCATGATGAATAGCCACAGTCCTTAGAAAAAATAAGATATTAGAGTGTGTGTAAAGAAAAATGTAAAATAACTTCAGCATTCAGCACACATAAGAGTAGAAAGCTGTGAAACATGCAATGAGCCAAGAGTTTTAAAAGCAATTATAAAATAAAGACAAAATTTAAAATATAATAAAGTAACAGACTGAATATTAAGTTGTGCAGCATAGCTTAATCAGAAAAAGTAATATATGGCTTTAAAAAGAAACTAAGTGCATGAATATGGCGACCAGCTGATGTGTGGCAAGAACTGTACAATCTTGTGTAAGCAGCATAATCCGAAACTGCAGCATTGCATCTTTCGCGAGGCCCCGCATGTGATGTACAAGTAGAATATAGATAGCTACTTAGCACACTTTGGCTTGAAAAATTAAATATATGCCATTTAATTGGAACTACTCTTTGGCTCCAAATATATTTTACTGCAAAAATTACCCTCCACCAAAAAAAAGAGCTGTCTGAGTGTAGAAATATGTGGATTGATGCTCTGTGGAGTGTAGAAAATTAGTACATAAGAAACTACACTGTGCATGTATAAAACCACATAATTAACTACACTACATAAATTAGTTCCCACAGCACAATTCATGAAATACAATACACATGAAAACCCGAAATATTCATGAGTAATAAAAGCAAATCAACCCCATCCACAGCCAAAAAGTTAGTAAATACGGTAACACTTAACGTGTCCGATGCCAACCATGTAATAAAATAGCTAGATAGAAGCACAAGCTAAGGCACATGAAGCAGCAAGTATGTCAGTTGATGACACTAACATTTCTATCACACAACAAAATGAGGTGTTAGACCACTCATTACTCCCACTCCTAACTGAAGACGACTTTGACACCAGTGTGCGAAATATTATACTACACAACACAGACACAAAAACACGCATGTCTGAGGAAGACACAAGTGGATACCTCAGAGCGCGAACAGCAGTAAATTTGCAAAAAAAGTGACACATTCACACACACAGTCCCCACATACCAAAATGAATTAGCCACACATATTTATCACAACACAGAAGTAGAGATTAAAGCCATAGAAACAGGCAAGAGCAACACACCACAGCCGGTACAAATTATAATCCAACAAACAGAAAAATACCCAAATTTTCAGGCGAAATTCATGTAAACGTAAAAGAATTTGTAGACTGGTACACTGCAGCTAGCGAAATAAATGGATGGAATGTAATGGAGAAAACCAAGCTTATTTAATTCTACCTCAAGGGTACAGCAAAGAGAGCATATGAAAACACAATACAAAATAGAGCAGGGCATGTTATGAGGGGCGACATCACAAGTAAATTAAGAGCCACATTTACACCTACAACCTGCATAGAAAAATACAAACTGCTGTTGAACACAAAAAACCAGCATATTGGGGAAAGCTGCCAAATCAACATTGAAGATCTCATTTACTATAGAAGAAAATATAATCCACATGTCCAACACTCAGAATTAATAGCCATAGTACGGAAATCTTCGCTATCATCATTTGCAGACAAACTCATAGTATTGAAAAATGAAATGGCGAAACAAATCATGTCACTTAAAGAGCATAGCGCTCGAGTATAATAGATACAATGATGCTATAGTCAATACAATACACAACCCCGAAACAGAAAAGCCTTATTCCGAAATTTCCAAATTGCAAAGAGGAACTAGTGAATCTGACACTAAAAACACAGACACCCAACACAGCAGAGAAAATGAACACTCAAAACAATCATGGCACACAGAGATTTTGAAGTCAGAATATAGAAAATCTCTACAGATGAGAGTACAAGTCGCGTGCTAATTACAGGCAAAAACACATCACCAACTAGACCACCACCTATTGTAATAATTCAAAGAGAATACACACCAGTCACGAAACTACACTATTACAGCCAACCACAGGGGTACATACATAACTGTAGGTTACAAATATAAAGCGAAAGTAAAGAACAAGGAAGACCCAACCACTAATCAATAACAGGGGATTGAATAAATCGAGCACACAAGGTTATCCAGTAGGAAGCACTAGGAGAAACACAACACAAGTAGAAAATGGAAAGTATCAACCAAATATAGGTAACGAAGGGGGAAATACATTACCACCATAGACAAAGGGGGAAAAAACCTGCAAACCTATATTTTACGAACTTATTCCAGGTAGGACATGCACCGAAATAGCAACATTCAATGTAATCAGTAACAGTGTAACCAGAACAAGTCAAACACACATGCAAAAACAAGAATATTACAAAATACAATATGTATTATAGCATCACCAAATTAAGCAATAAAGTAAGTGGCACGAAGAAACCAAGCACAAGCAAACAAAAAGGTAATAGTTTTGAAAGTCAGGAAAACACACAGTGTAACAACACAGATAAACAAACACTGAAGCCATTCTTGAAGGACCTTGACACATGCAAATGCGCAACAAGTGACACGCAACACAGCAAAATATCCCATGATGACGCCTTGTGTCACACAATCTGGAACTTCATAGGACTATGCAGCAAAGACAAAATTACACCTGCTATTTGTTTTTATAGAGGACACCATGCCAGTGAGTGCGATATCTTTCACAGCCAAGAAGTTGAATTCCAAACAGACATTATGGGTAAATTTAAGAAATTCAAAAACAAGTTTGGCATGCGGCACATCATACTCCACATAAACATGGAGGAAAATACACACCACCATGATGGCAAAGTAAACACAAACCAGTAACCACATGGTGATGATGAGGAAAGCCAAACAAGGTTGCTGAGCCAATATGTGTTCCATTCAGCAAAACACGCAATACGTGCGCCACAGCAAGATTGCAAACAGGTCACAGTCAAAACATCAACACCTCAGGTGCGTCAATATAAGAGGGTGCAGCAGGAGTTGTAGAGCAAGCACACTTATAACTAATCAACAATTAATTCTGGTTACAGAAAAATTCTCGCTAGTAGGAGCAACACAAGAGATAGACACTCCATGATACAAAACTAAAATGAAGTTAAGTGTATGAGGTAACACATTCCTACAAGATTTCCTGGTCATCAATTACTTAAAAATGGATGTAATACTAGGAGTAGACTGCAGCAAGACATATGATGTTATTCCATATCTTAAATATAATATTATGTTTATCAATGGCAAAAATAGTGATAAAGTTATAAAAATCCCTATGTTCACATCAGTTATTGAAAACGAACAAGCATTTACAATTCAATATTGCATCAATAGAATTGAGGTGAATGAAGATAATACAGATAGAAAAATAATTGATGAATACCAACATAGGTTCTCAAATAGCATACTAAGTGTTACATTAAGCACGGCATTACCAAATGAAACTTGAAATGACAACATAAAAATCGATTCTTACAAGGACATACCAAATCAGCCACAAAATACAGAAGGAATTATTTTAACCAATTAAGGATATGGAAGAAGTAAGGATAGTTGACCTTCTGACTTACTGTACACTGTGCCAAGTTTAATAATATGGGGAAATGAGGGCGTCATTAGATTTGTAACTGACTTCCGGTAAAGGTAGAGTCTGTAGTGAGGAAGATCCAGTATCTTCCACAGGAAATATATCTGTGGACATGTATCCATGGCTGAGTATGGTCAGGCATTTTCGTGCAACAACACGAAGCCTGGTGCAAGAAGACCACGTAATATTTAGCAAATTGTCTCCTGCAACTACCCCTGTGTGTGACAATAACTCTCTGCATTCACGGTCGATACCCTGGTGAGGAATTCGGTCAGATAATACCTTCACGGTCCCAAAAACCATCGCCGTATATTTCTTTCAGGATTGAGTTGTTCTGAATTTCTTGAGAGGTGATAATGATGTGTTTCTATTATGTGGATATTTGCTTCAGCTTTGGTGTCACATGATGCACCCATATTTCAACCTCTGTAAGAATATGGTGCAGGCACGGCACTCCTTGCTCATAAAACCACACTGAGTGCACGAGAGACAATACCATCCTAGTGACCTTGTGAGCATCTGCGAGTTTTCTTGACACACAGCATGAACATGTCATTCAGTAGTGTAGTTGTTCTTGAACGATATTGTGCACGCTGTCCTCTGAGATGTTGAGTTCCTTAACAACAATATATGTAGAATGTGACAATCATCCTGAATCAGACCTTCACTATACCACACATAATTATGTATGATGGATGTGCTTGGCTAACCAGTCATTGCTCTTCTTTCACATCTGTTCTGTGCAGCAAAACCACACATATTTCCATGTCATTACATTGGTACAGTAACCTCAACAAGTCTACGATGAATTTTGGTTGATGAGGTGTCCTTCGGATTCAAAAATCTGATCACACTAAGCACTTCAACATTTGACAGTATTTTTGTGAGCACAGCCATCTTACATCTAATACTGCGAGAGTCTGATGCAACATATGCGCCATCTAACGACTGCGACAAATATGTGTTCCACTGTGGCATTGCACGAAAATGCTAATGACACCAGTGACAGCTCTTGTTATCTTACTTTTTAAACCACCATTGTATGGTACTGGCACTATTTTACAAAATGGAGGCCAACATATTGAAAAAAATCTAATTGCTGTGATCAAATAGATACTGCTGGGAGAGAAAATGTTAAGAAATCAGTATAATTTTTTAAAGTGTGTATTGGAAACATGTCACCAAACTGTGCCAGGGGATTGTTGACATGAAAAGAAGAAATTTGAGATATGACATCCACAGTCCATCTCAAATAATTATGGCTGTGGAATCCATTAATGGTGGAGTCCGATAAGCATAACATGTGGGATATTATGAAAAGTACTTGTATTAGAAATCCGAAATTTGGTATAAGAATTAAATAAGCAAGATATTGTTTATAATATAGATATGGTATGTCGTGTTCACCCCATCATGCAAAAGGAGCACTTTGTGGTATCTTCTATACCACTGGGACACCAAAGGGTGGCCTTACCTGGCTTTTTAGTCAGAAAACCTACTTTGAAGTGAACGTGGAGAGTGCAAATAAACATCCAACATATATACTTATAAAATGTATAAAGGAGAGACACATGCATATGTATTTTCAAAATGAAACAAGTTTAGTAATATTATATTTGTCTTGGCAATGGCTCTTTAAACATAACCTCTCTCAGTATCTCGATATTTTGTGTTATGAAAAAAAATATATATTTACTTGGATTAAATCCTTGGAAAAAAACTACCAGATAGATACCAAAGAAAATATTTTACAAAATAAGGTTAATATGTGATTTATTGCTCCCAAGCAAACTCATCAACAAATGTATGATACAATGTAAGAAAAGCCACATCTGGACTCTATCATCAAAATTATTATTACAGGCTTTTAACAATGGTGGAAGCCATCTTTCATATTAACAAGGCAATAAAAATGGTAGCAATAGCACATTATAAAATAAACCCACTTTACATGAAATATTACTGGCTATTTTATTTGACTAGAGCGTAGGCCATCTTTTATATTAACAATACAAAAAAAGTGGCAAAAATAGCACATTATGAAAGGAACCACATTGAATATAACTGGCTATTTTATTTGACTAGAGAGAAGGCCATTTATACATAACAACATTCCAATTTAATATTAAAATTTACAAGGAAAAAAACTATGACCTGCTTGGAAGTGTATTCTCTTCCTCTGGTCATTTAAGATAGTACAAGGCCATTAATGCAAATATCATAATCGAAAACGTTACTATTAACTTTTCTTTTTCTCACTTTAAAGCTCTGACAGGAACAACCAAATTCGTTATAAAAATTACCACAATTCATAATGAATATTTTTAATGTTTCCTATAAGGACGAAAATATTGTCCTTCCTCAAGCAACCTTATGGGCCTACCCATTTTATATCATTCAAATTTGTTCATTACTTAACTTCTAATGCAGACGGTCCATCAGGGAACATCCGTCCTCTTGACTGGCTGCTCCACCGATCTCAAATACAGAAAATATTCAAAAATTTTCATTCATGCTCAGCCAATAGGAAACTGCCGAAACGTCCAGATGGTTACAGCAAGGGGCTAAAAGTTCTTCTACGCTAACATCCCCACGCAGTACTGCTGTTAGACTGTTCCCTTCCAGAAATTTAAACATTCCAATCAGACTCGGCAAAAAAACTAGCTGCAGTGATGTCACCAACGCTGTTACGACGTCTGCAAATTCCCTCGAGACAGTTGCATGAGGGTCTCCTTGAGCGCGCTAGGTGCACCCCCACCAGATTCTTCAGCTCTCCTATCTAGTTGGCTGAGAAGCTATGACCATGTCGGATGTGTTGCTGAAGTGTTCTGTCAGGTAACGGGATGGTGGAAGAAAAATCTCTTGGCGAGCAACAAAATGCACAAAAACATCAGTAAGTGATTTAGGTTACTAAGTTTGTGTAGTTATTATATAAGTAGTCATTATTTACGTGAAAACTGAATACTTCATACCCCAAAGTCGGGAAATAGTTTGGTTAAGTCTACTGTTTGAACGTGGCGAAATATTCACTCACAGTCAAATCAATATATGTATTTTTTTTATTGCTGTACGATTTATAACGTGTTGCATAACATGAAAACCACACAGTTCGAAAAAACTATGAACTCTGAGGAACATTTTCCAATTTAAGTAACTTCACGTACAGTTCATTACAATCGTGATGTAAGTTCAAAATAAACAGTTCACTCTCGGGTAGGAAAACATGAAGAAGAGAAAAATTAAATTGATACCGCCCGTCTCAAGTTGGCACCATGTAATTGCATACAACTTTGTAACCTTGAGGTAAAATTGTTGTGTGTTGCCAAAAAGGACTCGCGTTGCCACTCTCTAGTAGGTACCGCTTCGTTAAAAACGCGCACAATGTTTCAGTTGTAGCAATACTATGGCCTGGTGAGTATGCAACACATGTTACACCCGTCAGTAAACAGATGCTGGCTTTAATACGGCACGCTGAATATTTATTGCCAAGAACAAACAGGCAGCAAATAGATTAAACTAAGTAAATGAGCTACACCAGTATTTAGTTTTGTTTTGTGGCACATTATAAAGCAAGTATTATAAACGAGAAAAAAACATAATTATGCAGTTGCCCAGAAAAGTAGAAGTAAAATTCATAGCACAGTTTGCAAGGTTTTTGGATGAGTGTTGAGGAGAAAGGAACACACAGTCAGTAATATAATCGTTAGCTCCTTTCTTTCTTTAGGCAAGATGGCCAAACATAGATTATATATAATATATGTTTGGCCATCTTATATATATAAAGAATAGCTGTATATTATTCATGCCCACGTAGACCGACTGGCACCCTACGGTCGTTTGTGCCTTACAGAATGTTGTGACTGGATACTCGTCTGAAGTACACAGAAGAGAATAAATTAAAAATAAAATTTAGTTATTCTATTTATTTTAAGACCTCCATCCCTCAAGAACTAAGAGATTATGTTATATACATCCTAATATTAAGTGTCCATATAATTACACCACTGCACTTTGTATACAACGTTCAAACTTCGGACCACTCTTCGAGCTCATGCAACGGGTAATTTGTCCCCCAAGGCACTTCTTCCAGGGGACCACTATCCTCAGAGCCACTACAGAGAGGGGCCATCACATCACTGGCTCCATGTCCCTGGCTCCATGCCACTGGCTCCTTTCGTTGTTATGTGTCACAGTGTGCGCATGACATCTGTACGGCACTCGCAGGTCATCGTGTGATTTCCCCAACTGATTTGTGAGGTGTACACCTTGCAGTATCAGCTCATCGATGCGGTGTCTCAGTTGTTGGCCATATGCACGAAGCTCACAAATTTCTTCACATAAGTGCATGCATGTTCTTATTGAAGCTATTTGTTCATCTCGATGGTTCTTTACCCGCTGCTGCTTCTTTTTCTGATGCTGCTGTTGTAGGCAATAGGCTCTTATGTGCCTCGGCTTTCCATATGACCAACTCTCCCACTGTTTGGGTGGGGGGCGGCGAAGCTCTGTAGCACGAGCCCTAGTAGCAATGTCCCACATAGTCGTCTGCAACTCCTTCAGTGTCTTTGTTATTCTGTATTTGTCTTCTTCATTTGGCATCTCTGCCCATACCAGATGTCGGGGTGTGGCTTCCTGTCTTGTTGCCTTCACCCCCAGTGCTCGAGACAGGACATACTGAATGTTGTGGGGTGCAGCCGTACCTTTATGTCGGCGATGACATCGACGAAGAAGCCGACTGTGATGATGTCGCGCGCCTTCTCGGAGCACCCTTCCAGAGATAGTTGGGAGAACCACACGATGTCTTGCCATAACTCGTGCGGTGGCTCCCCTGGTCGCTGGGAGCGGCTTTTCAGCTGTGCATGGTGGACATGTCACTGGTAGCTGTCTCCAGAATGTAGCAGGGCCAACGCCAGTGTCGGGAACTCCAGTCAATGTCGCTCAGGCATAGATTGTAGTACGCTAAGTACGGGGCCTCTCAGTATAGCTGCTATGTAGTAAGCCCACTGTTTGGATGACCAACCAATCAGGGTGGTGACTATTTAAAATTAATGTTGGTACTCCCGCCAAGCAGTCTGGCCATCGTAAAGGGCGGGCTTAATTGATACCTCCTTCCCTACTGCCGGCTATGTGGCACCAATGCTGCAGAGCTGCTGACTATCCTTCCCTACTGCCGGCTATGTGGCACCAATCCTGCAGAGCTGTTGACTATCCTTCCCTACTGCCGGATATGTGGCTCCAATGCTGCAGAGCTGCTGACTATCCTTCCCTACTGCCGGCTATGTGGCACCAATGCTGCAGAGCTGCTGACTATCATTCCCTACTGCCGGCTATGTGGCATCAATGCTGCAGAGCTGCTGACTATCCTTCCCTACTGCCGGCTATGTGGCACCAATCCTGCAGAGCTGTTGACTATCCTTCCCTACTGCCGGATATGTGGCTCCAATGCTGCAGAGCTGCTGACTATCCTTCCCTACTGCCGGCTATGTGGCACCAATGCTGCAGAGCTGCTGACTATCCTTCCCTACTGCCGGCTATGTGGCACCAATGCTGCAGAGCTGCTGACTATCCTTCCCTACTGCCGGCTATGTGGCACCAATGCTGCAGAGCTGCTGACTATCCTCCGAGGTCGCAGTGTTCGTTACTACTTGTACTGGCTCTTCATTTTTCTCGACTGGCGATGTTGTGATAGTAGAATTTCGCTGCAGCAGAAATTCCTGCCATTTCTTCATCATCGCACTAATTTTCTGTTTCACTTCATTCTCGACACTGTCCATCCTTCCACTGACACTGTCCATCCTGTCGTTTACACTGTTCACTATTTCATTTACACTGTCCATTCTCCTCGTTATCACCATCTCGCTAATGCTTTCTATTTTCTTGTCTACATATTCATTTACAGTGTCTAGTTTCCTGTCTACATGATCTATTTTCTTATCTACTAACTCACATTAATTATCTGGCTATTTACATTCTAGTTCCCATTTACTATCACTGAACTAATTCGGTCATTTACACTTACTTTCACACTACTGAGTTTGTTAATTACATTTTTTTTTTTCACTTTTTACATCTTCCCACAAGTTATTTACACTTGCGCTCACATGGCTAATCAACCCTTCAATTAATTTTCGCTGTGATTCCAGTTCTGTAGACATTTTTATAGTTAACATTCACTGCGATGATTGTACAAAGTAGTCCTAATATTTCGACCTACAACTATTACAATAAACAATTACTTTAATGTCATAAGATACTATCATAGTTACTAATTAATATAAAGTTAAATACTTCCATTTAACTTCTGATACAAGTGTTACAAGACGACTGATGGGCGTATCTAAGTTCGGGAGGGGTGATGGTATGAAAAAAAAAAAACTAAATTTCATTTTTAATTTATTCACACCGCAATTATTTAGAGCATTAAACCATCTGTCTCTACTATCAATCATTTTATTTCGGAGTGAGGACAATATTTCCTGTCTATTTCAACTCCAATTAACGGCCTTCTTTATGTCAGGTTAGTTATTGTCAATTAACTCACACTCATCAATAGTACCTGTTCCGTCTATCTGTTGTCATCATTTGTAATGCCTTTCATTCACACATCCAGTCCAATAGTCCAGCCTGCAGTTGCATTTCTTCACTGCTCTGATGCTAGTAGTCACAGATCTTTCTCCCACTGGTCACTTCTCTCGTGGCGCGCTTCTCTTCTCACTAGTCGTCTATCGCTGAAACCCATCCATTCAACAACTGCCTCCTGTCAGGCCCGGCGCGCTTTATATAGCCACTGGCCTTGACCTGGGAGGTTCGCCGCACCCCGAGTACAGCTGAGAGCAACAAAGATGTCTAAAAAATACCCGATATCCAAGGTCGGGTGCGGCACGCGCCCTGGTAGGCATAACATCCACGCTTTGTAAACATTCCTTTTTGAAAAGTCGCTGCGTCTCCGGTTGCAACTGATAGCACGCGCGCCTCAATAAATCGTCCAACTACTCTGCCTTTCACTTCCACTAACTTGCGCTGGGAAAAGCAACGAGCGCGTTACAATATTTACGGTTATGACAATATGCAATTAATCTTGGTAGAAGGGTAAACGAAGTTGTAAGGCGAGCAGCTAAGTATATTTTACTTATTGATGGAGGTATATTATTGTATTCTTAAATTTCTAAATTAACAGTGGCAATATGTATTCTAACGGCTGTAAAGCAACATGCCAAAGTATCAGCAAAGAATTATGTCTACAATAATTATGAATAGTATTTTTAATATGTGGACGGTTTTTGTATACTACGATGAAAGTGAAATAAGATAGGGCCTCCTGCATTATACAACACAGCACAAAAACAATCCTGCGTTTATTAAAATCATTATAAATTTAAATTTTAGAACTAAGCCTATGAAGTCCAAACAAGGATACCACAAATTTGGAATGAATATAATTTATACTAAATGCACCTTCCTGAATGCTCACTTGTGATTTTCACGATAGGGTAAAGACCGTTGAAACGGCAATTATAAAGGATTTTTTTACGAGTAATTCATATTTCCAAGAGAATTTTTTAATGCTAAGTCAGGTAAGGTCTGCGAATTCTGTCAATTACACTGTCTGTCGAAAACATGTACAGTGTTAATTCATAACACGCAAATCCAAATTTTTGTTACTAAATGAGCCAAACGCTACTTTCAAGAGTGAAACTTTTTATCGGTGAGTAGATAGCAAACATTTTATTTCGGAGGAGGTGTGTAATAGTTGCGAACCAACAATTTTGTTGTGAACTACAAAATTATGTTCCAAAACAAAACAATAAAATTATTGAACTTTAAACACCGTCTTGGTACTCGCATAGCTATTACTTCATATATAAATATTTCCAAAGATAAAGCCTACTCTCCAGACATATAAAAAACTAATCCAATTTTGTTATTTATCACAATAAATGTTATACATATAGTTTTAATCGTTAACATGGTGTTCGTCTTACAGATAGCATTTAGCTCATATTACCTGTCCCTTAAATTTACTGTTTACTGTTTCACATTCAAAAATGTTTGGAAGTTACTGTCATACTTAGTAACAAGAAATGATACTGCGATATATTTCTTTGTAGAATATAAAGGATAGAGTGTTATTATATCGGCAATTTTAAATTAGGTGCATTAACGTCTTAAACAAACCGCACCCATAACACCGGAGAACTAAATCAATAAAAGCAGCTGGCGGGAGAAGAAGAAATAAGCAAGATAAGTGAAAAAGAAACAACAAAAGAAAAATGAGATTAGACAGGGATGGAGAAGAGTAGCGCTCTCACACTCTCCTGCTCGCAGTTTTCTCCGCTATACAAACAGAAGAAGCACAGGAGCTTTACTTTTCCATTTTAGTTTTAGTATCAGACACATAACGCGCCGTGCTCTCCCCTCCCCTCCTCTACATGTCCTGCCCATGCACGGAGGAGCTCTTACAAGAGAATGGATAGGAAGACAAGTGTCTCCCCGTCACATGCACGTTTCTTAGCTAGAGAATACCATGCAAATCCAAGAAACTGTTCGGGTTCCTACACGTGTTATTTCAACGGACTGACATATAATATAACAGAGAACTCTCAGGCGGACATATCCATCTTCAGTGGTCTTCGCTTCCCAACTGCCCGACGACACCACCCACGGGATACACTACCCTATATCGGCCGTGTTGTCCCCGTTTAATGACCTTGGAAGGGGTTTCTATAGTTTGCCATTTCATAGCTGTTTTCAGAAATTATATCCCGTGTCCTGGATAAATATGTGAAGGTGTGATCAGGCAGGCCCACTCAGCTAAGGCCTGATCACAACTCGTAACAGTGTGCTATGCACGTACTAACTCCCACTTGTTTTATTTGACCAAAAAAGATATTATAAAAGCTTATAATTAAATTGTTATAGAATAGGTGTGTCAATATAAATATAAAAATGAGAAAACGAGGTACACAAATATAACTGCCATAATGTAATAATATTTAGTCGGCTATTTTTTTACACCATAGATGGTCATTGGGTCGTATGGATATAGTTGAAATCGTTGCCTTGAGGAAGTGCTAGTTGTGAATGTGACAATCGCTATGAATAGAATAGCTGACTGACTATGAGCAGGTGCTCAGTATAGTCAGGGACGATGTCCTTATTTATTCATGGGAACGTGAGTACTTACCTACGTTATTCATGGGAACGTGAGTTCTTACCTACGTTATTCATATGACCCAGTATGTGTTCTGTGGCAGAGGTCCGACTGAAACTTTACTTAATTTTTATATGCAAAATCATTATAGTCAATATATATATATATATAATTATTAGTAGGTTTCCTAATTTATGCAATAAGTATGCTTTAATACTGTATACCATACAATTGTAATTCTTAGAGGTTTTGAATCTGCTGAAATGCTGTATTACTGACACACGATGTTTATAATCACAAGGAAATCCTACATCAGCATCAAACATGTTTGGTTCAATAGGTTTACACTTAGGGCACAGCAGAGCCAGAAATACTTTATCTTTGACACGTTAAAACCATATAATTGTATATCATTTGTTCTAATATGCCTCATGACAATATAAACATCGTATTATGCACCATAACTTTTCGGTGTTTAGAACATTAGACAAAAAAAATGTAATATTTCATAAACCCATGTACCAGTCATTTTACTTCTAATACGTTCCACTTTGCACCAAACTCACCACATGATAATGGTGAATATTTGAACCAGTACAGGTAGTTTAAATAATAAATATAACGAATAATAATGTTCTGAGTTACATATATCCTGATCAGATACACATGACCTGGTTGTAGCAAGCTCCAAACCATTTGAATATCAACTAAGTGAATGCTCGTAAATGTGGAGTGTTGTCAGCGCGCCAGCGGCCTCTCAACTTGGCACCCTCTCCACTTGTCACGTGACCAGATACATGCGAGTACACACTCACAGAGACCTGGATGTGTGCACTGTCCTTACGAGAAATATTTGTGTAACTTTAGCGTCCGAGCCAAAAACCAGTTAGCCGAGAGATATCAACACGTAGAGTCAATAACGCAGCCAAGACATCTTTAAAGAATAATCATATTTACGCAGGTTGAGTGAAGTACTGCTACATTCAGTTTGTTTAATTTTAGTTTTCTTAACTTAAAATTTGTATTTAAAAAAAAAAAACTTTTAATGTATTGAATTTTGCTGAAGGACTGATATTTAGTGTGCTTTATGGCTGAAGTATTATATTTATTAATTGTCTTAACAACAATGATACATTGAAAACTAACTCAGAATGAGATCAACATGGGAGATTTGCTAAAGTTGTACTAGTGCACGCAGATTAGATGCATGGCATTCTACGCTTTTTAAAAACATTTGTTCTTGTTTAAAAGTTACGAAACCATGCATTTCTCTCCAAAATGCATCCTTGATCTTTATAAACTAGACGTAAACATCGCTACAGTGTGTAGTTTAAGTAAACTACATGTGTGGACTGATAATTCCAGTTACATGCGATTTCATACTCACTGCTGTTATAAAGGGGATATGAACAAGTATACTCCCAAAATGTTTACATATTAAGATTTTCAGTGAAGGATAAAAAGAAGGCTGTTAGAATAACGCATAGGTTATTCACTATGTAAAATAAATATCATAACTACTTACAATCCCAAACACAAGTTAAATGATATCGTAATTCTAGTTCAACATGGTGGTTGAAGCATGTAATTTCATACAATAGTTAGGCTCGTAAACGAGCAAACGTTTAAAGAACTTTAATGCTGTGTAAATTAAAAATACCGATGGTGTGTGGAATTGAAGTATCACGTGAAACATGAAGCTATTAGTGATGTTATTATATCGCGACTAATCCGTACATTTTGACGTTAGTTGTGAAATGAAATGAGATTGCACATGCTAAGTTTACGTCATTTGTTTTCTCAACTAACCCAAGGAGTAGTGTTTTAATTACAAAAGGGCAAATTTGCTTTGCACAATAGCATGCGAATGTGAAAATTATCTATAGTTAATTATGTGATTTTACATAATGTATATATTTTTTATTTTACATTTACTTGTTGGCGTAAAAACAATATAGTGAGTAAAATTACGATTCCATTTTGGCGTACTCTTACGATTTATTTGATTATAACAACGTGAAGCTAACCAACGTCTATCATTTGACTGCTGCAAATGTATATCATTTCACACAGATGTTAGGGTATATAATACCAACCTATGAAAATACACAACAAACATGCCATGCATATAAAAAGTCAATGATGAGGAATAATAACGCAGCGCATGTAATATAACTATGTCATATCTACGGGATTCCGTGCAGTCATTGTTGGAGTTATTTAGAAGCATTTATTCTGTTAATAATGTGACTGAGATTTCTCGTCACATTGTTTGTATTTTTCCGTCTTTCTCCAAAATTCAGATATCACAGTGTTTTAGCGCATAATATTTTTAGTTTGAATTTTTACACTGCGCTTTTCTTGCATTCACATCCAGCGTGTTGGACTTCCGAGGGGAATATCACGGCTGATTCCAGAGTTGCCGAATTAAGATTCGTTATAAGATGCAAATCGCCTACAAGCACTTTTATCATGCCAAACGCAACTGCTGGTTCGGGGGTTGCTGCCTGGACTAGTGAATTATATGTTATGGGTTATGCCATCTTCGTAATGGCTTGTGTTTTGTTAATGATGACAGAATGTGATGTAATACTATGCAGCTGGTTCCTTGATTAGTCCCGCGGGGAGGGCATCCCCTGGCACAGAACACAACAGACACTGGATAAGAAGAACTCCCACGAGACTATGCTACGATCTATATGTCAAGCGTGAGACACTACCAAAGTTAACCCACTCGACCCTGTGTACACCTGTGTCCTACAGTAATGGGGCTCGACACGGCCCGGCTCTGCACTTAGCGTAATTAGTAACAGCCCAGAGAGTTGTACTTTTAACAAACGTTTCCCAAGATTCACGCAGGATAATTTCTCACATAGATCCTGGACGACTTCCCATTTATACTGGTCACACAGGACATAGGAGTACATATGAAAGCAGATAGTGTTCATTACCTTTAGGTGCATTATTAGAACCTTTGTTTGAGATCATAATGGTTTGCTGTTTCTTTAAAACTTAGATTCCGACGCAAAATCAAGGTAACAAATCTAGAAGCAATAAATATTTTGCTATATTTTTCGTAATCAGAAACTGTTAGAAATATTTTAATGAACAATTTTATAGTGCCCCACAGAGGGAACAGAAGGAAATACTGAACATTAGTTCAGTGCATTATGCACAGAGACGATGGGTTATGTGATGCAAAACGTAGCAATTGTAGTGCACCATAAATCTCAATTAATAAGGAATACAGTGATCTCCTCTACAGTTCAGTGTTCTATTCTAGAGTTCAGTGTTTTCCTCTACAGTTCAGAGATCTCTTCTACAGTTCAGTGTTCTCCTCTACAGTTCAGTGAACTCCTCTACAGTTCAGTGTTATCCTCTACAGATCATTGTTCTCCTCTACAGTTAAGTGATCTCCACTGTGGTCAGTGATCTCCTCTAAAGTTCAGAGTTCTCCTCTACATTTCAGAGATCTCCTCTATAGTTCAGTGTTCTCCTCTACAGTTCAGTGTTATCCTCTACAGTTTAGTGTACTCCTCTACAGTTCAGTAAGCTCCTCTACAGTTCAGAGATTTCCTCTACAGTTCAGTGTTCTCCTCTATAGTTCAGTGTTCCCCACTACAGTTCAGTGATCTCCTCTATAGTTCAGTGATATCTTCTACATTTCAGTGATCACCTCTTCAGCTCAGTCATCTCATCTTCAGTTCAAAGATCTCCTATTGGGTTCAGGGTTCTCCTCTACAGTTCACTGATCTCCTATATAGTTCAGTGATATACTCTACAGTTAAGTGATCCCCTCTACAGTTCATTGTTATCCTCTACAGTTCAGTGATCTCCTCTACAGTTCAGTGTTCTCCTCTGCAGTTCAGAGTATCCTCTACAGTTTAATGATCTCCTGTACAGTTCAGGGATCTCCTCTACAGTTCGATATCTACTCTATAATTCAGTGGTCTCCTCTACAGGTATGTAATCTGCTTTACAGTTCAGTGATCTCCTCTACAGTTCAGTGATCTCCTCTAGAGTTCAGAGATCTCCTCTATAGTTCAGTATTCTCCTCTAAAGTTCAGTGTTCTCTTCTATAGTTCAGTGCTCTCCTCTACAGTTCAGTGTTCTCCGCTACAGTTCAGTGATCTCCTATACAATACAGTGTTCTCCTCAACAATTAAGTGATCTCCTCTACAGTTCAGTTTTCTCCTGTACCGTTCAGTGTTCTCCTCTACAGTTCAGTCATCTCCTCTACATTTCAGAGTTATCCTCTACATTTCAGTCATATCCTCTACATTTCAGTGTTCTCAACCTACGTTCAGTCATAATCCTCTACACTTCAGTGATCTCATTTACAGTTCACTGATCTCCTCTACAGTTCAGTGATCTTCTCTGCAGTTCAGTGAAATGCTAGTTAGAATGTGTTCGGAAAAAGCCAAGAGATAAATTTTATATTGGTGATAAGATCTTGACTACATTGAATTTTCCCTGCTGCTGAGTGTAAATCTTTTTATTTTCTATTTAATTATTCTAATACTGTAGCATTCAAGTAGTAATCCTGTTTTAGTAGAGTAACATAATTTGACATTCACAAAATTATTTATCATTTACTTGTAATCACCTACAAAATCTTAATTAATTAGTTTTATCAACCTTCAGAAAATGCGAAATAAATGCATTCTGTATTATATCTAGTTGAAAACTACTTTCTGTTTCCTGCTAATTGAAATGAATGAGTATCTCCCTTTTATATCACGCACTTCCTTGCGTGGTTTTCTTCGCGGATGTGTAATTTCCTAAACACGAACGTAATAATAAGACTATGGCTACGTAACTGCATTTCCCTTAACAGACGAAAAATATATGGAAACAATTGATTCAATCCGTGGAAAACTTAAGAGTTCATGACATTTGCATGATATCATTACTCATGTTCGCACCCAGAAAATATTAATATTATAATACTGTATGTCCACGTAGACGACAAAGTATAAAACCAATAAATTATTCCAAATATTACTTGCAGAATCCCACATTTTACTTACTCTACTTACAAAATATTGTAATGAGAAATTGTTATTGTGATGAACGTTTTCTTCAGGATTAAAGACTGGTTTATCTCAATTGATACTTGTGTGTGAAAATGCCACATTCTCTCATTTTACGACGACGATCAGTGTTAACCTGGAAGCAAAGAAATATGTACGGGCGTAGCAAGAATACTTTCCCAGCAGGCGACATGGTTCGGTTTGTAACACATTAAGTATTGAAACTGTAGCTAAGCCCAGCGTTTAAATATATTTGTTCTTACTAAGGCAAGTAGTAGGGGACGTGGATTGAGCTCTTGGCATAGCGGACGGTTAAAACCCTTTCACGCTATACTTAGCATGAAGATCGCTGTTACATGTGCGAGACATAGAACACGTATACTAAATATACATGTATTATATATTAGCTCGTATTTGTGAATGCGTGTGTATAACTGAAGTACGTTAAATATATCACATAGTATTTCCAGCTCTGAATTCTTGTACCGATAGCAGTTGTATATTCTATATTATACGCTTATTTTTTAAGTTTTAAAAATCTTAAAATTGTGTTTCATTTTTAATTGGCATGTTCACGCAAAAACGTAATTAAAAATTGGCAACAAGGGCACTTATATTCAATTTCAATTTGAATTTAATTTATTTATTACTAAAATATGTATATTACTATGATGTGTATTAATAAGTTTTAAAATTGTCAGTATACCATCTGCATTAAAAATTTTCATTTTATATTAAATTATGTTATACGATATTAATATAATATAACTTTAAATTTCAAAATAATCCGGTTTATTAATTAACTGTATGCAAACCTAAGTATCTGTATTATTATTCAGAAATGTACATATATAAAATATTTCGGGTCATAAAATTTATTAAATAATGTTAAGTTAAATGTCATAATGTGTTGAAAATAAAATATACGTTAATTTGATTAGATAAAAGTTTTCATTGTCTAAATTTTTAATTACAAATTTGGCACTGCTGATGGATATGCTGAAGTTCATTGTGACAGAACCAGAATGTTACATTTTCGTGTGTCTGGTTTCGTTTTAATTATTGTCACTCGCTCTGAACTGCGCAAATTCCAGCCGCCTAATATTTACTGACATAAAAGAGATTTCAGCTCGTATTTACTATCACATGTTCGATAACCTCCTTCTGTTCCGTTTTTCTGACCCACAGGGGCAAGTTGATTTCACGCAACTCATATTGGTTTTTGTTAATGATAAGACCCCATCTACATTTTATTATATTACAGTGTTTGAGTGGGACATATTTACTAACTAGAATTACAACGATATTAAATTTGGTTTCATACATTAAAAACATAAAACACACTATAATTAAGCAGTCGCCTAAAATATATGTAAAAATAATACATAAATTAGTAACGACCACTCCAAATTACAATGACTCCCTCATTCTGACTGGGCAGCTGGATTTTGTAAATGTTAGGCCTCCCCCTACACTTTACGTATGTTACCCTACGTGTTTTAAAAGTGTGAGCATGATGGATATAAAACAGGAAGTGCCTAAAGGGTTAATTGGTCAAACGGTTAAAGGTCCATAGGGTTAATTGTCCAATCGCAAATGTCTCAAATGGATTAATTATGGGAAAAACGTTAATTACAGGAAGGGTTAAATTTTATTGAGAGGTTTAAGTGGGTTGAAAAGGTTAATTGATGTTATGTTTGGTGATTAAAGGGTGGGTGTTACTTCTTCGCTGTCTGCCGGACAGCTGAATTTGGGAGCTGTGTAGGCTTGTCTGGCCGAAGGGCGCCGAGCAACTAAGCCCTGTGACGATGATTGGGGTTAGGTTGGTTGTGGAATGACGGTTAAAAATTTGAATAAAGAATGTTACAAATAAAGCAGTGAGTAATTACTATTTGAAATGAGTCATTAGCAATTGTGCATTGAACAAGTGCACATTACAAGCACCGACACTCTAGATATATCCCGAGATGTATATTACTAAGTATGAGCAACGAGAAACTTTTTGGCAATGAATCAATCAATAAATAATAAGGTTAATGACCAATTAAACAATTACTAAGTATGTTAAAATGGACATTAATGAAACACGTACCACGACATTAAATATGTTTCGAGACCCTGGACCGCAACACTCGTAACAGAACTCAGATTATATTATTGTCATTAATTATAACCCAAAAAAAAAGGCCCCTAAAATTGTAGTTTGATTTAATTAATTTCCGGCAAAGTATTATTTTACATTTAATTATATAAAAAGTATGCTCAGTCGTGCTGTGTTTGGAAACTCTCTTCATATGACTGTTCCATCATGTGTCCCGCCATTTTGAGTAAAGTTCCATGTTAGAATTACAGCCAACTTTGCGTCGTAAGACAGATTCATATTTTTTTCACAGCATTTCAATTTAGTAAAAGTAAAATGGTTTAAAGAAAAATGTGTTTAGCATATTTCTTCATAGATTTCCAGGAAAGTTAATTTATGTTTTATTTTGTGAAATGTCTGTTTTAGTAAAATTTCTTAAATAGTTCCCACCCTGTGTAACTGGCAGAAGCTCGTCATTTTTACGCCGTATTATTTGAAAATATGGTTTACTGAAAGAATAATTAGTTTTAGTTAAAAATCTTTAAATTAAAGAAGACTTACATCAAGTTCAGCAAAGAATAAGTTCATCTAATCATTAGATTAAAAACTGTTCTTTGTTGTTTTCCAACCTCGTGTAATAACATGTTGTAGCGAGTATTACACTCACCGTCACACGCCATGCGATAGCGCCACCTCCAGCTGGAATCTACACCAAGTCACACACAGATCTTGGAGGCTCTCCAACACAGCAGTAGAGACTTATTTATTACGTGTATAGATGTTATGTATAACGTGTTGTAGCGAGTATTACACTCACCGTCACACGCCATGCGATAGCGCCACCTCCAGCTGGTATCTACACCAAGTCACACACAGATCTTGGAGGCTCTCCAACACAGCAGTAGAGACTTATTTATTACGTGTATAGATGTTATGTATAACGTGTTGTAGCGAGTATTACACTCACCGTCACACGCCATGCGATAGCGCCACCTCCAGCTGGTATCTACACCAAGTCACACACAGATCTTGGAGGCTCTCCAACACAGCAGTAGAGACTTATTTATTACGTGTATAGATGTTATGTATAACGTGTTGTAGCGAGTATTACACTCACCGTCACACGCCATGAGATAGCGCCACATACAGCTGGTATCTACACCAAGTCACACACAGATCTTGGAGGCTCTCCAACACAGCAGTAGAGACTTATATACTATGTGTATATATGTTATGTATAACGTGTTGTAGCGAGTATTACACTCACCGTCACACGCCATGCGATAGCGCCACCTCCAGCTGGTATCTACACCAAGTCACACACAGATCTTGGAGGCTCTCCAACACAGCAGTAGAAACTTATTTATTACGTGTATAGATGTTATGTATAACGTGTTGTAGCGAGTATTACACTCACCGTCACACGCCATGCGATAGCGCCACCTCCAGCTGGTATCTACACCAAGTCACACACAGATCTTGGAGGCTCTCCAACACAGCAGTAGAGACTTATTTATTACGTGTATAGATGTTATGTATAACGTGTTGTAGCGAGTATTACACTCACCGTCACACGCCATGAGATAGCGCCACATACAGCTGGTATCTACACCAAGTCACACACAGACCTTGGAGGCTATCCAACACAGCAGTAGAGACTTATATACTATGTGTATATATGTTATGTATAACGTGTTGTAGCGAGTATTACACTCACCGTCACACGCCATGCGATAGCGCCACCTCCAGCTGGTATCTACACCAAGTCACACACAGATCTTGGAGGCTCTCCAACACAGCAGTAGAGACTTATTTATTACGTGTATAGATGTTATGTATAACGTGTTGTAGCGAGTATTACACTCACCGTCACACGCCATGAGATAGCGCCACATACAGCTGGTATCTACACCAAGTCACACACAGACCTTGGAGGCTCTCCAACACAGCAGTAGAACTTATTATAGTGTATATATGTTATGTATAACATGTTGTGCGAGATTACACTCACGTCACACGCCATGGATAGCGCCACATACAGTGGTATTACACCAAGTCACACACGACTTGGAGGTCTCAACACAGCAGTAGAAATTATTTATTACGTATGTGTATGATAGTGTAGAGTATTACACTCACCGTCACACGCCATGCGATAGCGCCACTCCAGCTGGTATCTACACCAAGTCACACACAGATCTTGGAGGCTCTCCAACACAGCAGTAGAGACTTATTTATTACGTGTATAGATGTTATGTATAACGTGTTGTAGCGAGTATTACACTCACCGTCACACGCCATGAGATAGCGCCACATACAGTGGTATCTACACCAAGTCACACACAGATCTTGGGGCTCTCCAACACGCAGTAGAGAAATTATTTATTACGTGTTAGTGTTAGTATACTGTTGTAGCGAGTATTACACTCACCGTCACACGCATGAGGATAGCGCCATATACAGTGGTATCTACACCAAGTCACACACGACCTTGGAGGCTCTCAACACAGCAGTAGAGACTTATTTATTAGTGTATAGATGTTATGTATAACGTGTTGTAGCAGTATTACACTCACCGTCACACGCCATGGGATAGCGCAATACAGCTGGTATCTACACCAGTCACACACAGATCTTGGAGGCCTCCAACACAGCAGTAGAAACTTATTTATTACGTGTATAGATGTTATGTATAACGTGTTGTAGCGGTATTACACTCACCGTCACACGCCATGGATAGCGCCATTACAGCTGGTATCTCACCAAGTCACACACAGATCTTGGAGGCTCTCCAACACAGCAGTAGAAACTTTTTATTACGTGTATAGATGTTATGTATAACGTGTTGTAGCGAGTATTACATCACCGTCACACGCCATGCGATAGCGCCATACAGCTGGTATCTACACCAGTCACACACAGACTTGGAGGTCTCCAACACAGCAGTAGAACTTATTTATTATGTGTATAGATGTTATGTATAACGTGTTGTAGCGAGTATTACACTCCCGTCACACGCATGAGATAGGCCAATACAGTGGTATAACACCAAGTCACACACAGATCTTGGAGGCCTCCAACACGCAGTAGAGACTTATTTATTACGTGTATAGTGTTATGTATAACGTGTTGTAGCGGAGTATTACACTCACCGTCACACGCATGCATAGCGCCATACAGTGGTATCTACACCAAGTCACACACGATTTGGAGGCTTCCCCCCAACACGCAGTAGAAACTTATTTATTCGTGTATAGATGTTATGTATAAGTTTGTAGCGAGTATTACACTCACGTCACACGCCATGCGATAGCGCATTACAGCTGGTATCTACACCAAGTCACACACAGATCTTGGAGGCTTCTCCAACACAGCTAGTAGGAACTTATTTATTACGTGTATAGATGTTATGTATAACGTGTTGTAGCGAGTATTACACTCACCGTCACACGCCATGCGATAGCGCCCATCCCGCTGGTATCTACACCAAGTCCACACAGACCTGGAGGCTCTCCAAAAACAGCATAAAACTTATTTTTAGTGTAGATGTTATGTATAAAAGTGTTGTAGCGATATTTCACTCACCGTCACACCCCATGAATAGCGCCATATCAGCTGGTATCACACCCAAATCACACAAGACCCTTTGGGGGCCTCAAAACAGCAGTAGGAAATTTTTTTAATTGTGTATTTAAGGGTTTTGATAACGTGTTGGCGAGTATTAACTCACCGTCCCAAAGCCATGCACCCTCCAGCTGGTATCTACACCAAGTCACACACAGATCTTGGAGGCTCTCCAACACAGCAGTAGAGACTTATTTATTACGTGTATAGATGTTATGTATAACGTGTTGTAGCGAGTATTACACTCACCGTCACACGCCATGCGATAGCGCCACCTCCAGCTGGTATCTACACCAAGTCACACACAGATCTTGGAGGCTCTCCAACACAGCAGTAGAGACTTATTTATTACGTGTATAGATGTTATGTATAACGTGTTGTAGCGAGTATTACACTCACCGTCACACGCCATGCGATAGCGCCACCTCCAGCTGGTATCTACACCAAGTCACACACAGATCTTGGAGGCTCTCCAACACAGCAGTAGAGACTTATTTATTACGTGTATAGATGTTATGTATAACGTGTTGTAGCGAGTATTACACTCACCGTCACACGCCATGAGATAGCGCCACATACAGCTGGTATCTACACCAAGTCACACACAGACCTTGGAGGCTATCCAACACAGCAGTAGAGACTTATATACTATGTGTATATATGTTATGTATAACGTGTTGTAGCGAGTATTACACTCACCGTCACACGCCATGCGATAGCGCCACCTCCAGCTGGTATCTACACCAAGTCACACACAGATCTTGGAGGCTCTCCAACACAGCAGTAGAGACTTATTTATTACGTGTATAGATGTTATGTATAACGTGTTGTAGCGAGTATTACACTCACCGTCACACGCCATGAGATAGCGCCACATACAGCTGGTATCTACACCAAGTCACACACAGACCTTGGAGGCTCTCCAACACAGCAGTAGAGACTTATATACTATGTGTATATATGTTATGTATAACATGTTGTAGCGAGTATTACACTCACCGTCACACGCCATGGGATAGCGCCACATACAGCTGGTATCTACACCAAGTCACACACTGACCTTGGAGGCTCTCCAACACAGCAGTAGAAACTTATTTATTACGTGTATAGATGTTATGTATAACGTGTTGTAGCGAGTATTACACTCACCGTCACACGCCATGCGATAGCGCCACCTCCAGCTGGTATCTACACCAAGTCACACACAGATCTTGGAGGCTCTCCAACACAGCAGTAGAGACTTATTTATTACGTGTATAGATGTTATGTATAACGTGTTGTAGCGAGTATTACACTCACCGTCACACGCCATGAGATAGCGCCACATACAGCTGGTATCTACACCAAGTCACACACAGACCTTGGAGGCTCTCCAACACAGCAGTAGAGACTTATATACTATGTGTATATATGTTATGTATAACATGTTGTAGCGAGTATTACACTCACCGTCACACGCCATGGGATAGCGCCACATACAGCTGGTATCTACACCAAGTCACACACTGACCTTGGAGGCTCTCCAACACAGCAGTAGAAACTTATTTATTACGTGTATAGATGTTATGTATAACGTGTTGTAGCGAGTATTACACTCACCGTCACACGCCATGAGATAGCGCCACATACAGCTGGTATCAACACCAAGTCACACACAGACCTTGGAGGCACTCCAACACAGCAGTAGAAACTTATTTATTATGTGTATAGATGTTATGTATAACGTGTTGTAGCGAGTATTACACTCACCGTCACACGCCATGAGATAACGCCACATACAGCTGGTATCAACACCAAGTCACACACTGACCATGGAGGCTCTCGAACACAGCAGTAGAAACTTATTTATTACGTGTATAGATGTTATGTATAACGTGTTGTAGCGAGTATTACACTCACCGTCACACGCCATGCCATAGCGCCATATACAGCTGGTATCTACACCAAGTCACACACAGATCTTGGAGGCTCTTCCGCTCACCAACACAGCAGAAGAAACTTATTTATTATGTGTATAGATGTTATGTATAACATGTTGCAGCGAGTATTACACTCACCGTCACACGCCATGGGATAGCGCCATATACAGCTGGTATCTACACCAAGTCACACACAGATCTTGGAGGCTCTCCAACACAGCAGTAGAGACTTATTTATTACGTGTATAGATGTTATGTATAACGTGTTGTAGCGAGTATTACACTCACCTTCACACGCCATGGGATAGCGCCACATACAGCTGGTATCTACACCAAGTCACACACAGACCTTGGAGGCTCTTCCGCTCTCCAACACAGCAGTAGAAACTTATTTATTACGTGTATAGATGTTATGTATAACGTGTTGTAGCGAGTATTACACTCACCGTCACACGCCATGCGATAGCGCCATAAACAGCTGGTATCTACACCAAGTCACACACAGATCTTGGAGGCTCTCCAACACAGCAGTAGAGACTTATTTATTACGTGTATAGATGTTATGTATAACATGTTGTAGCGAGTATTACACTCACCGTCACACGCCATGAGATAGCGCCATATACAGCTGGTATCTACACCAAGTCACACACAGACCTTGGAGGCTCTCCAACACAGCAGTAGAGACTTATTTATTACGTGTATAGATGTTATGTATAACGTGTTGTAGCCAGTATTACACTCACCTTCACACGCCATGGGATAGCGCCACATACAGCTGGTATCTACACCAAGTCACACACAGATCTTGGAGGCTCTCCAACACAGCAGTAGAAACTTATTTATTACGTGTATAGATGTTATGTATAACGTGTTGTAGCGAGTATTACACTCACCGTCACACGCCATGCGATAGCGCCACATACAGCTGGTATCTACACCAAGTCACACACAGATCTTGGAGGCTCTCCAACACAGCAGTAGAAACTTATTTATTACGTGTATAGATGTTATGTATAACGTGTTGTAGCGAGTATTACACTCACCGTCACACGCCATGGATAGCGCACATACAGCTGTATCAACACCAAGTCACACACAGACCTTGGAGGCCTCCAACACAGCAGTAGAACTTATTTATTAGTGTATAGATGTTATGTATAACGTGTTGTAGCGAGTATTACACTCACCGTCACACGCCATGAGATACGCCAATACAGCTGGTATCACACCAAGTCACACACGACCTGGAGGCTCTCACACAGCAGTAGAAATTATTTATTAGTGTATAGATGTTATGTATAACGTGTTGTAGCGAGTATTACATCACGTCACACGCCATGCATACGCCATAACAGCTGGTATCTACACCAAGTCACACAGATCTTGGAGGCTCTCCACACAGCAGAGAACTTATTTATTAGTGTATAGATGTATGTATACTGTGAGCGAGTATTACACTCACCGTCACACGCCATGGATAGCGCCATATACAGCTGTATCTACACCAAGTCACACACAGACTTGGAGGCTCTCCAACACAGCAGTAGAACTTATTTATTACGTGTATAGTGTTATGTATAACGTGTTGTAGCGAGTATTACACTCACCTTCACACGCCATGATAGCGCCAATACAGCTGGTATCACACCAAGTCACACACAGACCTTGGAGGCCTCCAACACAGCAGTAGAAACTTATTATTAGTGTTAGATGTTATGTATAACGTGTTGTAGCGAGTATTACACTCACCGTCACACGCCATGGATAGCGCCATAACAGCTGGTATCTACACCAAGTCACACAAGACTTGGAGGCTCTCCAACACAGCATAGAACTTATTTATTACGTGTATAGATGTTATGTATAACTGTTGTAGCGAGTATTACACTCACCGTCACACGCCATGGATAGCGCCAATACAGTGGTATCTACACCAAGTCACACACAGACTTGGAGCTCTCCAACACAGCAGTAGAACTTATTTATTACGTGTATAGATGTTATGTATAACGTGTTGTAGCCAGTATTACACTCACCTTCACACGCCATGGATAGCGCCATACAGCTGGTATCACACCAAGTCACACACAGACTTGGAGGCTTCCAACACAGCAGTAGAACTATTTATACGTGTATAGATGTTATGTATAACGTGTTGTAGCGAGTATTACACTCACCGTCACACGCCATGGATAGCGCCACATACAGCTGGTATCTACACCAAGTCACACACGACTTGGAGGCTCTCCAACACAGCAGTAGAACTTATTTATTACGTGTATAGATGTTATGTATAACGTGTTGTGCGAGTATTACACTCACCGTCACACGCCATGCATAGCGCCATAACAGCTGGTATCTACACCAAGTCACACACAGACCTTGAGCTCTCCAACACAGCAGTAGGACTTATTTATTATGTGTATAGATGTTATGTATAACGTGTTGTAGCGAGTATTACACTCACCGTCACACGCCATGAGATGCGCCAATACAGCTGGTATCAAACCAATCACACACAGACTTGGAGGCTCAACACAGCAGTAGAGACTTATTTATTAGTGTATAGATGTTATGTATAACGTGTTGTAGCGAGTATTACACTCACCGTCACACGCCATGCGATAGCGCCACATACAGCTGGTATCTACACAAGTCACACACAGATCTTGGAGGCTCTCCAACACAGCAGTAGAACTTATTTATTAGTGTATAGATGTTATGTATAACGTTTGTAGCGAGTATTACACTCACCTCAGCTGGAGCGCCACTCAGTGATCCACCATCACACACAGACTGGCTCTCCACAGCGAGATATTATTAGTAGGTTATGTACTTTGTAGCGAGTATACCCACACACGCAGATAGCGCCAAACATGACTACACCAATCACACACAGCTTGAGTCTCCAACACAGCATGAGACTTATTAGGTATAAGTTATGTATACTTTGAGCAGTATACACTCACCTCAACGCATGATACCCGCTGGATCTACACAAGTCCCACAGCTTGGTCCCACCAGCAGTGAGACTTTATAGGGTATATGTTATGTATATGTTGTGGATATTCTCACCTCACCGCATGGAAGCCCACTCAGCGGATTCACATCACACAGACTTGGAGCTCTCCAAAGCATAATTATATTCGTATGAGTTAGTATACTGTGTACGAGTATTACACCGTCACACCGATAGGCCATAGTGGATCACACAATCAACACGACCTTGGTCTCCACAAGCAGAGAATATTTATTGTGATAGATGTTATGTTAAGTTTGTAGCGAGTATACACTCACCTACACCCAGATGCGCATAAGCTGGATAACAAGTCACACACAGACTTGGAGCTCTCAACAGAGTAGATTTATTGTATAGTGTATAATGTTGTGCGAGTTTACACCACCGTCACACGCAGATAGCGCCATAGCTGATCTCACCATCACACACAACTTGGAGCTCCAACACAGCGTAGAACTTTTTATTCGTGTATAGATTTATTAATGTGTAGCGGTATACACTCACGCACCGCCATGACGCCATCAGCGACCACAATCACACACAACCTGGGGTCTCACACAGCTAGAGACTTATTATGTGTATGTTTGAAACTTTGTAGAGTATTACACTCACCTCACGCAGGGATGCGCACTCATGTTCACAGTCCACAAGCTCCCCACCAATTTAGGATGTATACTTGCGGTCACTCCTCATAATCAGCTGGTATCAACACCAAGTCCCCACACAGACTGGAGGCCTCCAACACGCAGTAGAGACTTATTATACGGTATAGAGTTATGTATAACTGTGTACGAGTATTACACTCACGTCACACGCCATGCGATAGCGCCACATACAGCTGGTATCACACCAAGTCACACACAGATCTTGGAGGCTCTCAACACAGCGTAGAACTTATTTACGTGTATATGTTATGTATAAGTGTTGTAGCGAGTATTACACTCACCGTCACACGCCATGCGATAGCGCCACTCAGCTGGTATCTACACCAAGTCACACACAGATCTTGGAGGCTCTCCAACACAGCAGAGAACTTATTTATTACGTGTATAGATGTTATGTATAACGTGTTGTAGCGAGTATTACACTCACCTCACACGCCTGGATAGCGCCACATACAGCTGGTATCTACACCAAGTCACACACAGACTTGGAGGCTCTCCAACACAGCAGTAGAGACTTATTTATTACGGGTATAGATGTTATGTATAACTGTTGTAGCGAGTATTACACTCACGTCACACGCCATGGATAGCGCCACATACAGCTGGTATCTACACCAAGTCACACACAGACTTGGAGGTCTTCTCCAACACAGCAGTAGAACTATTTATTAGGTATATATGTTATGTATAACGTGTTGTAGCGAGTATTACACTCACCTCACACGCCATGGATAGCGCCACTCCAGCTGGTATCTACACCAAGTCACACACAGACTTGGAGGCCTCCAACACAGCAGTAGAGACTTATTATTACGTGTATAGATGTTATGTATAACGTGTTGTAGCGAGTATTACACTCACCGTCACACGCCATGGATAGGCCACATACAGCTGGTATCTACACCAAGTCACCACAGACCTTGGAGGCTCTCCAACACAGCAGTAGAGACTTATTTATTACGTGTATAGATGTTATTATAACGTGTTGTAGCGAGTATTACACTCACCTCACACGCCATGGATAGCGCCACTCAGCTGGTATCTACACCAAGTCACACACAGACCTTGGAGGCTCTCCAACACAGCAGTAGGACTTATTTATTACGTGTATAGATGTTATGTATAACGTGTTGTAGCGAGTATTACACTCACCGTCACACGCCATGAGATAGCGCCATAACAGCTGGTACTCACCAAGTCACACACAGACTTGGAGGCTCTCAACACAGCAGTAGAGACTTATTTATAGTGTATAGATGTTATGTATACGTGTTGTAGCGAGTATTACACTCACCGTCACACGCCATGGATAGCGCCATATACAGCTGGTATCACACCAAGTCACACACAGACCTTGGAGGCTCTCCAACACAGCAGTAGAGACTTATTATAGTGTATATGTTATGTATAACTGTTGTAGCGAGTATTACTCACCGTCACACGCATGCGATAGCGCCACCTCCAGCTGGTATCTACACCAAGTCACACCACAGACCTGGAGGCCTCCAACCAGCAGTAGAACTATTTATAGTGTATAATGTTATGTATACGTGTTGTAGCGAGTATTACACTCACCGTCACACGCCATGGATAGCGCCATATACAGCTGGTATCTACACCAAGTCACACACAGACCTTGGAGGCTCTCCAACACAGCAGTAGACTTATTATAGTGTATAATGTTATGTATAACGTGTTGTAGCGAGTATTACACGGGATAGCGCCACATACAGCTGGTATCTACACCAAGTCACACACAGACCTTGGAGGCTCTCCAACACAGCAGTAGAGACTTATTTATTACGTGTATAGATGTTAAGTAATTCGTGTTGTAGCGAGTATTACACTCACCGTCACACGCCATGCGATAGCGCCACCTCCAGCTGGTATCTACACCAAGTCACACACAGACCTTGGAGTCTCTCCAACACAGCAGTAGAGACTTATTTATTACGTGTATAGATGTTATGTATCAAGTGTTGTAGCGAGTATTACACTCACCGTCACACGCCATGGGATAGCGCCACATACAGCTGGTATCAACCCAAGTCACACACAGACCTTGGAGGCTCTCGAACACAGCAGTAGAGACTTATATACTATGTGTATATATGTTATGTATAACGTGTTGTAGCGAGTATTACACTCACCGTCACACGCCATGCGATAGCGCCACTCCAGCTGGTATCTACACCAAGTCACACACAGATCTTGGAGGCTCTCCAACACAGCAGTAGAGACTTATTATATGTGTATAGATGTTATGTATACGTGTTGTAGCGAGTATTACACTCACCTTCACACGCCATGGGATAGCGCCACATACAGCTGGTATCTACACCAAGTCACACACAGACCTTGGAGGCTCTCCAACACAGCAGTAGAGACTTATTTATTACGGGTATAGATGTTATGTATAACATGTTGTAGCGAGTATTACACTCACCGTCACACGCCATGGGATAGCGCCATATACAGCTGGTATCTGCACCAAGTCACACACAGATCTTGGAGGTCTTCGCTCTCCAACACAGCAGTAGAGACTTATTACTATGTGTATATATGTTATGTATAACATGTTGTAGCGAGTATTACACTCACCTTCACACGCCATGGATAGCCCACCTCCAGCTGGTATCTACACCAAGTCACACACAGACCTTGGAGGCTCTCGCTCTCCAACACAGCAGTAGAGACTTATTTATTACGTGTATAGATGTTATGTATAACGTGTTGTAGCGAGTATTACACTCACCTTCACACGCCATGGGATAGCGCCACATACAGCTGGTATCTACACCAAGTCACACACAGACCTTGGAGGCTCTCCAACACAGCAGTAAGAACTTATTTATTACGTGTATAGATGTTAAGTAATCGTGTTGTAGCGAGTATTACACTCACCGTCACACGCCATGCGATAGCGCCACCTCCAGCTGGTATCTACACCAAGTCACACACAGACCTTGGAGTCTCTCCAACACAGCAGTAGAGACTTATTTATTACGTGTATAGATGTTATGTATAACGTGTTGTAGCGAGTATTACACTCACCGTCACACGCCATGAGATAGCGCCATATACAGCTGGTATCTACACCAAGTCACACACAGACCTTGGAGGCTCTCGAACACAGCAGTAGAACTTATTATATATGTGTATAATGTTATGTATAACATGTTGTAGCGAGTATTACACTCACCGTCACACGCCATGGGATAGCGCCATATACAGCTGGTATCTGCACCAAGTCACACACAGACCTTGGAGGCTCTCCAACACAGCAGTAGAACTTATTTATTACGTGTATAGATGTTATGTATAACGTGTTGTAGCGAGTATTACACTCACCGTCACACGCCATGAGATAGCGCCATATACAGCTGGTATCTGCACCAAGTCACACACAGACCTTGGAGGCTCTCGAACACAGCAGTAGAGACTTATATACTATGTGTATATATGTTATGTATAACATGTTGTAGCGAGTATTACACTCACCGTCACACGCCATGGGATAGCGCCATATACAGCTGGTATCTCACCAAGTCACACACAGACCTTGGAGGCTCTCCAACACAGCAGTTGAAACTTATTTATTACGTGTATAGATGTTATGTATAACGTGTTGTAGCGAGTATTACACTCACCTTCACACGCCATGAGATAGCGCCAATACAGCTGGTATCACACCAAGTCACACACAGACCTTGGAGGCACTCCAACACAGCAGTAGAAACTTATTTATTACGTGTATAGATGTTATGTATAACGTGTTGTAAGCGAGTATTACACTCACCGTCCACACGCCATGCGATAGCGCCACCATCCAGCTGGTATCTACACCAAGTCACACACAGATCTTGGAGGCTCTCCAACACAGCAGTAGAAACTTATTTATTACGTGTATAGATGTTATGTATACGTGTTGTAGCGAGTATTACACTCACCGTCACACGCCATCGAATAGCGCCACATACAGCTGGTATCTACACCAAGTCACACAAAGATCTTGGAGGCTCTCCAACACAGCAGTAGAAACTTATTTATTACGTGTATAGATGTTATGTATAACGTGTTGTAGCGAGTATTACACTCACCGTCACACGCCATGCGATAGCGCCACATACAGCTGGTATCTACACCAAGTCACACACAGATCTTGGAGGCTCTCCAACACAGCAGTAGAAACTTATTTATTATGTGTATAGATGTTATGTATAACATGTTGTAGCGAGTATTACACTCACCGTCACACGCCATGCGATAGCGCCACCTTCAGCTGGTATCTACACCAAGTCACACACAGACCTTGGAGGCTCTTCCCTCTCCAACACAGCAGTAGAAACTTATTTATTACGTGTATAGATGTTATGTATAACGTGTTGTAGCGAGTATTACACTCACCGTCAAACGCCATGGATAGCGCCATATACAGCTGGTATCAACACCAAGTCACACACAGACCTTGGAGGCACTCCAACACAGCAGTAGAAACTTATTTATTATGTGTATAGATGTTATGTATAACGTGTTGTAGCGAGTATTACACTCACAGTCACACGCCATGGATAGCGCCATATACAGCTGGTATCTACACCAAGTCACACAAAGATCTTGGAGGCTCTCCAACACAGCAGTAGAAACTTATTTATTACGTGTATAGATGTTATGTATAACGTGTTGTAGCGAGTATTACACTCACCGTCACACGCCATGCGATAGCGCCACATACAGCTGGTATCTACACCAAGTCACACACAGATCTTGGAGGCTCTCCAACACAGCAGTAGAAACTTATTTATTATGTGTATAGATGTTATGTATACGTGTTGTAGCGAGTATTACACTCACCGTCTCACGCCATGGGATAGCGCCATATACAGCTGGTATCTATACCAAGTCTCACACAGATCTTGGAGGCTCTCCAACACAGCAGTAGAAACTTATTTATTACGTGTATAGATGTTATGTATAACGTGTTGTAGCGAGTATTACACTCACCGTCACACGCCATGCGATAGCGCCACCTCAGCTGGTATCTACACCAAGTCACACACAGACCTTGGAGGCTCTTCCGCTCTCCAACACAGCAGTAGAAACTTATTTATTACGTGTATATGTTATGTATAACGTGTTGTAGCGAGTATTACACTCACCGTCAACGCCATGAGATAGCGCCATATACAGCTGGTATCAACACCAAGTCACACACAGACCTTGGAGGCACTCCAACACAGCAGTAGAAACTTATTTATTATGTGTATGGATGTTATGTATAACGTGTTGTAGCGAGTATTACACTCACGTCACACGCCATGGGATAGCGCCATATACAGCTGGTATCTACACCAAGTCACACAAAGATCTTGGAGGCTCTCCAACACAGCAGTAGAAACTTATTTCTTACGTGTATAGATGTTATGTATAACGTGTTGTAGCGAGTATTACACTCACCGTCACACGCCATGCGATAGCGCCACATACAGCTGGTATCTACACCAAGTCACACACAGATCTTGGAGGCTCTCCAACACAGCAGTAGAAACTTATTTATTATGTGTATAGATGTTATGTATAACATGTTGTAGCGATATTACACTCACCGTCACACGCCATGCGATAGCGCCACATCCAGCTGGTATCTACACCAAGTCACACACAGACCTTTAAGGCTCTTCCGCTCTCCAACACAGCAGTAGAAACTTATTTATTACGTGTATAGATGTTATGTATAACGTGTTGTAGCGAGTATTACACTCACCGTCACACGCCATGAGATAGCGCCATATACAGCTGGTATCAACACCAAGTCACACACAGACCTTGGAGGCACTCCAACACAGCAGTAGAAACTTATTTATTTGTGTATAGTGTTATGTATAACGTGTTGTAGCGAGTATTACACTCACCGTCACACGCCATGGGATAGCGCCATATACAGCTGGTATCTACACCAAGTCACACAAAGATCTTGGAGGCTCTCCAACACAGCAGTAGAAACTTATTTATTACGTGTATAGATGTTATGTAATACGTGTTGTAGCGAGTATTAACTCACCGTCCACGCCATGGGATAACGCCACATACAGCTGGTATCTACACCAAGTCACACACAGATCTTGGAGGCTCTCCAACACAGCAGTAGAGACTTATTTATTACGTGTATAGATGTTATGTATAACGTGTTGTAGCGAGTATTACACTCACCGTCACACGCCATGCAATAGCGCCACCTCAGCTGGTATCTACACCAAGTCACACACAGACCTTGGAGGCTCGCTCCAACACAGCAGTAGAAACTTATTTATTATGTGTATAGATGTTATGTAATACGTGTTGTAGCGAGTATTACACACACCGTCACACGCCATGAGATAGCGCCATATACAGCTTGTATCAACACCAAGTCACACACAGACTTGGAGGCATCTCCAACACAGCAGTAGAAACTTATTTATTAGTGTATAGATGTTATGTATAACGTGTTGTAGCGAGTATTACACTCACCGTCACACGCCATGGATAGCGCCATATACAGCTGTATCTACACCAAGTCACACAAGACCTTGGAGGCTCTCCAACACAGCAGTAGAAACTTATATACTAGTGTATAATGTTATGTATAATGTTGTAGCGAGTATTACACTCACCGTCACACGCCACGCATAGCGCCACATACAGCTGGTATCTACACAAGTCACACACAGATCTTGGAGGCTCTCCAACACAGCAGTAGAACTTATTTATTAGGTATAGATGTTATGTATAACGTGTTGTAGCGAGTATTACACTCACCTTCAAAGCATGGATAGCGCCAATCAGCTGGTATCTACACCAAGTCACACACAGATCTTGAGGCCTCTCCAACACAGCAGTAGAGACTTATTTATTACGTGTATAGATGTTATGTATAACGTGTTGTAGCGAGTATTACACTCACCGTCACACGCCATGCGATAGCGCCACTCCAGCTGGTATCTACACCAAGTCACACACAGACTTGGAGGCTCTCCAACACAGCAGTAGAACTTATTTATTACGGTATAGATGTTATGTATAACGTGTTGTAGCGAGTATTACACTCACCTCAAAAGCCATGGGATAGCGCCATATACAGCTGGTATCTACACCAAGTCACACACAGACCTTGGAGGCTCTCGAACACAGCAGTAGAGACTTATTTATTACGGTATAGATGTTATGTATAACGTGTTGTAGCGGTATTACACTCACCTCAAAGCCATGGGATAGCGCCACATACAGCTGGTATCTACACCAAGTCACACACAGACTTGGGGCTGCTCTCCAACACAGCAGTAGAAACTTATTTATTACGGTATAGATGTAATGTATAAGTGTTGTGGCGAGTATTACACTCACCGTCACACGCCATGGATAGCGCCATATACAGCTGGTATCTACACCAAGTCACACACAAACTTGGAGGCTCTCCAACACAGCAGTAGAAACTTATTTATTACGTGTATAGATGTTATGTAATAACGTGTTGTAGCGAGTATTACACTCACCGTCACACGCCATGGATAGCGCCAATACAGCTGGTATCTACACCAAGTACACACAGATCTTGGAGGCTCTCCAACACAGCAGTAGAAACTTATTTATTACGTGTATAGATGTTATGTATAACGTGTTGTAGAGATATTACACTCACCGTCACACGCCATGGGATAGCGCCATATACAGCTGGTATCTACACCAAGTCACACACAGACCTGGAGGCTCTCCAACACAGCAGTAGAGACTTATTTATTATGTGTATAGATGTTATGTATAACGTGTTGTAGCGAGTATTACACTCACCGTCACACGCCATGGATAGCGCCACATACAGCTGGTATCTACACCAAGTCACACACAGATCTTGGAGGCTCTCCAACACAGCAGTAGAAACTTATTTATTATGTGTATAGATGTTATGTATAACGTGTTGTAGCGATATTACACTCACCGTTCAAAGCCATGGATAGCGCCAATACAGCTGGTATCTACACCAAGTCACACACAGACCTTGGAGGCTCTCCAACACAGCAGTAGAGAACTTATTTATTACGTGTATAGATGTTATGTATAACGTGTTGTAGCGAGTATTACACTCACCGTCACACGCCATGCGATAGCGCCACCTCCAGCTGGTATCTACACCAAGTCACACACAGATCTTGGAGGCTCTCCAACACAGCAGTAGAAACTTATTTATTACGGTATAGATGTTATGTATAACGTGTTGTAGCGAGTATTACACTCACCGTCAAAGCCATGGGATAGCGCCATATACAGCTGGTATCTACACCAAGTCACACACAGACCTTGGAGGCTCTCAACACAGCAGTAGAACTTATTTATTACGGTATAGATGTTATGTATAACGTGTTGTAGCGAGTATTACACTCACCTGTCAAAAGCCATGGGATAGCGCCACATACAGCTGGTATCTACACCAAGTCACACACAGACCTTGGAGGCTTTGCTCTCCAACACAGCAGTAGAAACTTATTTATTACGGTGATAGATGTTAATGTATAACGTGTTGTGGCGAGTATTACACTCACCGTCACACGCCATGAGATAGCGCCATATACAGCTGGTATCTACACCAAGTCACACAAGATCTTGGAGGCCTCCAACACAGCAGTAGAAACTTATTTATTACGTGTATAGATGTTATGAATAACGTGTTGTAGCGAGTATTACACTCACCGTCACACGCCATGCGATAGCGCCACATACAGCTGGTATCTACACCAAGACATACACAGATCTTGGAGGCTCTCCAACACAGCAGTAGAAACTTATTTATTACGTGTATAGATGTTATGTAATACGTGTTGTAGAGAGTATTATACTCACCGTCACACGCCATGGGATAGCGCCACATACAGCTGGTATCTACACCAAGTCACACACAGACCTAGGAGGCTCTCCAACACAGCAGTAGAGACTTATTTATTATGTGTATAGATGTTATGTATAACGTGTTGTAGCGAGTATTATACTCACCGTCACACGCCATGGGATAGCGCCACATACAGCTGGTATCTACACCAAGTCACACACAGACCTTGGAGGCTCTCCAACACAGCAGTAGAAACTTATTTATTATGTGTATAGATGTTATGTATAACGTGTTGTAGCGAGTATTACACTCACCGTCACAACGCCATGAGATAACGCCACATACAGCTGGTATCAACACCAAGTCACACACTGACCTTGGAGGCACTCCAACACAGCAGTAGAAACTTATTTATTATGTGTATAGATGTTATGTATAACGTGTTGTAGCGAGTATTACACTCACCGTCACACGCCATGCCATAGCGCCATATACAGCTGGTATCTACACCAAGTCTCACACAGATCTTGGAGGCTCTCCAACACAGCAGTAGAAACTTATTTATTACGTGTATAGATGTTATGTATAACGTGTTGTAGCGAGTATTAGACTCACCGTCACACGCCATGAGATAGCGCCATATACAGCTGGTATCAACACCAAGTCACACACAGACCTTGGAGGCACTCCAACACAGCAGTAGAAACTTATTTATTATGTGTATAGATGTTATGTATAACGTGTTGTAGCGAGTATTACACTCACCGTTCACACGCCATGGGATAGCCCCATATACAGCTGGTATCTACACCAAGTCACACAAAGATCTTGCAGGCTCTCCAACACAGCAGTAGAAACTTATTTATTACGTGTATAGATGTTATGTATAACGTGTTGTAGCGAGTATTACACTCACCGTCACACGCCATGCGATAGCGCACATACAGCTGGTATCTACACCAAGTCACACACAGTTCTTGGAGGCTCTCCAACACAGCAGTAGAAACTTATTTATTATGTGTATAGATGTTATGATATAACATGTTGTAGCGAGTATTACACTCACCGTCACACGCCATGCGATAGCGCCACCTCCAGCTGGTATCTACACCAAGTCACACACAGACCTTGGAGGCTCTTCCGCTCTCCAACGCAGCAGTAGAAACTTATTTATTACGTGTATAGATGTTATGTATAACGTGTTGTAGCGAGTATTACACTCACCGTCACACGCCATGAGATAGCGCCATTTACAGCTGGTATCAACACCAAGTCACACACAGACCTTGGAGGCACTCCAACACAGCAGTAGAAACTTATTTATTATGTGTATAGATGTTATGTATAACGTGTTGTAGCGAGTATTACACTCACCGTCACACGCCATGGGATAGCGCCATATACAGCTGGTATCTACACCAAGTCACACAAAGATCTTGGAGGCTCTCCAACACAGCAGTAGAAACTTATTTATTACGTGTATATATGTTATGTATAACGTGTTGTAGCGAGTATTACACTCACCGTCACACGCCATGCGATAGCGCCACATACAGCTGGTATCTACAACAAGTCACACACAGATCTTGGAGGCTCTCCAACACAGCAGTAGAAACTTATTTATTATGTGTATAGATGTTATGTATAACATGTTGTAGCGAGTATTACACTCACCGTCACACGCCATGCGATAGCGCCACATCCAGCTGGTATCTACACCAAGTCACACACAGACCTTGGAGGCTCTTCCGCTCTCCAACACAGCAGTAGAAACTTATTTATTACGTGTATAGATGTTATGTATAACGTGTTGTAGCGAGTATTACACTCACCGTCACACGCCATGAGATAGCGCCATATACAGCTGGTATCAACACCAAGTCACACACAGACCTTGGAGGCACTCCAACACAGCAGTAGAAACTTATTTATTATGTGTATAGATGTTATGTATAACGTGTTGTAGCGAGTATTACACTCACCGTCACACGCCATGGGATAGCGCCATATACAGCTGGTATCTACACCAAGTCACACAAAGATCTTGGAGGCTCTCCAACACAGCAGTAGAAACTTATTTATTACGTGTATAGATGTTATGTATAACGTGTTGTAGCGAGTATTACACTCACCGTCACACGCCATGCGATAGCGCCACATACAGCTGGTATCTACACCAAGTCACACACAGATCTTGGAGGCTATCCAACACAGCAGTAGAAACTTATTTATTATGTGTATAGATGTTATGTATAACATGTTGTAGCGAGTATTACACTCACCGTCACACGCCATGCGATAGCGCCACCTCCAGCTGGTATCTACACCAAGTCACACAAAGATCTTGGAGGTTCTCCAACACAGCAGTAGAAACTTATTTATTACGTGTATAGATGTTATGTTACACGTGTTGTAGCGAGTATTACACTCACCGTCACACGCCATGCGATAGCGCCATATACAGCTGGTATCTACACCAAGTCACACACAGATCTTGGAGGCTCTCCAACACAGCAGTAGAAACTTATTTATTATGTGTATAGATGTTATGTATAACGTGTTGTAGCGAGTATTACACTCACCGTCACACGCCATGCGATAGCGCCACCTCCAGCTGGTATCAACACCAAGTCACACACAGACCTTGGAGGCACTCCAACACAGCAGTAGAAACTTATTTATTACGTGTATAGATGTTATGTTATACGTGTTGTAGTGAGTATTACACTCACAGTCACACGCCATGGGATAGCGCCATATACAGCTGGTATCTACACCAAGTCACACACAGACCTTGGAGGCTCTTCCGCTCTCCAACACAGCAGTAGAAACTTATTTATTATGTGTATAGATGTTATGTAATACGTGTTACCAGGCAGAACCTCTGTAATTTTATATAGATGTGTAAATTGTATGAAAAAAATAAATTGTTTTAGTGTTCACTTGCGTATATATTTTGATAATATCATACTTTTTTTTCATATCACTTCATTTTTTGTGTAAAAAAGTTCAATGTGTGAATAATTACCATTGCCATGTCCCACCCCGGGATTTGTATATACACTGTACTCAAGCTAGGAAACATTAGTTGAAGTAATACATATTATTTTCAAACTTGTTCACCATATAATCGTGTGCCCGGGCTATCGATCTTTCATCTTTGAGTTTCCTTGTTGTATTCGCACCCACATATTTTTATAAAAAAACTGTATTATTCCCAAACTGTCTTTGTTATATAGTAAGTACTATCACACAAATACTTATTAACTGACACATAGTAACACGTTTTTTTTTTTAACTGTTAAATACTTTTGTACTACTAGTGTACCTGGAGAAGCCCTGTGTTCTGGGTATTGACTTTTAATCTGTGTGTTCCCCCGGATGTATCACGTGTTATACTATCCCACGCCTTGCATAATTACAATTGTAATAATGAAAAGCGTTTTGGATACAGCGCTAGGTTTAAATAAATGAAAACACAACATGCTCACAATAAACTATTTATTATTAACTGTGTGATGTTTTTATACAAGGTACTATTCACACAAAACACTGTTTACAATATATATTGTTATATATATATATATATATATATATATATATATATATATATATATATATATATATATATATATATATATATATATCATTATATGTATACACACACACTTTGAAAATATTCACTATTCATTGAAAAGTCCTTTTGGCGATATGAATGACATCCATATTTATCACTTCAACACATAAAAAATATCATATACTCTTTTCACATGATGAATGACGCCCAAAGAAATATATGCACTCTTTTCTTCTAGGTCACATTCCGGGGTTTCCGTTGCACACAATATTAACAGGATGATGGGACGATGAAGCAGGTTGGAACTGTGATCATGTACTTTAACTGACTTTGTTGTGGAGTAGGAGATGAATGTTGTTTTCCAGTGTTGATTACGAAGTACAATCAGGTATTAGTATATCCCTCCCAGACGAGCGGGCTCGCCGGCCGACCAAGCAGGTACACACATCAACTCAAGCTGAAATGCACTTGACGATAGTCCTGCAAAATACTCCTCATACAAGGACATATTCACAGTAATGCACGCATACGTGAAACACTATGCAATGATATACAAGAAAAATAGTGGAGGGGTGCGGAGGCTGCACTCCTATTTATAAGAATTGGAAATTTATCAGAGAAACAGTTTCAAATGACAGCAGAACACCCACCCCCCTTTCCCTTGTGGCACACACTGAGAAAGGTTCTCCACTACTAATTCTCTTGCGAACGAGAACTCTAATGTTTTCCTCATAATAAATTCCTCAGTATATTTGCTAAACTAATAATTAGAGCGTATATATATATATATATATATATATATCATGTAGTACACAAGAGTTTTACAATGCACTTAGAAAATCCCATTCAGTAATAAAGACAAAAGTGTGCCTCCAAATGGAGCATTAGCCAATTAAGTATATATTTTTTACGATGTTTGGAGTGCATCTCAAGGAGAAATACAAGGGAATTTTAGTTTTGGTAGCCATTGAAACATTGATTGTTTTTATCTGCCACAAAGTTATGTTTGTATTCCAAAACATAATTGGTGCGATAACGCAAACCGGACCACTGGATCGTATTACACAAATTACAAAACAATATTAACAGATCTAAAAATTACTTGAAAGTCTTAGAATAGTTTCTGCACGATCTAACTAATAACACTTAGGACGTTTACGTGCCTCTCCGGCGTCAAAACAGGGTCCTTGTTGTGTGTCGGTGTCATAATGGCGCCTCGACATTAGTGTTGTGAGGAACCACTAGTAACAATTCTTGAACCATGCCTTCACCTTCCTCTACACGTGGACGTTTACGTGCCTCTCCGGCGTCAAAACAGGGTCCTTGTTGTGTGTCGGTGTCATAATGGCGCCTCGACATTAATGTTGTGAGGAACCACTAGTAACAATTCTTGAACCATGCCTGCACCTTCTTCTACACGTGGACGTTTACGTGCCTCTCCGGCGTCAAAACAGGGTCCTTGTTGTGTGTCGGTGTCATAATGGCGCCTCGACATTAGTGTTGTGAGGAACCACTAATAACAATTCTTGAACCATGCCTGCACCTTCCTCTACACGTGGACGTTTACGTGCCTCTCCGGCGTCAAAACAGGGTCCTTGTGTGTCGGTGTCATAATGGCGCCTCGACATTAGTGTTGTGAGGAACCACTAGTAACAATTCTTGAACCATGCCTGCACCTTCCTCTACACGTGGACGTTTACGTGCCTCTCCGGCGTCAAAACAGGGTCCTTGTTGTGTGTCGGTGTCATAATGGCGCCTCGACATTAGTGTTGTGAGGAACCACTAATAACAATTCTTGAACCATGCCTGCACCTTCCTCTACACGTGGACGTTTACGTGCCTCTCCGGCGTCAAAACAGGGTCCTTGTGTGTCGGTGTCATAATGGCGCCTCGACATTAGTGTTGTGAGGAACCACTAGTAACAATTCTTGAACCATGCCTGCACTTCCTCTACACGTGGCGTGGCGTGGCGTTCTCGCCTTATTCACTCACTTCTGGGACCGTAAAATATATCCTACCTTAGGTTGGCGTCGGGAATCACTGATATATATTCCCGGCGGAAATATATCTCGTTCGCCTTAACTTAAAGATCCCACCCAAAGTTTATCTTCCGACAACTTCGCACTTCGAGAGCACTGAATCCTGAACTTACTTCCGGGGGAAAAAAACTCACAAAACGAAAAACACAAGAAAATGTACCGCAAATAAAATAAAACTGAAAAAGAATTCATTAAAATCCAAAAATTATTAAAAGCAAATTACAACATAAAAATGAGTTTGAAAACCAAAATTTTAGTTTTAAGGTTAAAAGCACTGAATATCCTGTACCTAGAAAATGGATGGTTCACAACTACCATTATGAATTATGTTAACACAAACAATAATAATTACTTATGTAATTAAAAAGAAATTATAATAAAATATAAACATTACAAGAACATTTCAATTTAAACATTGTAAACATAGTGATTTATGAAATATTCTATAATGGCTCTATTATAAAATATATTGAGAAGAGTAGAATTATGCATGCTTCTGTTTGGAAGAGACTAGTGTAATTTTACTTGTTTTAATTGAACAAAATTGTTTTGCTCTTTCATAAGATATGTCAGGGTTATTATGCACATTCAATTTAACATTATTAAAATAATTCGAAAAACACTAATTACTCCTCTGAACACAATACATTTACGAAAATATTTCATTTGTGGTTAAATCCGCTTACATATGGAGCTATTACACTCTTCTTTACGGAATTTAGACTCATTTTCCCCAGTTAAATTGCATTTTTCCTGCATCACGTGAGCAGACTTCGTGAACCCAGACTCGAAACATCTCGCATGCAGTAAAGTCACCCTTCTGACTGAGTTTTCTGAAAAGTGTTAGAGACCACAGAAAAAAATGCCATATATTCTTCGTCATTTAATATTTCTGCAGCTTCCGTACTAATGCTGGTGCATCCTTTTAGCACTTAAAACACAATTCCATTTCCGTTTTCACTGTAATAAATATCAAATGTGAAATAGATAGAGGGCACAAATCGACTATCAGGCATGTAAGGTGTGTCAAACGGAAATATTCCTGTACATTCAAATTTATTAACTGCATTGTTAACAGTTAAACCTTTGTTCCAAGCAGCCGAGAAACGATTTCCAAGTGACATATCATGAAGGACGTGAGACTCCAATCACTCGAATAAATTTTTTCTTCTTCGTCAGTAAACACAGCATCATGACTTGGTAGAAAATATGTGAAATTAAATTTCACTGCATTTTGAGGCAATATTTTTAATGAACGTATTCTATATTTCAATGTTGAAAATTAAACGATGAATTGAGTAGTAGCTATCTCAATGCTCATGTTTTTGTCAGAAATTTTCTCGGCAGCCCTTTCCATGTTTGCCATTTACTATTTCCTTCTAGTTAATATTCTTATAATTGTACAAAATCTAAAGACAGAGCCAAACATGTTATAAAAGTGTAATATACCCTTTTACACTGAGCATAATAACCTTCATTTCATGCATTAAAATATTTAAAAATCAAATTCTCCTAAAAAGTTATTTAATTTCCCACCAGAAATTTTAATAAATACCCATTTCAAAGAATTAATCGCTCAATATACTAGGTACTTCAAATAATAATGTAGTAAAATTATGGAAGAAACGCTCATGGTTTTTGAAGGTTAATAATGGTCGTCAAAATACTCTTCATACTTCTAGGCTTGTGTTCTCAGCACTCCAAATCTCTTTTCTCGGCCAGTAGCGAGTACTGCCAAGATGGAATTTTGAGACAAGAATTCATAAAAAGACCCTCCTAACCACCTGCACTAACTAATGGTGGCAGTTTCTTAGAATGAGTGTAATAGGGGCTTGGGATATATAACCCCAGTCTATCCTAATACAAGGTCTGCGCGCCATGACCATATACGATTCTTTTCACACTCGCTATGTTAATGCACAATTTTAGCTAAAATATTTTCTGAATACCTTAGAAAGCCAACGAAAAAAAAAAAAAACTCTACGTTAATTGATAATAGAAGTCAAAGGTACCCACTTTTAAATGCAACCTTTCTAGAGCCAGCTTAAACTTGAAAATTTAACAGTACCAAACAAAAATTTCTCTGAACAGCTCAGAACTTACTTTTATATTCGTGTCATAAAATCGCACGTATAAATGTATAAAGATCAAAGCAAAGATGAAGTAGATCTTATAAAGTAACATACAACCAAATGTGGATATTAGGAGAGATTAACTGGTGACAAGTCTAACTTATTTTGAGTAATACTAAAGTGATTAATTGTTATTAACATTTGCAGTAATTATCTTTGTTATCTTGTTAAAGACAATAAAAGGTGTTTGTGCTCTGCCTCCCGAAATACTGTTTTCCTTTTAAATACATATATATTTAAGTTAACCCCACTCTCTGAAAGTGATAAAACTTTGCTTTTCATATAATTGGAAATAAAATATTTTGTCTTAATCTTTTGAATTTGACTTTTTTTTTTTTGGCTCAAGACACACAGTAAATAACTTTAACCTCTATTGAAATACTTTGAACAATAAATTGTAAAAGATGCATGAGATCTTACTAGTTTGGCCTAGTTGTTTCATTCCTTTTTGCACGTTATGTGTAAATTTAGTGTGCACACTCGTAACCATCAAGGTCGACTATTTTCACGACATGTGCCTATCCTGGGAACACTCTGAAATCGAGGGTTTTGGTATAGCCCTGTATCCATACCCGTGCATATGGTACTATGTGAAGCGGCTGAGAAGGAACTGACATTGACCACCAGCGAGCAGATGAATACGAGACTGGCGAGTAAAAGGTAGAGGTCGCCGCCAATAATACCATCGCAGGGAGGCCAACAGTTCTGCAATGTGGCTACACTTTAGCCAGGGGTGGGTAAAGACATGACAATTAATCCCGCCCCCTATGATGGACAGACACCTTGGTGCTAATAACGCCACAATTCGAGATAGTCGTAACCTTGCATGGCTTGACTGACGAACAGCAGACTTACTACCTCGCAGCTGTACTACGAAACCCCATATTGAACATATACTGCAATCTCTATCAAAGCGATATATACTAGAGTACTTCACAATGGTATCGGCCTTGGAGCTGTGATTCTGTGACAGATATCAGAGACACAATCACCATGCTGTAATGCGAAGCCACACCGAGTGACCAGGCAGACATCTGCAGGAGCTGTGACAGGATATTCTGCGGCTGTCCAACCTGGCTCTGGAGGGGTACTCCGAGGAAGCACGCGATGTTATCACAGTCGGCTTCTTCGTCGACACTATCGCTCACACCGAGGTGCGACAACCTGTTCGCCTGGCTGCCCCTCATACCATGCAGAAAGCTCTGGTCTGAGCACTGGAGGAGAAGTCAGCAAGACAAACCTCATTGCCCCGACGTCCAGTGCAGCCAATAATGCTGAACGAAAACGACAGATTCAAGAGGACACTGAAGGACTTATATACGACATTGAGGGACACTGCTTCCAGGGTCCACGATTCAGAGATACACCTTCCCTCACTCAAATAGTTGAATGTTGGCATATGAAACGCCGGGTCACTTGAGATCCAACTGCCCTCAGCTGTAGCAACATCAGAAACCAAGAATAAGGCAGTAAGCAGCAGGCGAGACTGCAAAATCTAGGGAACACTTGTAAGCACTGATCTTGAGGGTGAAACAATAGTGGAGGGAAGGCCCCAATTTTCTTGCTGGTACTTTTTTACAGTAGGACTCTGATGCCATACTAGTGGAGTGAAGCCTGAATCATATTTCGTGTTAGATGTCAGTTGACTCAGGGCGATTGTCAAATGAGAGCATGCAACACAGCTTTTTAACTACGGTAATGGGATGACCACACCAGTCAGAGATTACAGAAGTGTACGCTTAAAGCTACATAACCTCAGCATAGAGCACGATAGATATTTTTTTAGTGTGAAGTAGGGTGAAATTGATCAGCAGAGGTGAGATTGATCACATGGAAATTCTGTAGATATTATTGTCAGATATGGTATCTGACCTACACATGTACTGAAACTATCATGTTTATCAATCTCACCATTTCTGAAAATTTTCATCCCAGCTGTGTTCCTGGCTTTAACATGTAGCGGAAATAGAGGACGAATGCATTTTGGGACTTGATGTATTACGTAAGCTGGGATGCTGTATAGATACTTGACTCGGGGCACGACGAGTGGGCAATATCGAGTGAGTAGTGTCAACACGACAAGATTTATCTTCGGTAATGAGCTTCTTGGTAGTGTGTAACCAGTCGACTGTACTATCTGCTTCTAGCTAAATTGGAGCAGTAGTGGCTGAGTGGTTAGCCTTCTCACCTCCCACCGAGGGGAACCGAGTTCAATCCCTGCATGGATAACACCCAGATTTTCGCATGTGGGAATCATGCCGGTAGGTCGGTGGGTTTTCTCAGGGACCTCTCATTTCCTAAGCCCTTTCATTCCAGTGCTGGTCCATAAGCATCTCAATCACGCTTATAGGGTGTCAAGATCTCGCTATTATGAGCTGTTGTAAGCAGGTCTCACAGGTACTTCCAAATGTTCCCGAAGCTCCGATACTACAAAATTCAGTATGTCCTCTACCAGATGATTTGGGGAAACTGCTAACAAGAACAAGAGATAACCTCAGCTGGCGACCAAAGAAAGCTGTCTCAGAATTACTACACAGTAAAATGTGTTATTTTACCTGAGAGCCAAGTGACCTTGGCAGAACTGGTGTTGCATGCCATCACATCGACATAAGGGATGCAAGGCCCATAAAGCAGCCACCAATGCGACTTACGCTAGCATCACATGAGGTGTTCAGCAAAATTCTGAAAGAGATGAAGGAGTAAGGTGTGATAGAGCCATTATCTAGTCCATGGCATTGTACCATTGTGCTCGTTCATAAGAACAAGGTATCTATGAGATTTTGTGTTAATAACATAATAATAACAAATTAATAACTTAATAATGTGACCAAAAAATATTCTTATCCAATCCGAAGGATATATGAGAGTGGTTTTCTACTTTGAAGATGAAGTGCGAGTACTGGCAATGAGAGCTGGCCCTAGAAGACCAAGACATGACTGCTCTTTTTGTTCAAGAGAAAGGAGCCGGAAAATTCAATGTTATGCCCTTTGGACTATGCATTGCCTGTGCCAACTTTGAATGACTGCTGGAGAAAGTCATGCAGTTAAACATTTCCAGGTATTTCTAGATGAGATCGTGCTCACAGGAATAATATCTGAAAAGCACCAGACTCAGTGTTTCTAAAAGTAGCTGCAGCCAACCTAAAATAAGTTCTTAAGAATTGCTATGTTTTCGAACAGAAAATTGATCACTTGGGCCATGTTGTCTGTCCATGGGATTGAAACAGACCATGAGAAGATCAGAGCAATAAGAGATTGGCATCCACAAACTGATTAAACTTAAGTGCGAAGTTTCCTTGGCTTATGTGCTTTTTACCATCGATTTGTCCCCGATTGTAAAGCCTCTGCATGAATTGACTGAGGCAAAAAGAAAATTTTAATTGAACTAACAGTGCAAAGTTGCTTTTAAGAGACCATATGAAATTTTGATATCTCCCACAATGCTGGGCTTCCCGTGTAGAGATGGTAAATTCATTCTTGATATTGATGCTAGTGTTTAAGGCATCGAAACTGTGTTATCTCAGAACCAGGCTGGAAAGGAAAGGCCACTGGTATACTTCATTATGGTACTACATAAGCCTGAGAGAAATTACTGTGTAACATGCAGGAAACTCTTGGTCATTGTGAAATCAATTCCACAATTTCACCCATACCTTTATAGTAGACACTTCGTTCTAAGAACTAATCATGCTTCATTTTGGTGGCTACTAAATTTCCAGAGCCCCAAAGGTCGAATGGTATGGTTGATATGCCTTTGAAATACATCACATGCTTCTGTGCCTTCACAGCAATACGGATGCACTTTACATTAGACTAAGCGAACAATTCTGTCATCATTTTGAACTCCAGGAGGAAAATGGTCACGTATAATGGAGTGTAAGAAGGACACTAATTCAAGGTTCTGTATCCTGCTGTCGGTCTCTTATGTGGGACGACATATACACTATCGACCAAAAATTAATTGGGCACCCATGAAGACAGGTAATTCAGTACGTCAGTTGACTTGAGTGGCCGCCATACGCTGCAGGCCGATGTAGAACCAGTTGACAAGGAGATGGCACCAGGTACACAGCTATTGCACTTCGATAAGGGCGTGATTTTGGGCTGCGATCTCAGTGGGCTGTCTAGCCGAGCGATTGCACAGAAGGTAAACAGGCCCAAATCAACTGTCGCATTTGTCCTGCGTAAGTGGATAGTCAATGGGCATTGTGCCAATGCTGCATGCTCCGTGTGACCTCCAATCTTGACCGACAGAAATTACAGAACCCTACAACATGAAATTGTAAAAAATAGGGCATAACCCATGGTTACCATCCGACAGAAGTTTCATGCAGCCATAAAAGTATCGTTTTCCATTGGAAAATTGCGTACAGAGGCCCACCACTTGGATATTTCAGAAGAGCAGCTGCACATAAGTCCCATATCATGACAAGCAATTCGCAACTGGACAGCGGATCAGTGGAAATCGGTTCTGTGGAGTCCGATGGACGTGTATGGGTGTGGCGTCTACCCGGGGAACGGCTTCTGCCGGAGTGTATAGTGCCAACTAGGAAATTCGGCGGTAGTGGAGTGATGGTGTGGGGCTGTTTCACTACCTTCAGCGTAGGACTGCTGGTGTTAGTCCATAGTAGCATGAACACAGAGGCCTATTGTAACATTCTGGATAATGAAATCCTCCCAAAATTGTGGCATTTTTACGGAATGGACTCCTGTTACTTCCAGGATGATAATGCCAGGTGTCATGTTGTAAGGGCTACTACACAGTAGTACGCTGACATCAATGTTCGCCGATTGGACTGGCCCGCCCAGAGCCCCGACCTCAACCCTATAGTATATCTTTGGGACGAATTGGATCCCCGGGTGAGGGCTAGTCAGGCGCGGCAAAAATCCATCGCTCAACTAATGGAATGGTTGCAAGAGGAATGGCGACGAATCCCCGTGGATGTCCTGTAAATACTCGTAGAGAGCATGCCAGACAGGGTGGCTGCTGTTATAGCAGCAAGAGGTGGCCCTACGAGATTCTAATGGGGTTACAACCACCGAGCAAACATTGTGGACAGGTGGCCATTTTACTTTTGGTCGATAGTGTACATTATATATCATCAGTTTACTCACCCCATATTGCGTCTAATTTTGGAATGGGAAGAAGCTGGGTGTCCACGAAGATGGGAGAAGATACCCAGTCTAGGCCCGACAGTCAAGGCATACTGGGCACAGTGAAATTCTCTAATACTGGAGAATGGTGTGCTTTACAGGAACTGGGTAAGTAATGTTGGGAAACAAAGTCATTTACAGCAGGTCCTACCTGAGTGCCGAATCCCAGAAGTGCTAAGAGAACTGCACAACACATCAGCAGGTGATCACTTCGGTGTGAATGAGACCCTCAACAGAGTAATAATGAGCTTCTATGCCCACATATTCGAGAGGATGTTGATAAGTGGTGCAATCTGTGTTATTGCTGTATAGGAAGAAAGGGTCCAAGTTAAGGTATGAGGTTCCCTTCAGAAACACAATTTTGCAGCCTCATTTGAGAGAATGGGAGTCAGACTTTTAGGACCACTACCAATCACTGAGAGGGGGGTATAGGTACATTCTGGTACCACAAGGCTACTTCACAAAGTATCCGATGTTGTACCAGTTCCAAACCAAGAGGCTGGCACAGTAGCTGATGCACTTGCAGGGGATGTCTTCTCCACTTGATCTTCATTCCGATCAAGGGCGACATTTTGAAGCAACTCTTTTACAAGAGGTATTGAGGTTTTAGAAATGAAGAAAACTAGTACCACAGCATTACACCGTCAGACGGATAGGATGGCTGAAAGGCCAAATCGTACACTGGAACAGTGCCAGGAGATGTTCGTCAAAGTCAACCAGAACGTTCTTGACTCCAAGGTGCTCATATTTCTCCTGGCACATCATTGATATGTATCAATGATGTGGTCTACCGGAGTTGTCGACAGGGATCCCGGGCGAAGGCTGCCCAGCCCCTCTTCCTCCTTGCAGAGGAATTGATGACTTCAAAGGATAATCAAGTATTTTACATTGATCTTTTTGCTCGGCGCAACACGGTATTTGGCAACATTTTGGACCAGAGCTGACGACACTGTAAATACCCTCCGCAGCCAAAGAGGAGTCAGTTTTCGTGGCAGCCATCTGGCTGGAGTGCGGCAATAGTGTAACATCTAGTGCAATGAGGGACATCAGTGAAGAGGACAGACGACGGTGAACGAGATATTTGCGGTGTACACGTTTCAGAGGGCGTCACACCCGACGAGTAGCGGAGGCGCTCGGAAATATCTAAAACACTTCGGAGAGGTGGAATGTGTCCGGAATAAAGGTGGGACAGTATGAGTGCGGGATAAGGACTCAAATGTAAATATTGAAATTATCAAATATGGAAATATGAATTGTAAAATAATCCTACAGATTTTGGAACACTGTTCATTGGGGCTGATTTCAGTAATTTAACTGCATTAATTTTTTGAGGCGCTTGTGAATAATTGTAGTGATTAAATTGATCAACTCTTAGTGGAAATTGATAAATATTTGTTGTGAGATATTAAGACGAAAGTATTTTCTTTGTAGTAGTGTTTGTAAATATTTTAGAATACCATTATTAACCCGTTTATTTAATCAAGACCTCAATCCCGTAAAAAAACGTTGCTAAGAAAATTAACTTTCCAAATAGTAACATCCTCATAGTCGTACTCACCTCAACTGCCACGTGTTGCTTAGTTGTGTTATAGAGCCCGCGTTTGTACGTGGAACATAGACAGAGATCGTTTTATCATCGGAACTGCGTTTGCGTGCAAACTTCCAAGTCGATCAAATATGTGGAATTAGTTTAAAATTAGCTACATGAGTTTGCCCTAAGAAGTGATGATGATTATAAGATTGTAACAATACCTGTATTCCTTCCATGAAGCTAAGTTAAGAATAACTGAGTTATTTGTAATTGTAAATTGACGAGATTATTTTAAAATATCGACAGCTTATGTGATTTTGTGAGAACTCGACTTCCTGAAGCAGCGCCTTTTTTATCGCTGTTTTTCTGTGAAGGGAAATATGATGTGTTTACGATGAATCATAGAAAACTGTCACTTGTAATCACAGCACACATAATTACCTCATCAACAACGCAAGAGAAACGCAGAAATGATCCAATGTTCCCGGTATCGCAGGGTACAGCGCTGCTTATTCAGACTTTCTGGAATCTCGTTGGCCAACAAACTTTGCCGTTACATTTCGATCGGATTAGTGTAATAAGATACGTTTAACGTCATCGCCTTGGCCTGTAGTGAATATTGTCCATTTCATATAAGTGGTCTCAAATTTGACAGACAATGTGACCAACCTACACACTATGTAAACAGTAAATGCTCTCGCTCCTACAGTAATGTATCAGCTGAAGAACTGCTGCGGGATCCGTGTTGTTAGGTTGGCTATTTTGATGACGGTTTTGGAAGAAAACAGTACTCGGAACTAAAAGTCGTTATTTAAAATTATACTTACAACATTTATGGTTTAAACTATCTTTCTAAAGCAATATCAAATTTTCTTGGCTATTAGTAACGGGACTTTAAAAACATGTTCAGCATCTATGACAGAGTATGTCGACACATACGAACAGTAAACGTTTCCAGCCATGTTTATGTTTCCAGTCCGGTGAAGGAAGTTGTGTGAGCGCATTTTTTCTCATCGTGTTTATTATACGAATATCTTATTGGTGTTGTCGGAATGCTTAATCGGTAGTTAATTATTTTTATTTGTTTTTTTCCAAACATAGTTGGTTGTAGATACCGTTGTAGTGCGTTTTGTTTAGTTAAATGTAATATTAATCGGCACGTGGTTAAAACTGCTCGTTCCGCCATTTTCCTAACCGCCTTCCACAATGAAGTGACACGAATATAATTTCCGTATTTAAGTTTAAGTTTGTTGGTATCAAGAAACGTGCGCAGTGTTGATTTTACTGAATTATTTTGCAAATAAATTATTTAATGCTAGTGACGAACAAACGTGATTTTAGTGAATTAAATTCGCAAGGATAGCCATAGAAAAACACGTGTTCAAGAGGATACAACAGTAAGGTTGCGTATTTTGTAAATTTATTTGTAAACCATTAATATAATTATTGAGATGCACGTGGCCTGAAAAATGCCGCACTTTCCACACTTTTGTAGTGAGTGAATAATATTTGTTTGTCTACATCGTAAATTTGAGTGTGAGGTTAACTTCAGCTAAATTGTGTGCGTGTATATATTGCTGCATCTCTACTAATACGAACAACGACGTATGTATCGCGTTTTGTATTTTAATTAAAGTTATAATTTTCGAAGTTAAATGATTTAAATGATATTTACATACGAGCAAAATGTTCCACTGCTCCATCAAAACAATATGCAACTCAAAATGCCACACACTCATAAGAGGTTTGTTCGGGTGACCTGAGTTTTGTACTCTCGAGTGCAAGTTGAGAATTTCTGAGAGCAGGAAAGAGCAAAAAGCGCTCTCTCTTTTCTGCTACCAACCGAACGCCAAAAGTCACGGAACTGTTTACTATTAATCAGCTGATCACAACATCGTCAAACTGTAATTTTCAACTTGATTGAGAATGGCATTGTAGGGCAACGGACAGTTTCGAGGCGGCAAAAAGAAAGGTCATGTCCGGTTAAAAGAGGATGCTTGGTAACCCTACTAGCATCAAATACTGTCAAATGGGTTATGCAATGTCAGTCGTAATTTCGACATAACCCTAACCTTGCGACACCCGATAAAACAAAAACTAAGTTATTGACAATGTCATTGGTTATTAGGGACAATTCAGCGTCAGTTTTATTGCTTGGCACATTAAAGTGGCCTGTGATTGGTTATGACAAGTAATCACTGCGACTGTCATTTTAACACTTAACTTCAAGAATGAACGTAATATTTTCATAATTATCTACAATTAAATTTACATGCCCTACAGCAGTTCTCAAAGGATGGCCAAACATATTCTTGTATAAATTAACGTGACAGAAAAGATTTTGTACCAAAACTAGCACTATATCATTGTCCAGACTATAAACACACAAATTTGACGCCTTTTTTCCTTGCTCACTGCTCCTTTGCTCTTCCTCGACAGCTAGAGCAGGAAGTTCATGCTCTATGTGAGAAAAGGAGCAGTGCTCCTGACGCCCGAACAGCCAACCAAAAATCACTTCCGGTCAAACGAAAGCTCAAAATGAAAAAAGGAGCAGGAAAAGAGCAGAAGTCGTAGAAAGCTCAGGTCGCCCGAACAAACCTAAGAACATCAAAATAATTCCGTCTCACGAAAGACGATAAACTAACACCCCCCCCCCCCCCCGCCGTCACCTTCTGGTCACTTTCCCCTTTTCCCCTCGAAATAAAATTAAGATGATGCCCTCATTGGGCCCACATTTCATTGCTATGAACATTTCCCTGTGTTATTATTGATTGAAATTCTTAACACTGGTTCTGGAGGGTTTTAAAATGGTAAGCTTCCTGACCATACAAACATGTAAGTTGTATCACTTGAATTTTTTTAGAACGTATATAAAGTTTGCCAAGCTTGTTACGCAGGGAAACTTGTTAAAAATAGATTTAAAGGGTTTTCCTGTTTTTAAAGGCTGTATTTGAGAGTAGTACAATGGCATGGAGGTTTCAACGTTCGAGTCTTTCATAAACTTTTGAGCATTTTTGTTTGCAAATTAAAAGCTCTCGTGTGTTTTAACATACGTTGTTAAGAATTTTGTATGTGTGACAGAAGAATAAATCACATGAACAGGATTTACAATGGAAAGACAACTTTTTGATATCAAGTAAATTACAACATGCTTATCAAACAAAATTATTTCAATTTAAGCACCAACGAAGGTGCCCCAAAATCATAAAGCAGTGTCTCATGAATCAGCAGGAACTGCGACATTCCAAAATTTATTGCTAAGGAAAATTTACTTTATGATGTCTCAATCTTGGGGAAATAGAGCATCTTTTTAGTGTGTAAGTAATATGTTCGTTTGATATATTGTTTCTGTATGTCACATCTGCTTCTCTAGAGCACTTTGTAACATCTCTGAACTGAAATACAGTTTTTCATTAGGTACCCGAGAACGAGCCTAAAGTTGTATTCACAGTTTTGAGGAGGGAGGTTGTGAGACTGAACTTCAGTGTAAATATCAACACTGAGTTAGTCAGAAATAAGTTTTATTTCGCAGCATGATAATCTGAACGCTAAGGTATTTGAGAAAAGTTATTAATGTATTTTGTATGTAGACCTGCAATACTTAACATTTGAGTTACTAAATGAGGTTTTATTAAAATTACTGAAACTAAGTAACATTTGCTTAAATATTATTTTGGCTACGTACATAATTTAACATTCTGACCACCATAAAAGTATCAGGCTGTACAGAGTTTATTGTCATATCATACCCCAAAGCTGAATTATGTACCTTTAATGCAATAGTAGGCATAGCCTGTATAGAAGAATGCATACTGTCTTTGAAAACAAGGTGTGGGAGGGGGAGGGGGCGGTATATTTGTATTTGTGCATTCCTGGGGGGGGGGGAGATATTGGTATTTGTTGTTCATGGAAACCATGCTAAATTTATATGTTTACAAGAACTTACTGCAGGTAAGTGCGACAAGATTAGTTGTCATTAATATATTTACAGTGTATTCAAAAACATTAAAATATATTTTATTCATTTTACAGTCAAAATACAATTTCATTTTCGTGCATCCTGGTTACAAATTTTCTGCAAGTTAAAAAAAAAAATCAATTTATGGACACGGGCTGTTAGTAATTTACATAAAATATTTATAAATTAAAAAGAAATGGAATTGTTACCAACCTGCAACTGTTTGAACAGCCTTTCACAGCTTCTAAAAAGTCATTTTGGAAGAGGTACATGTAGTTTGTTTACAAAAACAGGCAGTGATATGTTGTTTGTTTACAGATACTGGCAGTCATATGGTGTTTGTTTGTAAACAGAGTTACTTTCAATGACAGTTCAGCTGTGGCGGAAGGATACATAGCCACCCAGATACCATTGGCACTACATTCCTATAACTGTCAAATTTGAGACCACTTATATGAAATGGACAATACCAATTTTATTTTCTATTGGCGGTACCGTAAACCTTTTTTAATCAAACGTTCAAGAAATCAAACCATTTATGACGTGTTTGATTGTTTCCTAAGTATGTGACGTAGCACAAGTGTTTTATTCTACTCTTTACATCAAAGTAATTTATTTCTGGTTGTATTAGATTTTTCTGATATTTTATATACAAATGAACATATTTTATTCATAACTGATATGAATATAAACAGGGAGAAAATTGGTGTGTTGATATTGCCTGGCAAGAAATAGGTGTCATAAAAATAATTATTAATTTGAGTGAGCTCAGATAGAAGGTGTTGCCGTTAAATTGTGATTTTATAACTCTGTTAAGTTTAATACGAAAGCAAATTGCAACATATAATAACACTAGCAAGACAAAACATTACCCTTTTAAATCAGATCTTATACTAAAAGATGTACAAAACCCTGCTGTCAGAAATATGTGACAGAATTTGAATTAAGTAATGTAACCATTAAATTATTTCACAAATATTACATGACTCTCATAGCAGTGGAGATTCCATTATGGATTGTGAAATAGTGTTCGAATAAATATGTGTAATTAAGAGGTTAAAATTTGGAATACTTCAGCTAACTTTCAGATGGGAGCGCATGAGATTACTACACTTAGGCCTCTGGTCTTGCGGATAACCGCCTAGGAAAAATTTTGAAAATTACATTAAATATTTTCGAATAGTGTACGAAATATGAGAATTTTTTATTCTACTTTAAGTCTCTGAGAAAGCTCAAATTTAAATGTTTCAATAAACGATTTCAATCTCTAGTAGCTTGGAATGGTAGGTCTCGACGAATTAATTCGACAGCAGGACTTGACTGACAAACAGCTGATCTTACTTGAAGCTATATGTAGATGGAGATGGCGGGTAGTACGTTCTCACTAAACTACTTATGGCGGTACTTGTTTCTGTGTTTCATTTATAATACTTGAAAAAATATACAATTTTTTTCAGAATACCCTTTAAATACATAATTTTACAGTACACCTTAAATTATCATTCCAAAGAAATGAAACAGTACACAAGGAAATTACTGCAGCAGCAACGTGAGTGATCACACATAGATTCAATTCCATGTAAATCATTATTAAATTGATAATGTATAATTGCTTCCTAAGCTAAACGTTTATTGCATTATTAAGAATTTTAGAATTACAGTGTTGGAAACACATTTTCTGGTAGTGTATAAAACACAACACCCAGCCACGTAGGCGACGCACACTCAAAATTGAGACGAACTAAGACGTCGGCACGGCCAATCAAAATAAAGACATTAAAAACATCGACTTAAAAATCCATAGGGGAGGTGCTCTTAAGGAGCCGAGGCTAAAACACCTTACTATGGTAGCGTACCAGAAACACATTAAAATGATGGCAAATTATTATGACTATATAACAAAGCGGAGTAAAGAGAACAAAGCGTGCTCACTAGTTGTACCTATAGATAATTCCTTGTCGTGACATGCAATACTTTTCAGTGCTTATCATTAAATTAATGCACATATTATTAGCATTCATCTTCCAACCAGTTGATTACTGGAACGCGTACAGATAGACGATCTTACTGGAATTACATATTAATGTTAACTTTCAATATCTTTGTAATGCTAGTGTTTCAGTTCGGCCAATCACAATCACTCTGACGTATGTGAGTGTAATTCTGAACCAAACGCACATTTGTCGTTTCTGGAAAGCCTGAACAAAATGTACATGCTGGAGGAAGGTAAAATGTACATGCTGGAGGAAGGTAAAATGTACATGCTGGAGGAAGGTAAAATGTACATGCTGGAGGAAGGTAAAATGTACATGCTGGAGGAAGGTAAAATGAATGATGCAGTTGGAAACAGGAGCACATACACAGAACTCCAAACCACAATACGTCCATTATATCAAATATGCATTAAATTTCCTTATAAAAATATTCCTACTTTGAGTAGTTCGAAACGGAACTTTGTATCTCAGAAGCGAGAGTTTTATGATAACATTTAATTGTTATGACTTAGTTGGTAACTTGTCGAAGATGAAGGTTCGTGCGTGCTTACACAGCGCTACTAGTGTTGTCGTAATCTACTCTAAGATAACTACATAAGATGTCCAACAAGCGACACGATAAGAACACACGTGACAGTGAAACAAGAGCTCTTCTCCTCCAAGGTCACACTGGATATCAGGCTGTTATTAAATGAAAACAGTGTTACAGAAACGTTTCTGTAGTACACTCATTTAACCACACCACGTGTTTTAATTCATGTGATAATGTCCTTCACGACTGTTTTAATGAAATCAAACAATATTTAATTTTTCCCCATACATGTAGGCTAGTAGGAGTATGAACACGAATCAGGTGGAAAAAATTTATTTTTATATTGTATTATGTTACAAGAACAGATTAATTTTTGTCCATACTTGTGCGAAAATGTGCCTACTGTACAAAAAGGAACTCCATTCGATTGCATCTGGTTGAAATTACGTGTAATGTTTCCACTATAGCTACCAGCGTTAGCAAAAGAAGTTTCCACTATAGCTACCAGCGTTAGCAAAAGAAGTTTCCACTATAGCTACCAGCGTTAGCAAAAGAAGTTTCCACTATAGCTACCAGCGTTAGCAAAAGAAGTTTCAACTTTGTTGGGAGTAGTCACAGTGTGTTAATAACATCTCACATGTATCCAAAAACTACGCGATGCCGCAAAAACATAACATCGCTTCCACAAAAACGAGATTGTAAATGTTTTGACGTATTTTAGAAAGCAGTATATTTCATGCTTAACTGCGCCTAGTTGTGAACATCAATGTCTGCTCCCACTTAAATGACGTATGTTTACATGGTCTTCTGTAGCATGATGGCGTACAAAGGGTTGGTGGTAATTAGCTGAATTATTCCGGAAATATGGCAAAATATACAATTTCTTCGCCTGTCTCTATTTTGCGAAATGGCTGGCTAAAGAGGATATATTTAAATATAATTAATGCTTCTAATGAATACTCTTAGATACAAAATTTGGTCGAATTTTGCTGAATTGTTTTGTGGATATAACATGCTAACACACATTACTTATATTAACGCCATTTAAAAATAGACCTGTCACATCAAAAATAAGTTAGTTTAAATATCATAATGTAAAACTACTTGCGATTAAAATTTGGTGGAGAAAAAATTCATAGATACTCGAGATATTGCATATAATCTCCATTCTTTTTATGTGACGATCTTCATAAATGGAGGACAAAACGGTTATGTATTAGCACGTTCGGTGGCTGTTATATATCCTGCTAGTATTTAAGGTTCAGTTCAAATTGTTTACGTAGTTTCGCAGATAAAGCACACTAAGCCAAAATGTTTTTACATACCATTATGAAAATAAGTGACTGATACACTCAAAACATTAACATTTATGTTGTTTACCACAATAGAACTTCTTCGTCAAATTGAGTAGCTTTCTTTTGATTGTTTCTCGAGATATTACTTAAGAACTTTAATTTTTATGTGGAGCTTTCTTGCAAAATTGCGGAGAATTGAGGCTCTGTATAGATTAATGGATGGTTTAATAGATAACTGCGATCGTACAAATTAATTTGAAAAGTGTTTCGTAGATAAAACATACTGTGACAAAATGTTTATTTAGCTGCCATTTTCAAAATAAGTCTCACCCACTTAAAATATATCGGTTTACATGGCTTCCCGTAGTGCTACCTGTTTCCAAATTAGGTAGGAACCGATGTCTTGTTTCACGAAATATGACAAAAATTAATTCATTCGTGTGACGCTACCTTACAAAATGGTTGACAAAAGAGACTACATGTAGACATATATGACTAATGAAATATTTCATTCCAGAATATAATGTTAAGTTTGAATTGATCAGCTTGTTTCTACTATATAGCATACTAAACTAAAATGGCTACGTAGTCGCCATTTTGAAAATAAGTTTCTGACTTATTTGTATTAAAATTTTTACTCCACCTGCTGCAGAACTACTTGTTTGTAAATTTGGTATGAATGGCTGTGTTTTTTCCAGAGATACGACATAAAACTCTATAACTCGTGTGGTGCTGTCTTACGAAATGGAGGAGAAAAGTGGCTATGTTTTTGCACATATGATACCTGTAATAGGTACTTTCAGCCTACAAGATCTGGTCTATATAGGTCGAACAGTTTGGTAGATATGCCAAATAAACCTAAAATATTTTGTGGCTAGCATTTTTAAATGAGTGCTTTATGCATTTAAATTGAATATGTTTACGTGAACTTCCATAGCACTATTTATATACAAAATTTGCCTAGAATTGGATGTGTAATTTTCGAGATATGATGTAAAAGTCTTACTTATTCATGTGGTGCTATCTTCCAAAATGAATTACCAGCAACAACTTACATTTACACTGATGCACTGTCAACGACAGAATTTTGGTTTAAATCGGTTGAATGGTTGCCGAGATATGACATATAACTCATAATTTTGGTTTAAATCGGTTGAATGGTTGCCGAGATATGACATATAACTCATAATTTTGGTTTAAATCGGTTGAATGGTTGCCGAGATATGACATATAACTCATAATTTTGGTTTAAATCGGTTGAATGGTTGCCGAGATATGACATATAACTCATAATTTTGGTTTAAATCGGTTGAATGGTTGCCGAGATATGACATATAACTCATAATTTTGGTTTAAATCGGTTGAATGGTTGCCGAGATATGACATATAACTCATAATTTTGGTTTAAATGGCCGCAATTTTTAAAGTAAGCACCCGTCGTTTATGGAAATTATAAAAGTCGTATGCCCTTACTAAGTACTATATGTGTACTAAGTACTATATGTGTACTAAGTACTATATGTGTACTAAGTACTATATGTGTACTAAGTTTGGTGAAATAAGGTTTACACGTGCAAATATGTTTAGGGGGTACACAGAAACACACACTCTTACAGACACACAGACAGGAAAGTGATCTCATAAGTCTTTATTTCATTCGGAAGGTAGGCTGAAAACAAAACATATAAAAGTTTTCATATCATTCTTAGTTTTGAAGTCGCACACCATTGTTTGTGAAATATGTACTCTATAACATAAATCCCATCCGTTTCACTGTATTTCCTGAAGAAGTCGCACACCATTGTTTGTGAAATATGTACTCTATAACATAAATCCCATCCGTTTCACTGTATTTCCTGAAGAAGTCGCACACCATTGTTTGTGAAATATGTACTCTATAACATAAATCCCATCCGTTTCACTGTATTTCCTGAAGAAGAGAATAAACACATAGGATGGTATTTTAGTTAAATTAATTTCTCACGATATCTTTGAGAAATAAATATGTTATGAGCACTATATTGTCTTTAAATCCGTATATATATTTTGCGTTCCTATGTTTATACATACGTTTGCTAATGTGTAACACGTATATGCGTATATCTACAAGTTATATATATATTATATATATATACACACACACAGCATGAGGCACATAAGGCAGGCCACCTGAAAAACGTGCGTTTTATAGAACGTCACGTTTTATTTTAATGGGGCTTCGCTTTGATTTATACTACTATTATTTTTGCTATGCTGTCAGCGATATTCAATATATTTTAAATATATATTGGGACACTTAATTTTTTCTATTTTGCTCAAGTTAGCTATAGTGAATTTTCTAATTAATTATTCTTCACATAAACACTTTCAAAAGTATGTTGACATTTATAGGTTTACCTACACATCAAGTCAGATTTATGGATGATTTTATAAAAAATTAAAAAACTAAAATGTCATTGTAAAGTCGAATTATCTGTCTTTAACTTAATCACTGGGACTGTGGTGAGCGTCCCTGATTATTAACTTAATTCTTACCAGATTTTTAAGAATATTATTTTACGTTTTAGTCTTTACCATGATTGCGTGCATTTTTATATATCATCTGGTTATAACAATAGTTTTTATTATTGCTGTAATTAATCACTTAATTCTCTTTTTAATTATTTGTGATTCATATAGATGCGGAGTGTGTGCCAATTGTTTTGGCAAATTCCATTAAATTTTGTTTGATGTTGCTATTCAATTAATTCATTCTTTATTAATTGCGTTTTTTGCCTGAATAATTTCCTATTTATGTAAACGTGCTCCGGTTATTTTTAATTTGTTCTATTTAGAAGTTAAACAGTACTGAATAATTTAATAAATTGTATTATTTACTATAAGTTTGCCTGTTTGAAGAAGTTAATTCAAGTGTTCAATTTAAAATATTGTTCTATTCACCTTGTTCTTGGACACATGTGGTTTTCTTGTAATCAGTTTGGACGAATTTAAAATGTGCATATATTTCTATAATTCATAATTTTGCCAATTGTAAGTAAAGAAACTTAATGAAAAAAGCTTCAACTGTGTGTGTAGAGGTCTCTCTGTGTTTCTATATATAATCGATTAGTCACCACACACCGAAGTTCTGTGCACAATCGATTCGATATATATTTGGTGGTACGCGGTTATTGCTTCCTTCTGCAACTTTTAATAGCCTTCTGGAAATTTATCGTCTAATATTTGCAAGTATCCATGTAGTTAGTTTTATACTGCCATTTAGGGTAAGTTTGTTTCCTGTGTTTATTTCTTCATTGTGTTAGTTTGTGTGTGTGTGTGTGTGTGTGTGTGAAAACGACTGCATTTTGTGTGTTTTGTAATAATTTAGCTGTCCACGGTTTCCACGTATTGTCCACCTTTCGAGGCAGCTTTGTGGCTCCTAACTACGTGATGAGATAGTTCGTGACTGCACATCCTTGCTGGGAGGATCCCAGCACTTCCAGTCGTGGCGTGGTTTTGAAAATAAAGAAAGAATCATCTTCTAGCATGCAACCACACATTTGTGTTCAGAACTGTGGCCACGAGTACATAAAAAACGTTTTTTTTTGTATTGTAATTATCTTCTCCTGGAATTTTTTAAACGATGTTATTCCCATATCGGTGATAAGTATATGTAGTTTTACCATACATACAATGTAATTTAAATTTGCTGTTTTAGTAATCGCCCAAGAGGCATTGAATTACTTCAAGATAATATCTGTAAACATATGGAGGGCTTTGTGTAGCTTTTGTTAATCAACATACTTATATATTGATTTTATTATCATGTAACATATTGAGGGAATGCCCTTAAGGTTATCTTCTTTTATTACCAGTTCCCCGAAAGTAATATAACATGACATGTAATAAAAAAATATGTTATATATATATGGCCAAGGTTATTTGTTTGCATATTTATGAAATACTCTTCCAGATAAATTGGTTCGCATATTTATGAAATATCCATCCAGATAAATTTAAAGATATCATAAGCAATTTATTTATTTATTTGTTTATAATTTATAAAACAAATAGAGTGTACGTTTGTATGAAAAATTGGTGAATTAAAAATATAAACTTATTTGAAAAAATGAAATACGTATTGCTAATCTTTTAACTACGCTTGTATTCTACCTATCTATGAATTATCCAAAAGGACTGTTTTGTATAATTACAGCAATTTTTCATTATGAAAGAAAGAGAAAATTCTGATTTCTCCAGTGAAATCTAACAATTTATTTAATACGTGGTTTAATACATAAACAACTACATGTTTATCTTATCTTGAAAATTATATATTTTTTTGTGAAAGAGAATGGGTATGTTCTTAATTGTGTTAACCCGAAGCACGTCACTAAAGAATTTGTTTAACTTTGAACCCAGCTCGACACACATATATCTGGATGCCACCTTACTTTTGACGTGTCTTCTTTGGGTTGTAGCGAAAGCACACGTTGGTGCTTGAGTTCACTTCACGAGGCTAACAAATAACACTACCAATTTCCGTGGTAGAAGTAAATGTTTCAAACAGAACTTGTTTGGGTCCAAGGCGCTAATACAGTAACACGATAGTGGTAATTTCCATGCACGTAGAAGGGTGAAGAAAATAAAAACGTCAACTTTGTTAATTTAAATTAAATGTTAAATTGTATTAACACCCCTCGACAGTTCGTACGAAAAAGTAACAAATACGATAACATTTTTTGGTCATTCAAGATCGCTGAAGGACAATGACGAAGAAAATTGCGCCGCTTCACAGAATAATGGACCAACGCGACGTAGCGCCATTATCTAGCAACTGTAGCCATCCTGTAGCTGGCGTTTGGTTAAACAAACTTCAGCCTCAGGCCATTCTTCCTTTGTTATTTCATTATGATATCAGGTGTTCAAATTGGTTATCTTGTACACTGATAAATACTGCGTAAAGCGATTCTGAGTGGACAATACCGCACATCGAATTTCATCTAGAATTATCGCAGAACAAGCGTATGTCATACGGCCTTTCATGTCTTTGGGAGTCGTATGTGCGTCTCTGTAAACAAGTCGCTTTAATGTTCCCCACAGATAAAAGTCCATAGGCGTTAGGTCTGGGGAACGTGCAGGCCATATGCTTCCAGTCCGACTGATCCAACGACCATCGAACGTTCTGTTAAGAACAGTTGTAATTTTCTATGCAGAATGAGCGGGAGACCCATCGCGTTGGTACCACATGATTCGCCTTATGTCCCTGTGGCGGCGCAGTTTGCTTCGTCATTTACCTTCGGCGATCTTGAATGACCGGCAAATATAATCGTATCTATTGCATTTTCTTACGCACTGTCAATAAGTTTTAATAAAATTATCATTACATTTACGTTAAAGAATTTGACCTTTGTATCTTCATTACCCTTACATGTACGAGGAAATTATCACCACTATCAGGTATATATATATATATACATATATATATATATATATATATATATATATATATATATATATAGAGAGAGAGAGAGAGAGAGAGAGAGAGGAGAAGGCAGGAATGTAGGAATCGATTTACATTCCCGAAGCTAGGGACGCTCACAATACACACATTAAACTTATCGAGCTTGTATTCTTGCGTAATTTAATGTGTAATATATTGAGTTAACCTAAATATCATTTACCCTGTAATCTAACCAAAAACGTTATTTTTTCAGCTGAAGGCAATATTTGAGAGCTTGAGTTAGAATCGGGTAATAATATGAGACAGTTCAAATCCTTGAAGAAATGAGTTCTTAAAATGGTCATACTATATCTTAGGAACTAATATTGGCTTGTATATACAAAAGGCATCATTACACTTGGCAGTTAGTTGGGTTTACAATAGTCACACAAATATGTGTCGCTCCCTGGGCCTGCACATTCAGTATGTGCTCACATTTTGCACATGAAACACTGAGTCCCCACTTCTCCCCTAGAGTCGTCCGAAAATTTTGAGTCATAGACTATGCATATTGAATCGCCGGACCCTGATTGGCACTGCCCTGGTGTAATGATGGATATACCGCTGTTTGATTCAATACATAAACTTAAGTCATCACTGGATGAAACACTTATGATACGAGCCATTTTGGTTCTCTTTTGCATCCGCCTTCTTTTCTTCATCATTTCACCTGGAGGTCGTTTCGTATGTGACCTGCAGATTATTATGCTTTCTAAGTAGGGTGAATAAGTTATCACTGCAGAAACGCCTGATTTTTGTCCCCGATTTGTGCCCCTAGGTTTAACTGTTGGAACAGGAGATGTCACAAGGTCTCATTAAATTATGTGCTTCCATTGAAGGGCTTGGTACAGAATCGACGAGGGCAGGAATCTGTGGTGTTCTGTCACCTGTAGATGTGGATGGAATTGAGGTATCTTCAGACGCATGCCATTCTGCTCTCTGCGATGTGCTTGGTTCACGACAGAATAGGGCCGGACTTTGGGGTATTCTGTCACCTGGAGATGTGGATGGAACAGAGATATCTTGAGACGGATGCCATGCTGCTGTTTGAGCTGCAGTAAGGAAGTCATCCGCAGAAGAAATACCTCTGTTTAGTGGAAATATTCCGGTAACTCTGAATCCACTTAATGCTATGTCAGCTCTTTGTACTTTCAAGTACGCCTTGCCCAGCAAATCCGCAATATCAAAAGGACTCAGGGCCCTCTGCTCTTCACATAGTAGTAACCTAACTTCTTTACTGTAATGTGCTTTCAGTGGCCCCATAAATGTTCCATCCAGAGGCTGTAGCTTATGGGTTGAATGTGGTGACAGGGAAACAATAGACACATAATTCCTTCGTGCCAGCTCAATAACCTTGATATTCTTCGTATGGCTGTAGCGACCATCTAAGATCAGAAGAACAGGACATTCTGGTGAAGGTTTGGCAAACTCTAGAAATTGTTCGAACCACTTTGTAAATAGTGGTGCTTGAATCCATCCAGATGGAAGGTATGCAGCAATTTATCCGTAGGGTGCCACCTTCATCAGAAGTTTGATTCCTGGGGAAAATGATCATGGGTGGCACAAACACTCCCGCTGCATTCATGCAGCACACCAAAGATATCAATGTACCTCGTTCTGCTGGTGTTAATGAAGAAACTTGTTTTCCCTCTTTCATTCCAACAACACGTGGGACTTTTTATTGTACCACAGAAAGTCCAGTCTCGTCCACTTTGTAAATCCGATCAGGAGTATAATGATGTTTATCGTATTCCTGATTAAGATTATCAAAGAAAATACCCATCTTCTCAGCTGTAAAACCAAGCGCTCTGGCAGCTGATGTACCTGTAGGTTTCCTTAGTGAAATCTTGTCACTGTACCGGACTAGAAAATGATCAAGCCAGCCTCTTCCAGCCTTGCCTTCTCCAAAACGATGTTTGATACTATTTGTAACTGCAAGTTGGTATGCCATGACTTTAATATCATTAGGATTTTAAAAAAATAACTTGGCTTCCATCTCGAGGATGTAATCGACTAATTGCTTCTCAATATCATTGCCTGAAATGAAATAAATTTAGAATATTGGAGGGGAAATGCTAATAAAATATAATTTTTCGTCTAACTTAAACAAATCAGGATGGCCCTAAGAATCCTTTACCATCTTTTAAACATTACAGAATAATAATCAACTTAAAAAACAAAAATTAACTTTATATGTTTACACCAAGACATGCTTAATTAATGCATATAGAAAAATCGGATATTAGAAAATTCCATTAGACTATGTTTCTCAAATTTTCCTGTTTCTCTGATATTTTACATTTAGCAAGAATTTCAAGATATTTCCATTATTTCCTGGTTTTCCATGTCTGTGGCCACCCTGTAAGTATATTATTATAGCTTACATGTAGGGTATATAGGAAAATAAAGTGTTTCTCACGTCTTACCCAAAATGATTTTTCTTCCTAACTTTGTAGGAACAACACTCTCAACAGTAGTATCATCATTTACCTATGAAAATATAAAACATACATCTCTACAAGCATCTTACTATAAGAAAACAAAACCCACTATAGTTCGTCAGCATACCTGTGAAAACATTCGTACGAGAGTTGAACGTGGCACATTATACGTTCTGGCTGCTTTCAGATAACCACATTCCCCTGATTTAAAGGCTTCAATAGCTTTTATAATATTTTTTTGTCCTTTTTCCTTAGGCCTTTACTTTCTTTATGCAACCTTTTGCTTCTCATCTGAAAGAAAATATAATAGAAAATTGTTATAAATTCCTACATTTTACAATGTGATGGTAATATAAGACAATGTGGCAGCATTATGAAACAGTCTCACTTTACTACCACGCCAGTGTATAATATTAATACCAGTCATTTGTATTGTGCATTTCACTCACACTAAACACCGCAATTTGTTTTCAATTTCAACTCATAGTTTAAAACTGTATTTCATAATAGACGACTTACATTATTTATATCTTCTGGGATTCAAAAAATAATGATGAAAAAGGTACTTAAGTATGACGGTACAAAAACTTTCAGCAGCGCCAAAAACAATAAACATCCACCACACACACACACATACACACATATATACACACACGCGCGCGCGTGCGTGTAAGCAAATAAGTTTGTTAAGATTACAATTCTATAAAGGCTGTTCACGATAAAGTGAGCACTTTTTAAATCAACCTTAGAAAAAAGCCACCGCCCATGCCTGCATATACTTCAACGGGCGCACTGAGTGACATGCGCCCCGGTAAAGTTGGTAATGATGAATGGAAAGTAGTTCCATATCTTAACGACGAATAAAATTGTTACGTAACAATTTGTGATAATTTAAATTATTTATTTGCTTTCTGTTTTTTAATGCATCAGTGTATAAATATTTGCAGGTTTTAAAATGTTTACATTTCTAATAATTCCATAGCTTCACCTGACTGACGTATGAATAAAGTGGTGACGTCCATGGCAATTTTATCATACTTAAGGCGGAATAATACACAACGTGCATACAAGTATATTTTAAGAAGGGCTTTCAAAAGTGCTCATTTTAACTTGAACAGCCTATACACAGTTTGACTGATTGGGAATAAATCTGGCAGGAATGCTCTTCAGTACCCAATTCAAAATACTGTGTAGGCCAACACTGACTACGGCCTCATTGGGTCCGAGACCCGTAGAAAGGCCGCACCTCTTTCAATCACTACTTCTATTCACCCCAGATACTAAAATCAAAGGACCATTCAGGTCTGCCCTCCGTACGGATGTACAATTTGAACAGTTCATTTTTTTTCAGCGCATTATACTTTTTGGAATATTTCGTGGTTTTGTTATAATAAATTCCACATATTATTTTTTGTGTTCTGTAGAATTTAAAAATCTAACGCGCTTGTGTCCAATTCTAGGTATTCAAGTACCTTGTGAATAATACTCAATACTTCCCATATTTCTACTAATATTTTACAATATGGACAAATGGGATTTGCAGGCTATTGCGGCAGGAAAAATAATTTAATTGAATAATGCTTCAAATAGCATGAATTACCAACATTATATCTAATAGAGCAGACATATGTCTTTGGTAGTGATTAAGACTGTCATATTTTGTGTGTAAGAATATGTGAAGTTTTATTTGTTGAAATTGTAGAAGAATTGGAGTGGGATCGACGTGATTTGTTTGTATTGTTGCTGGGTGAATACAGTTGTTTCCCAGTTACTGTCAGTATAGTTCGAGTTCACGCAGAGTATATTATGAATCTTCGTCTGGTAGACGAGCTGTGACAAGTGGCGACCGTGACAGGAAATGTTTTGGTGCATAACGTGGGACTACAGCAAGATGTTTAAAGGCGGGAGGTGATTTGACCATCATTCACCAAACTCTCCAATGTAACAAGAGAGCTGAGATCCGCAGCATCTGGAGTTAGGTTCCAACTAACTGATATTGAAGCCATTCAAGAGTTGCTGCAGAGGAAGCATTACAAACTTTCAGCATTTGATTACTGAGTGTTTGACTTAAGTTTAGCCGATTACAAAGACGAGGATGAGCTGAAGCGCAATTAAATGACTCAATATTACATAAAACTAAATATGATACTTTGTATGTGGAAATCACAGTTTTTACGTCAACTGAAGGAGTTGCCAGTTACTTTGTACGCGAGTCAAGGAGGAAAAGTGTCATCAGAATGTAAAAATAAATGACCGAAGATCAAATTTAAGACGTTTAGAGCGTAGTTGCAAGAATGGTTGGGGTTCTCGAACCAGTTTTCTGGAATCCTCGGAGAAGATTAATTATATGACACTGATAAGTTTCAGTGTCTGGTTCAGCTCACATTAGCTGGTTCTACAGTCCGAGAAGTTGCGGAAAGCTTCCCTCCGATAAGAAAAAATTAAGGCTGGAAAGTGTTTGAATTAATGATTCGGTCTTTAAGGCATGATTGAAATATACACGTATACGTGAGCTTACCATACAAAGCATGTTAGATAACTACCAGCTGTCTTTTTTTAATATGATCGAGTGAAAGACTTAGGGCTCTTGACGTTCTGGGTGATGTAAGACAAGTACACCGCCATGTTGGTTCCTTTAATGGATTCCTATTTCAGTTAGAACTTACTATGTACGTAGTGGGGAAAATAAGTTCTGGGTTTAATGAAACTTACTAGCAAGGATGTTGAGCAGGATGAGCTAATCAGTATTGCAGGACGGGATTCCACGTAAGTAGTAAAAGCACCAGTAAATGGAAGATGTTTTTGTACTGCTGCTATGGCAAAAAGCTAAGCCACTGATGCAGGATTGGCAAACATGTAAGGTAGGCTCAGTGTTAAGGTATTTATAATCTGGCAGAGTGCCAACTTTTCTGGGGATTGTTTCAAAACACGGCGAATGACCATTGTTGAAAAACACAAATATACAATAAGAAAAAACTGTGGTTTTGTTTATTGAAGATGTAACTATACTGCAAAAGGTGTAAGATGGCTTATATAGTCTGTGGTGCTAAACACATAGGCTGGACCCTACCACTGATGTGCCCTAAGCTTGAAAATGTTAAACCTGAACATCCAGGAACAATTTACCTTTATAAAGTGGAGGAAGCACCAACCAAAAACTCTTTCCGGATACTCTTTTAGATAACTGTTATCGCAACAAAAGGGAAGATAGGTGAAAGTCACATAAGAATTCTTATTTCACAGGCTCTGTGTCCATGTACGATCATAAATAAATAAAATATTCTCTTCATCAAAAGAAAGATGCAGTCAGTCCTTGGTACAAACAACAAACAAACAAAGCCACAAACATTATAATAAAACATGGCACAAAATAATAACGAAACTTACCAAAGGACTCTGCAACAACAACAAATAGCAATGAATGTTATATACAAAAAAAGAAAATAATGCTGGGTGATTCTAGAAGGCACAAAAGGAAGAATTGTAATTTATACAACTAAGTACAATAGAAGTCTCTGTCTGTGATATTCGAATTTTCCACTTTCAATTATTTTTTCATGTAGTATGACTGATAACTAAGCCATAGCTAATGTTAATTTTTTTTCATGTTTGTCTGTCTGTCCTACCGTATTTAACACAAAAACCACTGAACTTATTGACATCAAATTTATACAATCTATAGATAAACCCAGGAACAACTTACTCTTAGTTTCATCGAGATATCTCAAACAGTTCCAGGAAAAATTACGATCAGGGATGTACATAGGTACAGGATTAAACTTTCGTTAGAATTTGTTATTACTGTATAAAAAAAAGGGTCGTAAAAAGTTCCGACAATTTTCCTTTCTTTTTTGACTATGGGCTATACCTCCTTTCCTTCAAGGTTATGCCAGGGAAATTCTGCAAGAACAGCTGATTTGAAAGAGAGTGAAAGGAGTAGCATCAAATGACGACTGAAATAATTTGCAGAGCAGCATTTCACATCCGGTTGGTTGAGAAACAATATCTTATGAAACACGGGCTTGCAGGCGATACAGAATTAAAAACGAAGCTGAGAACAAAAATTAATAGCAATCAAAGTTACGAAAATTATATTAAAATGATAATACTGATAAAAAGTGATTAAATAAACTGAAAAACATAAATAACGCCTTACATGTTATACACGTTTTCGTAGTAATATTTAATTTTATCACAAGTGACTGAGCATAAAGTAGCACACAAGACATAACAGCCAATATTATGTACAGCATATCAACTGTGACTGAGCATAAAATAGCCCACAAGGCATAACAGCCAATACTCTGTTCAGCATGTCACAAGTGATAGAGAATAAAGTAGCCCACAACGCATATCAGCCAATATTCTGTTCAGCATATCCCAAGTGACTGAGAATAAAGTAGCCCACAAGGCATAACAGCCAATATTATGTGCAGCATGTCACATGTTCCTGAGCATAAAGTAGCCCACAAAGTGTAACAGCCAAAACTGTGTGCAGCGTATCACAAGTGAATGAGCATTCAGTAGCCCACATGGCGTAACAGCCAAAACCATGTGCAGCATATTAGATGTGACTGAGCATAAAGCAGCCTACAAGGCATAACAGCCAATATTCTATGCAGCATATTTCAAGTGACTGAGCATAAAGAAGCCCACATAATCTAACAGAATACACTCTGTGCAGTCTATCACAAGTGACTGAGCATAAAGTAATACACATGGTGTTACAGCCTATACTCTTGCAGCATATTCCAAATGACTGAGCATACAGTAGCCCACAAGGTGAAAAAAACATTATTCTGTGCAGTGTAGCACAAGAGACTGAGCATAAATTAGCTTACAAGGAGTAATAAGCTTATGCATTGAGCAGCATTTCACAAGTGACTGAGCATACACTATCTCACAAGGTGTAACAGCCAATAATCTGCACAACATATCACAAGTGACTGAGCATAAAGTAGCCCACAAGACATAACAGCCAATATTCTATGCAGCATATCACATGTGACTGAGCATAAAGTAGCCCACAAGGTGTGGCAGCCAATACTCTGTGCAGTATATCACAAGTGACTGAGTCTAAAGTAGCCCACAAGACATAAAAACCAATATTATGTGCACCATATAACTAGTTCCTGTGCATAAAGTAGCCCATAAGGCGTAACAGCCACTATTCTGTGCAGCATATCACAAGTAACAGAGCGTAAAGTAGCCCACAAAGCATAACATACAATATTATTTGCAGCGTATCAAACGTGACTGAGCATAAAGTAGCTCACAAGGCATAACAGAAAATATTCTGTGCAGCATATCACCGGTGACTAAGCATAAAGTAGTCCACAAGGCACAACAGACAATACACAGTGCAGCATATCACAAGTGACTCAGCATAAGGTAGCACACAAGACATAACTGCCAATATTCTGTGCAGCGTATCACAAGTCATTAAGCATAAAGTAGCCCACAAGACATAACACCCAATATTCTGTGCTGAATATCACAAGTGACTAAGCATAAAGTTGCCCACAAGGCAAAAAATTCAATATTATGTGCAGAAAATTACAAGTGATTCAGCAGAAAGTTGCCCACAAGGCATAAGAGCCAATAATATATGCAGTGCATCACAAGTGACTGAGCATAAAGTAGATCAAGGCATAACAGCCAATATCATGTGCAGCGTTTCACAAAGGTACTGAGCATAAAGTTGCCCACAAGACATAACAGTCAATATTCTTTGCAGCATATCACAAGTGACTGAACATAAAAAAGCCCACAAGGTGTAACAGCCAATACTCTGTTCTGCGTTTCACAAATAATTGAGCAAAATGTAGCCCACAAGACATAACAGCCAATATTCTGATCAGCATATCACAAGTGACTAAGCATAATGTAGTCCTCAAGGAATAACAACCAATAATCTGTGCAGCGTATCACAAATTACTGAGCATAAAGTAGCCCACGAGGCATAACAGCCAATATTCTATGCAGCATATTACAAGCGACTGAACATAACGTAGCCCACAAGGTGTAACGGCCAATACTCTGTGCAGCATATCGCAAGTGACTGAGCATATAGGCGCCCCAACGCGTAACAGCCAATATTATGTGCAGCGTAACACACGTGACTGAACATAAAATAGCCCACAAGACATAACAGCAAATATTCTGTGCAGTATATCACATGTGACTGAGCATAAATTATCTCACAAGGTGTAACAGCTAATACTTTGTGCAACATATCACAAGTGACTGATCATAATGTAGCCCACAAGGTGTAATAGCCAGTACTCTGTGCAGCATATTACAAGTGACTGACCTTTTTGTAGCTCACATGGCGTAACAGCCTATTCTCTGTACAGCGTATCTCATGTGTCTATGCATAAAGTAGCCCAAAAGGCATTACTGCCAATATTCTGTGCAGCATATCACAAGTGATTGAGCTTAAAGTAGCCCACAAGGTGTACAAGCCAGTACACTGTTAAACGTATCACAAGTGACTGAGCATAAAGTAGCCCACAGGACTTAACAGCCTATATTCTGAGCATCATATCACAAGTGACTGAACATAAATTAGCCCACATGGCATAGCAGGCTACACTCTGTGCAGCGTATCACAAGTTACTGACCATAAAGTGGCCCACAAGGCGTAATAACTAATATTCCATGCATCATATTACAAGTGACTGAGCATAATATAGCCCACGTGGCGTAACAGCCAATATTCTGTGGAGCGTATTACAAGTGACTGAGCATACGATAGCCCACAAGGCATTAAAGCCAATATTCTGTGCAGACTTTCACAAGTGACTAAGCATAATGTAGGCCACATCGCATAACAGCCAATATTATGTGCAGCGTTTCGCAAAGTGACTGAGCATAAAGTAGCCCACAAGGCGTAATAGCCAGTACTCTGTGCAGCATATTACAAGTGACTGACCTTTTTGTAGCCCACAAGGCATTACAGCCTATACTCTGTGCAGCATATCTCAAGTGCTGTGCATAACGTAGCCCACATGGCATAACAGCCAATGCTCTGCGCAGCATATCCCAAGTAACTTAGCATATAGTAACCCACAACGGGTGGCAGCCAAACCTGGACACTGAAAAAAACCCAGCATGCAACAAAAGCTACAACAAAATGCAATCAAACTTAATGTCTAAAAAGAATATGTAATGGCAATTGAAATTACCCTGAATATATGCAACCTTACAGTATATTAATGCACGTTTGAAATTGGAGTAATAATTACATAATCAATAGGTAAAACGCAAATGAAATCAACACTGGGAAACCCGTTTGAATCAATATAAGTAATACAGCACTGGAATGTAGACAGAACATCAAATACTACTATAAGCCGGTAATTATTAAAGATTCAACAATCTAAAATAAAAATCCATACATTATGAAAATCTAAATTTCCCGATCCGAGACAAAATAATTAGTTCAGAATGTAACTAGTGTCAAGAAGTAAGCGGATAAATAAAATTATAAACGAGCTGTAAGAACAATGCAGTACAATCTTAAAATGCGCACCATTCTTAATAAAACAAATTAATAATTAATTTACTTTAGCTGAACTAATAACATTTAACACATTGTAAAACAGCGGGAGAGAAAATAAACACGCGACGATGTATTCACAATCGACTGTAGACGGCCATAGGGCCTGAGGGTTGGCAGCACTGCACAACACCAGTGCGGCACCATCTTGTAACAACAAACAATCGATACAAATGACGTTATAGTTACGTGATTGCAAAATATGAACATTAAAATATAAAGTTAAAGGTCCCTTATTTGAGAATGAGCAAACTCGCGGCACAAACCGTTCATAGAAAAATATGTAATAACATATATTATAATCGTGTAGCAAGAACATATATATATATATATATATATATATATATATATATATATATATATATATATATATATATATATATATACACACCAGACAACATGCAAAGTCGCGTTTCAAAATTGATTCAAAAACAACATTCTGCTTCTAGAAAGAAAATTTTAACGTATATGTTTAATAATAAACATAAAAGTATAAAATATACATCATTTCGGATAGACACAAGATATTGTGTAGATAAAGACACAGAATGGCGAATTTAAATTTGGTGACGAGACACTCGAAACACCAGAGAATTCACTTCCGAAATAATAACACACTTAGATTAAATATATTATCACACTGAGATTAAATATAATAGCACACTGCGATTAAATATAATAACACACTGAGGATAAATATAATAACACACTGAGATTAAATATAATAACACACTGAGATTAAATATAATAACACACTGAGATTAAATATAATAACACACTGAGATTAAATATAATAACACACTGAGATTAAATATAATAACACACTGAGATTAAATATAATAACACACTGAGATTAAATATTATAACACACTGAGATTAAATATAATAACACACTGAGATTAAATATAATAACATACTGAGATTAAATATAATAACGTTCGTCACATATAACAGAACATAGAAAATTTGTTAAAAAGTTTGAAAAATGAAAGGATAAACACGTCCTTCATACACACAAAAGAAGTACAGAGACAAATAAAAACTGAGTTGAAAGTCAAAACACTGGCGAAAGTAGCTTACGATGACAATGACACCAGAGACAAACAGAATACTGTCGGAATAACATAAACACAGTGACATGCAAAATTATGAATTAAAAATAAATTAATTTCATCATATTAAGCTTTATAATATCACTAATTCACGCACATGTAATGACAGTTTAATACACCGGTCAAGTCAACATTGAATTATAAACAAATAAACAAATTATTTATATGCATCACATTTAAAATTACTTTTTACAAACGGTTATTGTGTACCTTAATTTATGGATTTACGAAAATTCCGATTCTGGATACAAAGGATTTTAATATTTTTCGTTTTAGCCCTGTGTTATTATTATTGCCTTACAATGCAATATTTTAAATATAAATTTAAAGAAAAACAATTCAGGTAGGATGAAGTTGATTTCCTTTACATTATTTACTTCTGTATTTTGTGCAGGCAGAGATGACAAGTAAAGCCACAAATTGATAATTTGTATATCAGCAGCTTTTGGACATTGCGGGCATATTAATGAACATGAGTGATCTTATCAAAAACCTTCAAAGTTCTCATTTAACTCTTGAGAGATGTTCCAACACATGACCTAGTCGGTCTCCCCACTACGATATACACTCACAGGGCATAGAGCGGCCGCTGTAAGTACAGATCTATGAGTATAGTTTAGCTAGAGTACCAGTGAGTGTTAGGAAAATCTTTGATCTACTTGATTTACATATCATGCTTTTATGCAGATTATTCATTCACATGTACCTGTTTACGCCAAAATGCTATAACAGTTTTCTAGGAATAGGAGATTCCAAATCGAATAACTTCAGACATAGTCCCATTAAAAAAAATGATATTATTTTAAGGTGAAATCTTATGTAAAGCAGAGCTCGGAGCATCAAACTCTGTAGTCATTCCTTAATTTTATTCCTGAGTTATTTCGCGAGAATGCTCATGGGGATAGTTTTAAATGGTGAAGTCCCACTGCTCGCTCATGATTGGCTGTTAGTCACGTGACATTTTGGGCTCTGCGGGTCCAAGGGGGCCAGATTGTCGTGTTGAGCAATGAAACTTGGACCCCCTGGACTTGCTAAGGATGGAGGAAATCAAAAATTATTGGTTCCACCTGCATTAGTCAGAGAGTGAAGGGATATTACCTAGGACCGCTATGAGAAGTTAATTAAATTATGACTTACTCTGAATTAGGTAAAAGGAAGTACTGACGCCCAAGTACTGACAACTAACATATTTATTCAATACATTGTGAAAACAATGGAATATGTATCTCTGTACAATAAAACGATTAAAAATATTAATTATACAGAAGGCGAAAGCTTCCTGCATAAAAAGTGTATGAAGCAAACTTACTGTAAATTCATTTTAAATGAGTAAAGTTGTTCACGCCTACAAGTCGAGAGGAGATGTCGTCACATCCTGCTACCGGGAGCAAGGAATGACCTGTTGGGGTAGGGATTCAGGTGGGGAAGAATTAATACCTCTGGGCAGCGGCATGGAGATTCCTGTTGGATGCTGCTGACGTAGTTCACTTGCGGAAACATTGAAGACCGTAATTCTGTTGCGAGGAGTTGAGACAACTCCAAGAAAATATACGCAATGTTGTTGTCTCTGGTCTGCCCCCTATTCAATCATTCAACTAGACAACGTGTGCAGTCAGTTATACACAATTGATCATTTTGCTGAAAGTGAAACAAATTGGACTAAATTGAACATTTTACGTATAATCTCCCTTTTTGTCTACCTTTGTGCTGCTGGCTGGTATTGCTGTTGCCCGGCACTGCAGTAAAAATTAAACTTTTCACTGCACTTACTAAAGAAGAACGTCGTGCATATAGCGTCTGGATAAACAAGTGACGTAATGGCACCCGTAGTTTCCATTCCTGCTGTCCGCGGAACCGAGCGCTGGGATCGCCCTCCCGTCGTGGCGGGGGTTAGTTGAATGAATTCAGAATTCAGGTAAAATAATTTTGCATTGGCCTTTGGTTGGCCCTATATAGGCAGAGAATTGTTTGACACGAAATTAAGAATAGATGTATATTTTCCATGTTGGAAATATTGTTAATAACTACCCTAAAGGTATTATTGTTGTAAAGTGCCCTTTTTATGATGTTTTTAATAAATTAAAATGGGTTTGAAAGTTTGTATACAATTTTTTTCATATATGTACCTGAGTTCCAGTAATCGGATAGAATTTTTGAAGAACGTGTATTATAGCAGAGATTATTACTCTGAAATCACAGTATTCTCAAAAATTTGTATTTTGAATAGAGAATATAAAAAAAAAAAAAAAAAACTGGAGGTTTTCGAAGGATATGTATTATCACCAAATATTTTTGATATCGTAATGTTCTTTTCTCAGGATGAGTGTAAACTATATTTTTTACATATCAATTAATTTTTTGCATATCAAAGAAAAGAAAAAGGAAGTGAATAAAAATATTTTTCTGCACACTTCATGTTTTTGAACTTAGTCCAGCAAATGATATTCCTGACTTACTTGGAATTGGCTTTTGCCAGTTGTTTACATTTTGCTCAGACCACAGTTTTTTTTTGGGGGGGGGGGGGGGGGGGAGGAATTCAGTCTGGCTGCCACCTTGGGCCAAGGAAGCAGCGGGGGTCTGAAAGGCTGTATCGCACTCTGCTATTTTCTAAGTGAGAGGTTTCGGTCGGCTTTTGCACTGAGGGATTGAACATGACGTGTGTGGTGTTAAGCATGTACTCGTAAATAACCTTCAATGGTGATTAGGGAAAAGTTTGTTAGGGTTATTTATATGTGTGATACTAATTTGCATCATTTCTGCAGCAACTGCTTGGCTCCAACGTTTGACCAAGTCATCTCTCCTTTCGATGTTGTCTGATGCAGGAGTTGAGGTGGAGGAGAGTGATTCCCTTCATGATCTACGTGGAAAGGCGCGGTCCCTCGTACGGAGGGATGGGAGCAAGGAGGCCGGTGCAAGGAACACGGTGTTGCTTGGTGAGCCAGTACAAATTTTTAATTTAATCAACCATGTGCCCTCGGAATTGAAAGCAAAAATTCCAAAATTAATTAAAACCGCTCTAGAAGCATTGGTAGAATTTTTTGAGAAACTGATCGTGGTAATTTTATTACAGCTGTGTGATCGACAGGTTTTGTATGTGGTACCTTTGTTTATAGTCCCTGAAAATTTACAACCTCTGTTTGGCCAAGCTAGGGAAGAAAATTGGGACATTTCAAAATTAATCAAAGCAATTTTAAATGAGTTCTCTAGTGAAATAATTACTACAAATTTTCGGTTGCGATTTCTGGAACGCAAGCAGATGCCTGATCAATCCATGCAGGAGTTTGTTAAACAAATTTTGGGAATAGTTAATGTATTAGGGTACCCATACGAGAAAGAATATTTTACCCAGATTATCTTCCATAATTTCCATCCACGGTATAGTAGGTACTTCTGTTTTGTTACCAAACCTGTATCCTTGCCAGAGTGGTCGAAATTGGTGACCGACTGGAGCAAACTATCAGGGATTGTGCGAGAGAGGTAGCAGCGCCGGAGGCTAATTTGAGTGAAACGGAAAAGACTGTGCAAACATCCGCCAAATTCTCTTTTGTTTGCGGTAAGAATAATCATGTAGCCAAGGACTGTTTTCACTGCCAGTTGGGTTTTCTTTAACTCAATTCAGGGAAGATTCAGATCGTGCCAAGGTGAATACTCGTTCGTGGTATTCCAAACGCCTTCTTTACAGGGAAATGGAGGACAGGCTTGGGAAGGAAAGGGAACTGTGGAAAAAACTGATCGGACTAAGGAAGTTGTCTGTTTTAATTGCCAACTGAAGAGCCATTTTAAAAGTACTTGTCCTGTGAGTAATAGTAATACTGTGGGAAAACATTCAGTGCAAATAATGTGTTTTAATCATCGTTATGGATTACTGTACATTCCTGAGACCAAATAGTAGTTGCAGCTTTCCTTGGTTCTGGATCATCAAGTTCACTTATCAATCGAGATTTTCGTAATTTTCTGTTGCAGAATTTGTCCAAGGGACATTTTAAAGTATGGCAAGAGGACGAACTATGTTTTTCTATGGCTAACGGGGGAGTGATAAATTCCAAAGGCTTGGCTATTTTTAAAATCAAGAGTGCAAATTTTTTATGGAAATTTTCTTTCCGAATTTTGCCAGGTATTAGCCACGACCTCATGCTGGGAGTGGATTTCTTTGGGAAAACCCAAGCTTTGTTGAATGTAGCTCAGAAAAATCTGACGTTGGCTTTCTGCCTTTCTAAATCTATTAAGGTAACATCTAAGAAATTTAGTACTTTTCTCATTTCTATAAAATCTGTTCATTGTAAGGATGATAGTCAAGAAAAAAACCATTTCAACAGCTCCAGATAGGTTTTTCAGATGGGAATACTAATAAACTAGGACATTATTATAAACAGCCTATTACACGAAGCTAAAGAATCAGGACCCTGTATCTTCAGTGCCATACTAGACAGCACCCCTAAGATGAAAATCTAAAATATATATATATATATATATATATCGTTTCAGCTCTCTAGACGGATGATATAGTAGATATATCTGAAACTAAATTTTAAAGTCCTACATTTTTGCTCCCAAAGAAAACATCAGGGGAATTTAGAGTCATTTCTGATTACAGAAAGGTTAATACTAAGATCTATGTAGACCCTTACCTACTGCCAACTATTAAGAGTGTATTTCAGCACATGGGAAAGGCGAGATATTTTTCTGTGTTTGATTTAAAGTCCGCATTCCTACAGTGTGATTTACGCTCAAATACCCCGGGGTTCTTGCATTTGTTACTCCATGGGGACAGTATCAGTAGAAGCGGCTTCCAATAGGGGTAAATTGTGAACCTCAACCCATGTCACGGGTTTTAATTCAAGTGTTAGGGAAGTATCAATATGAGTTTTTATTTATCTATATAGACAATGTGTGTGTATATAGCGAAACTTTTCATGAACACCTGGAACATTTGACACTTTTTCTAACTGCTTTGAAGGAATCGGGATTAACTGTCAATTCAGATAAGGTGACGAGGGTGAAGACATGTGTCAGGTATCTTGGTTTTGTTCTTTCTGAAGGAATCCTTTTGATGAACCCCGAAAAGATACAACCTGTGGTTAATTTTCCTGTTCCTGAACATCTAAGAGGTGTGCATAGGTTTCTAGACTTTGTAGGTTTCTACTCAAAGTTCATTCCTGACTCCGCTAAAATAGCTGAGCTGCTGAATGCATTAAAGAGGAAATGGATTGAATTTAATTGGGGGGGGGGAAGCTCAAAGGCATGCATATTCTTACTTAAGGAGAAGATTTCCACTCCTCCAGTTTTGCAATTGCCATGCTTCGATCAGCGTTTTATCTTACAAGTAGACACAAGTTCGAATTCGTTAGGGGCAGTTTTGTGCCAAGGGGTGAATGGTGGACTGGCACCAGCTTCCTATGCGAGTCGTTTATTAAGCTATGTGGAACAATAGTACTCTGCTTATGAAAAAGAGGCCCTTGTTGCCATTTATGGCATGGAGAAATTCAAGGATTATCTTGAGAGTGAGGAACTCACATTGCATACTGATAATCAAGCCTTAAGCTGGTTTTGTCCACAGATAAACCTGTTGGTCGGTTGGCCCGCTAGTTGGTCTGGTTTACTTGTTTCAAATTCACGGTCCAGCATGTGAAACGAATCAACAATGGAGTAGCAGATACTCTATCATGTATGTTTGATCCAGAGAAATTTTGTGTTGAAGCCTCTGATCCTATAAGTGTAAAGCAGAGTGAAGTGCCTTTTTCTCTGATTTCTAGTGTTAATATTGATGATTCCTGTGGTTCCTTTGTAACTTATAGTGTTTGTGTTGATTCGGGTAGTCAAACTAAAATTTGTAATGATACTGTTCCATCTAGTTGTATATGTGAATCCAGAGTGAGTTGTGATGTGTCTGTGCAGACAGATTTATCTGAAAAACTTGCTGAACCTATGATTATGACATCTAAGAGTAGGGAAGGGATTTCAAAAGAGGAACACTTGAAGGTTCCCAGGAGTTCCCTCAAGCTTATCTTAGGTTACTACATCAACAAAAGAGTGATCCTGAATGCGTGCAAATTAGGGCGGAGATTTATGAGGGAAACGGTAGACAATATGAGGTTAGAAAAGGACTTAGAGAACATGATTTGAAAACCTTACGATTTACGGTTTGTGTTCCCATGGCTTTGCAGGGCAAAATTATCCATTATTTTCATAACACCTATTTTGGAAGTCATCTGGGACAGGACAAGACTGTACCCCGAATAAAAGAGATGTTAGTATGGCCTGGGATGAGTAAGGAAATTGAAAATATTGCTAGAGATTGTCTTGACTGTCAAAGGGCAAAACCACGCAATGTAAAAATTTATAGTCCGTATAGTGCCAGGGTTGCTACTTTTCCATTGGAACGTGTATATCTGGATGTCTTTGGTCCTTTACCATGTACCACTGCGGGGTTTACCTCAATTCTTGTAGCTGTAGACAGCTTTAGTAAGTTTTTTTTTCCCCTTTAAAGATATGTGAAATCAGCAGAAATTTGTAAAATTCTTAGCCAACGGACATTTCCTATATTTGGATCACCCATGAGCATGGTTACAGATAACACTACGTACTTTGTGTATGTTGAAATGAAAAATCTTGATTTTGCCTGGGGAGTGAAGTTGGTGCAAACCACCCCTTACTACCCTAAGGCTAATCTAATCGAAATATATATAGAAACCTCAAAATAGCTTTAAGATCTTTTCAAACCGGCTCACATAAGAAATGGGATTTTATACTCTATATACTATCGTTAGCCTTTAATAATTTTATTAGTGATGCTATGCATAAGGTTACAACTGAGGTTTTATTTTGGAAGGAGTTTGTTTCATCCTCTTATTCAAGCCTGGGGCTTACATAGTTTCTGTTGTGAAACAACAAATAAAAGAGAGTTGGAAGAAGTGTGAGCAGAGGCCAGACAAAGCTTGCCAATAAACTGGCTGCTAGGAAAGTGTATGCTGATGGCACTGTAGATTTTCAGGTTGGCGAATAAGTAATGGTAGAGACCCATTATCTTAGTAGTAAGGCAGCTCATTATATTACTAAGCTCGCCCCAAAACACCAGGGACCATTCCGAATTTTACGTTTTCTTACTCCTGTTAGTGTGATTCTCGAGGATATAGCTCAGGCAGGGGTAATAATAAAGTGTCATGTGACACAATTGAAGTTTCGTACTTCTCACTAGTGTAGGGGATTTAGCTGGTTGTTGAACACTGGAGGCTGTTTATTGATATTGTGTTCTAAGTGTAAGATTGTTGTTGTGTAATAACTTTCTTGTGTTTTTATATAGTATTTTTTATTAAGGTCAGTTCTTGTGATGCTCCATCGGGGCTGACACTGACCATATGTAGATTATAAGAGTGTAGTTTATTTGTAGGATAATTGTTTTGGTATTATGCAGAGCCTCACCATTGTGGTATTTGCAAGTTATTAATATAAATAAGGGATCCCACTCCCTTTGGGTCGTTTGTTCGACTTGGGATGATCTCAATGGGGACTCCCAGTTAACATCAGAGCTAAGTAGGTGCTCTTATTGTTGTTATTGAAACAATGGACCAAATGCTTGTGCAAGTATTCTTCTATGTTCCGGTGGAGTCCGAGATGATCCTGCAGCTAGGGATAATTCTCTTCATGGATGTGGCTTTTGAAGAGGAGCTGTTGGAGACTACTTCGAAGCTGGCTCCTCGTCTTGGGTGCCTGAATTTTCCTCTCGCTGATACTGATAATCAACTTTTTTTGGGGGGGGGGGGTGATTTATGAGACAACTGCAAGAAAATCTACTCGATTTTGTTGTCTCTGGTCTGCGTCCTATTCAACCATTCAACTGGACAACGTATGCAGTCAGTTATACACACATGAAAATTTTGCTGAAAAGTGAAACAAATTGGATTAAATTGAACATTTTACTTATAATCTACCATTTTGTCTAACTTTGTGCTGCTCACTGAGATGTTGTTGTCGCCCGGCATGGCAATAATGATTAAACTTTTCACTGCACTTACTAAAAAAGAACGTCGTGCATACAGCATCTGGATCAACAAGCAACATTATGGCAGCCATAGTTTCATTTCTGCTGTCGGCGAAGCCGAGCATTGCGATCGCCCTCCCCTCATGGCGGGAGTTCATTCGTCATCTGTGCAGAAGGTCGGCTCACTGTTCAAATGGCCGATTGCGTGGCGCAATGTCGTTTATATTTGGACATGTTGAGAGACAAGAAGTTTCATTCTCTGATCATTACTGAAACCCCTCTAGGGCATATTAAATGTTGATATCCCCCACTACCAAGTATAACGGTTGCAGTTCCTAACATGGTAATATTTAATACTATTGGTTCCTGTATTTTCAGAATTATATTATGATTTTTCATTGGTGTTTGGAATTTGTTCATCCCTCTAAGAAGTTAATTGAAATGTAACCGCATATATGCTTTGTCTTTCTACTTGTTCGAGGTCAGACGATTTCGGCCTCAAAGGCGCATCATCACATCAGAAGTAATGAAATTTATCACGATACTTTCTATCACTTGATAGGCTCTTCAAGCAGTAGGTCATGACGTCACTTTGACGTAAGGATAGACGCCTTAACATGGGCTAAACTTTTAAGATCAATTTTGCTTACAAATAGTAAGTTTGATGACACTCTAACAAAATATATCTTCATTTTTCTCCACGAAAGTTAAGGCTTTCTAATTGCAAGCAGTTGCTTTGGTCAGTGGACGAGGCGAGAAAATGCTTCATTTAAGTTTGCTAAGTATGTAATTCAATGGCAGGCAAGTCAAACTCAGCCTGGAATTTCAAGATATATAATATGTTTTATTTCCATTGCAATGTTTCATAAAATTTCAATGAATGGAAATATGGCGAAACTTACGTAAGATTCTAGTGGAAATTTAATGAAAGTTTTAAAGCGAGTTTTGGTCAAGCAAAACCCATTAACATGAAGGTTAGGGGAATGAATCCAGAATTCAGGTTAAACATTTTTGCATTGGCCTTTGGTTAGCCCTATATAGCCAGAGAATTATTTGTCACGAAATTAAGAATATGTGTGTATATATATATGTGTGTGTATATATATATATATATATATATATATATATATATATATATATATATATATATGTATGTGTGTGTGTATTCCATATTGGAAATATTGTTGATAATTACCCTAAAAGCGTTATAGTTCCATTAATTGGATAGTACTTTTGAAGAACATGCATAATAATAGATATTATTACTCTGAAATCATAGTATTCTCAAAGAATCTGTATTTTAATTAGAGAATACTTTATAAAAAAACTGTAGGTTTTCAAAAGATATGTATTATCACAAATATTTTTGACATCGTAATGTTCTTTTCTCAGAATGAGTGTAAACTATATTTTTTACATATTAATTGATTTTTTTTTGCATATGAAAGAAAAGAAAAGAAAAAGGAAGTGAATAAAAATAACTATCTGCACACTTCATGTTTTTGAACTTAGCTCAGCAAATTATATTCCTGACCTACTTGGAAACCCCATTTTTTCTTGTTGGCCCTTGCCAATAGTTTACCTTTTCTCATACCACAATTTTTTTTTTGTGTGTTTCAGCCTTGCTGCCTCTTTGGGTCAAGAAAGCAGCAGAGGTCTGAGATTCTAACATTGTTTCTATCTCAATAATCTGAAGTCTTTGCGGACTGTGAGGGCTTCAGTAGCCCAGCTTACTCCCGAAGACTTTAACTCATTACTGTCGGTGTGCTTGGCCTACAGGTCAGAATCCTGGAGTATACCAGTTCGGGTCTTGTGCAGAATATTGAAGTCTGGATCTGATCAACTTACCCTTGACTAGATTGAGCCTTACTCAGGCTTGCTATACCGACTACTTAGCCTTGCCAGGCTTATGAATGCTCTATAAAGCCCTGCTAAAGCTGGTGGTGCCGTCGGCCTTATTCAGACTGGAGGGCCGGCGAACTCTGCTGTGACTGGATCTCGCACCTCCTTATATACCATGATCTGTAGCTGGGGTGCTGTCGAAGAGGTGCGAGAGTTAATATCCTCTCTTTGCAGTGATTTGTTTGTTCCGACTTCAGGTAGCGACATCCTCTCCTTATCTCCCCTGTTGGAGGCTGCTAAAATTGTTATGACCTCGGCATGAGGCTCTGGAGACTGCAGTGTCCTTGTATCGGCGGTGCTGCGATCTTGCATCTTAACTTGGAACTCGCATCTCTGGCTGACTGGTGTCGATGTTTCCGTTGAATAATAAAATCTCGAGAGGATAATATGGGCCACCGCATGGCAGCTTCGGTAGACAGTAAAATCATTCTACCCTTACTACGTATCTGTAATTACTCACTGGTCTGGGAGTGATCCCGTGCGCACATGATACATTGATCTGTCGTAATATGACTTCCCCGATGAGGGTAGCAACTTTAAAGATCTGGTGAAGTCGAAACGTAGAGTGCGCATTCAGATGCGTGGAAAACGCCATGTGTCAAGGCTGGGAACAATAGAGCCTGCACTGAGAAAAATATGGAGTATAGATTTTGTATTTATGCCATTTCAACAATAATATAGTTAAACAAATAACTGTACGGCAAAATATCCATAAACTTTCAATATAATATTTCTATTGTAGTTTCGTCTTTAGCGGTATAAAAAATTCCCTGACAAGGTCATGGGTATGTAAGTCTTAAGTGCATTTTATTAAATGTCATGCACTCGGTGTGACAAAAGGAAGCAATGAATCAAACTATTGGTTTTTTATAGTTACAGGATATATTTTAAGAATTCTGCGCAAATTAAAAATATTAAAATTTGATATGTACTAGTGCCAGTGATAACTTCAACAATCCTTCGTGATGAAGAAAATGTAAATCAGCACAGGGTTACCTGCGAAGATGCTACAGTCACAACTCTATCAAACACCTCACTGACAACTTTTTCTAAATGTGACCATCTTAGAACACATAACTAACTTATATAAATGCAACAATTACTGTTTAGCATGTTCATGTATTGTGTAAAGTATTGCAGTAATAACATGGAAAACCACTTCAAATAAATCGGGAATCCTTTCAGCTTCCTCTTATTATAACGTAGAAATCGCAAGGCTAAAAAAAGTAGCAGAAAAAGAATGGGTGAAAAGAAGTAGAGTGGAGAAAAAGAAAAAAAGGAGCAGATAAACAAGTTTATGTTTGAGGACCAATAACGTGTCCTGGTTCCAACTTCAATAAAAACAACTCACTCCCAAGATTTTGTGTTCCTGCTTCAAAAGAACATTCCATTATATGAGGTGCTTATCAACTGTCCGGGTTGGAATGATGTGTACGAAGAGAGTATACCAGTGTAACTGTTCCTCGGACTGGCGAAATGAACATCGTACCTTTTATTAACAATACAGTTTCTGTATGACCACTTTAGTGCACTCTTTTCCCATGCTACGCATACTTTCATTCCCAGTAACGTAAGAAAAATACGCATTTACATGGTTATATTTGAACTGATATACGAAAATTGAGAAATTTTTAGTAGTAACATGGTTTACTGTTACATTATTGTTGAGAGTATAAACAATAGTTCACTATATGCACATAATGTAAACTCGTAGATCAACAACTATACTCATAGAAATTTTAAGTGCGCACTGTTACACCATATCTTTAGACAATTTATATCAATTAACCCGCCGGCATTGAAAGAGTTTTATGTGTGTGTGTGTGTATATATATATGTGTGTGTGTGCGTGTGTGTATGTGTGTGCAAGTGTGTATGTATCTCAGTATGTATGTTTGTTCCTTATAAAATTCTACACCGTCCGGCAGATCTTTACCAAGTTTGGCAAGTATACACATCAGTCGCCAACTTACTGTAATCGTACTGTATATAACAGATTGTGCTCCGGACACTTTTTGGACCGGAAACCCGTAAAACCGGTTCGCAAATCTCCGGAGTTGTATTGTGTACGGAACCTCTACAAGGGGTCGTGTATCTGTTATTGCCCACACAAGCGACACTGTGTAGTTCTACTAGTTCGATTATAACATCGACAGCAATCTACAATAGCCGTGAGGGGAGACGTCCTGGAATATTGCAGCGAGAGGGAGCGGGGTAAGCCAAGTAAAGGGGCACGACATGCGCGCGCAGGAATAGCCATGCTATCATGTATCCCACAAACATCATGCGCGCACAGGAATAGCCATGCTAACATGTATCCCACAAACATCAGTTACGGCGGGCTCACTTATACGTGAGGAAATGGATGTCGAAGGACGTTTACAGAGGCACGGAAAAGTTATCTCCAATGTTAAAAAAGTGCACTTGCCTACAATATCCACGAAGGACCACATATAAAGATGATACAACTAAAATACTACGTAGTTTGTAACACTTGGTGCAATGTCACATCAATTCATTTATGCGTACATTTGAATAAAGTATAACTAAACAGTAACTTCAGGCCAATCCATCTCATTTGAACCTATAGAAACGTTGTATAGCGTTATGTGCCCAAAGTCGCGATAATGGGTGTTTTTATTTATAGTGGACTGTCCCGCGGTATAAACACAGGTGTTGAAAAATAAAAAAATAAAAAATAAATATTGAACAATGCAGCCACTATTACATATTAAACTCTACAGTGCAATGTCCATCAACTTTACAAATTCCACACAATCAATCTGCGTGTAAACATTCTTGCTGTGTAACTGTAGTTGATATGAAATTGCGGTCTGCATTCGCCTAGTTGTTCACATTATGAAGCCCACACGAATCATAGTAAATCACTGAGAGTTTATATAAAACGGTTTCAATTACTATGTCGCCTTATGTATTCCCTATTTCTAGAATTCCGATTCATGTGCAAAAGTAATGCCACCCGTAAAGATGTTTTCCCAAATAATGCTGGATTCGGCAACCCGGTGTAATCGCTGCAAAAATAATTTTATAGCCTTTATGATGACACAATTGTTTGTACTAACTTAACAGTCCGTAATAAACTTTCGGATATTATTTATGCCAGTAAATGTTATTCCAAATGCAACGTTCATTAAGAGAAAATAAGTTCTCGATTACGAAACAAAACATGTGCCAATATGCAGTCGTATCTGAAAAGCATTAACAACTAAATCATTAACAGGTTAAAATTACACACCTGCCAAATTACTAGACAAACAGATTCGAAACTAACGCTATCGTTAAGTAAATTTTTTTGTTGGGGTTTGGGGTTGCAGTTAAGTTCACACGTATTTGCTCAAGAAGACGCAGGTTCGATTTCGCGCTGTAACCTCTTTGTTTTAGAAATACTGTAATATAAAAGATTATCTTTGTATTACAGTTATGTTACAAATAAAGATATATTCGATATCATATCATATTAGTACCTACATCCGCTATTTAGCAATGTAATTGAAATACAAGCGTAACTGTAATATTAAAAATCTATATCTTGCAAGACCACTTAGTAGATTAATGTATTAATTACAAGAGAAAGCAACTATTCAGTTGAGTACAAGACAAAATGCAAATATATTTCCAGATGTGCAGCACACACTTATTTAATTCCGTAACAACTGTGTCATCGCAGTTTTCCTATTGTAAGTGATGTCTCCAATGAAAAGATGATACATACGGACGGGTATAATTCACACCCATGTCCTACTCGGGATTCAAAACAAGAACCACTCACGCTCAACACTGAACCAACTTCGTCACAGAGGGTAGCCAATACGTCAACCAGAACACTATCAGTGGTATAACCAACTTATTTAAAGTGAACAACAAACTGCTTATTTCATTGGAGATAATTTGTAAGGTACAATTTGAGGAGCAAGTAAAAGACATTATTATTGCCACACTACTTTATTAGACGTTGGTTGGGACTTTTTTTTTTTTTGGCTATATTTGCGCTTAACTAAATGCAGTTACTGGGGGAAGAGTTTTGAACGTTGATTTAAAACATTTATAGTTTAGCTTAAACGTAATAGATCACGTTATTCATAGGAATATAAATATGAATAACAATTTGTTTTATCTTCAGTCAGTTTTATTTTGTGTTATTGTATAGCACTGATTATTCTAAATATTCGCGTGTCATTTACTGTAACACTATTATATATATATATATAATATTTATTATTCTTTATCACACATTTATTGGCAGCGTCAAAACTAAAGGTTGTATTGCGATTGATTTCGACAATAGAGTAATATGAGACACAATTCAAGAATTCTATACCACCACAAATATAGTGCCAAACACTATGAATACGCTAGGACATTACATTCGGCATTGGCTAGATGGATGACAGCTCTGTAGGAATTTGTGTGTTATTATTTGCATGATTTTTGTATTTTTGTTAGAAGTAACACCACTGCGCTGTAACACATGTTTACGTTGGCTTGACATTATGCTGTCTCAAACACCCCCCCCCCTTCATCTAACCCAATCATTTTCAAGGTGCAAGCGTTTGTAATATATTTATTTTGTCTTAATGTTAAATGTGGAAACGAAACACGTCATCTGCTGAAACATTAAACCACATAATATATTCCACCTCCATCGTTGCTGCTTTTATCTTACGTGATAGTAATTCCATACTGGTGAATGTTTTAACAGAACACTTGCGCTCAATAACAGAAAAGCAATTGACTTCTGTCGAACAGCGCACGCAGACGGTAACGAAATCATCCAGCACACTCTGTCACAGGAGCACTGTTATCTGTTGTCAGTCACACTCCTCCGTGTCCTGTTTCGACGAATGTTATTATGTCCGCGTGTATAGTACCGGGCCGCTGTCTTTCCGCTCCGCTACAGACCGGTCCGTGCCGAGCCGCTGTCTTTCCGCTCCGCTACAGACCGGTCCGTGCCGAGCCGCTGTCTTTCCGCTCCGCTACAGACCGGTCCGTGCCGGGTCGCTGTCTTTCCGCTCCGCTACAGACCGGTCCGTGCCGAGCCGCTGTCTTTCCGCTCCGCTACAGACCGGTCCGTGCCGAGCCGCTGTCTTTCCGCTCCGCTACAGACCGGTCCGTGCCGGGTCGCTGTCTTTCCGCTCCGCTACAGACCGGTCCGTGCCGGGCCGCTGTCTAGGGAGTAGGAGGAAACTCGCGTGTCAAGACGTCTCCGGGTCCAGTACCTGTTATATTGGTCCAAAAACTAGTTGCCTTTATTAAATGTGACTGTTAAAGTCAGGAAACAGAAAAAAAAAAAACATAATTATAATGTTTATTAGTGACCCATAGTTATTAAGATTCTGAATAAAGTAAATTTATTTTGAATTAACATTTGGTATGTTTTATGGTGGACGCTACTGCTGTGTAACCCATTCTGAAACAACCTTACCACGCCTGAATTGTATATAAAAAACAAATAATTATGTATAGAAATACTTAGGTAATTGGTGCTAGATAAATCACATTATCTAAATGTAATATTTTTGCATTCAAATTTCCATAATTTAGTTTGACCTACACTACATTACACTCACCAAGTAGATTCTGAAAGTCTGAAACCACAGCAGTCTTCATTTATTTAACTTTCAAAGTTGTTCGGTGATATTTAAATACGTATGCAAAGAAATATTTGGATGCTGTTTAGCCATTGTAATTAGTAGATTATAACAGGATAGGTCTCACCATGTATGTGTAAGATAACTGAATACAAGAAAGCATATACGATTCATGCTTACTTTTAGGTAATAAGGAAAATAAATATAATTTCCAATACATATACTGAAAAATGATTATGGTCATCACGATAAATTTATAAAAGAAATCGATTTAAAATTTATATTTAAAATGAACTAAAAAATAAGTATTTCTGACATGCGTCAAGTCCTCTTGTACTTCTCTGCCAGCCGGAATATTGTCCCGCTGTCAAAAAAAAAAAAAAACGGAATTACAGTGTTTATTGTGGGAATCTCTCCTTGGACATTCTCAGGACCAAACTTAGTAGCACAGCCTTGGAAATAATGTAATATGACTGACGGTTTAGAAAATCATAAAACATTTATCTGCAAAAGATGGGACATGTTCTGCTCAGACTTTTATATTGCTTGAACTTCTCTCTCTATATTATACGACATGTTGAAGTAAGTTGTCTGCAGGCTTCGAGGAAGTGCTGGGACTTTCTGGCACGTGCCAACATTGTGTACAAGTACAGTATACTCTAACTATGTGTAACTGTAGGTTTTCGCAATTACAAATTCTGTGCAGTAATTTTTAAAATATTTTTTTGTACATGCTTTAATTTAGCACTTTCGTTCTGTATCAGAACTGAGTGGATATCCCCTGTAAAAAAAGCGTATTGTTACTCGTCGCTTATTTGTTTATCACTTATTTGTTTATCACTTATTACGTAGTACAAATGCTTAACATTCAAAGCTGCAAATTACGTAATCAACTATTGTTTGGCTTACTTTTCAAGAGAAAAATAGGCTTAAGCAATCACTTGAAAGTCTGCATAGAATGCATGCTTGCACCACCCCCCCCCTCCCAACCAACCAAACACTTTTAAACCCTTTAACCGAATTTCACACTACTCGTTCCACATACAGTATTTAACAAGTACATAATCATTTTATAGTTTTCAATTATTCAGCGTACTTATTTTCAAAATGGCGACAATTATTAAAATTTAGCCCACTTTGTTATATCTCGGAAACCATCTATTCAAATAAAACAAAATCTGTTACGGTTATAATGAGTGATGTAAACATTGAATAGGCCTATGGAAATAATAATGCTGTTGTTCGGCCATTTTGTAAGATAGTGTAACTTGAAAGAGTAGAGCTTTTATTTATATCTCGGGAACTACTCAACTGACACCTGTCAAAATTGGCACATACTCATTACTACTGTAGGCAATTATAATACTTGCAATTAAAATGGATAAGGCACTTATTTCCAAAACGGCGACGATATAAAGATTTTATGCTTCACTTACCATGCAATTTGACCAATTTCGACGAAACTTCGAATGTTGAAAGTATATAATACAAGAATCAAATATTTCAATACGTAACCTCTTTTGTTTGCCATTTTGTAAGATAGCGCCACATGAAAAATAACGTTTTTACGTCACATCGCGAAAAAATCAACCGATAATTACTGAATTTGGCAACAATGTAATACTACAGTAGGTAATGTAAACTACATTTGGTAATGTAAACTACAGGAGGTAAGGTAAACTACAGTAGGTAATGTAAACTACATCAAGTAATCCTATCTCCTGCTACCAGGACATTTCCCTGGAAGTGGTAGTTATCTCCAGCGGCCGGGATATGTCCCTTAGTATGACAGTTATCTCCAGCTGCCGGGACATGTCTCTTGATGTGATAGTTATCTCCAGCTGCTCGGACATGTCCCTAGATATGGTAGTGATCTCTAGCTGCCAGGACATGTCCCTGGATGTGGTAGATATCTCCAGATGCTGTGGTATGTTCCAGGATGTGGTAGTCATGTCAGGCTGTCAGACATGTCCCTGGTTGTGGTAGTTATCTCCAGCTACCGGGACAAGTCCCTGAATATGGTGGTTTCCTCCAGAAATCGGGACACGTCCCTGGGTACGATAGTTATCTCCAGCTGCCCTGACAGGTCCCTGGATGTGGTAGTAATCTCCAGCTGCATAAAACGTCCCTGAATGTGGTAGTTATACCCATCTGCCAGAACATGTCCCTGGATAAGGTAGATATCTCCATCTGCCGGGACATGTCCTCGGTATAGTAGTTATCTCCAGCTACTGGCACATCTCCCTGGATGAGGTAGTTATCTCCAGCTGCCGGGACATGTCCCTGGGAAATAATGTTATCAACAGATACCGGGTCATGTCCCTGGATGTGGAAGATATCTCCGGCTTCTGGGACATGTCCCTGGATGTAGTAATTTTTTCCAGCTGCCGGGAAATGTCCCTGGATATGCTAGTTATCATCCAGATAACAGTACATGCCTCTGGATGTGGAAGTTACCTCCAGCTGCTCGACATGTCCCTGGGTATTGTACTTATCTCCAGCTACCGGGACATGTCCCTGGATGTTTAAGTTATATCCAGCTACAGGGACATGTCCCTGGATGTGGAAGTTATCTCCAGCTGCCGGGACATACCCTTGATATTGTAGTTATCTCCAGGTACCAGTACACTTCCCTGGATATTAAAGTTATCTCAACTTGCCGGAAAATTTCCGTGGGTTTGGTAGTTATCTCCAGCTACTGAGGCATGTCTCTGGGTACAGTAGTTAACTCCAGATTCTGGGACATGTCCCTGGATGTGGTAGTTATCTCCAGCTGCCGCGACATGTCCCTGGGTATGGTAGTTATCTCCAGTTTCCTCGACATGTCCCTGGATGTGGTAGTTATCTCCAGCTGCCGGGACATGTCCCTGGATGTAGTAGTTATCCTTAGCTGCCAGGACATGCTTGGGCATGGTAGTTATCTTCAGCTGTTGGGACATGTCCCTGGATGATCAAGTTATCTCCTCCTGCCGGGACATGTCCCTGGATGAGGTAGTTACCTCCATCTGCCGGAACATGTCCCTGGGTATGGTAGTTATCTCCTGAAGCCAGGATATGTCGCCGGGTATTGTAGGTATCTCCAGCTACCATGTCATGTTCCTGTATGTGATAGTTATCTCCAGCTGCCACGACATGTCGTAGGATGTGGTAGTTATCTCCAGATGCCAGGACGTGTCCCAGGGTATGAAAGTTATCTGCAGCTGCCGGGACATACCCTGGGTATTGTAGTTATCTCCTGTTACCCGGACACATCCCTGGATATTGACGTTATCTCCAGCTGCCGCGACATTTTCCTGGGTATGGTAGTTATCTCCAGCTACCGGGACATGTCCCTGGGTATAGGAGTTAAATCCAGACGCCAGAAAATGTCCCTGGATGTGGTAGTTATCTCCAATCGGCTGGTACATGTCTGTAGATGAGGTAGTTATCTCCAGCTGCAGGGACATATCCCTGGGTACTGCCGAGAACTCCTGCTATCGGTACATGACCCTAGATGTGGTAGTTATCTCCAGCTGCCGGAAAATGTCCCTGGGTATTGTAGTTTACCCAGCTACCAGAACATTTCCTTGGAAGTGGTAGTTATCTCCAGCTGTCGGGACGTGTCTCTGGATGTGGTCGTTATCTCCAGCTACCGGGAAATGACCGTGGATATGGTAGTTATCGCCATCTGCCGGAACATTTCCCTGGATATGGTAGTTATCTCAAGCAGCCGGGCCATGTACCTGGATATGGCAGTTATCTCCAGCTGCTGGGACATGTCCCTGGGTATGGCAGTTATCTCCAGCTTCCGGGACATGTCCCAGGTTGTGATAGTTATCTCCTGCTGCCCGGACATTTCCCTGGATGTGGTAGTTATCTCCAGCTTCCAGGATATGTCCCTGGGTATTGTAGTTATCTGAAGCTGCCAGGACATACCCTGGGTATTGTTGTTAGCTCCATCTACCAGGACATATCCCTGGATATTGAAGTTATCTCCAGCTGCCGAGACATTTCCCTGGGTATGGTAGTTATCTCCAGCTACTGCGACATGTCCTTGGGTATAGTAGTTAACTCCAGATACCGGGAATGTGCCGGGATTTTGTTGTTATCTCCAGCTACCGGAACATGTAACTGGATGTGGTAGTTATTTCCAGCTGAAGGGACATATCCATGGAGATTGTAGCTATCTCCAGTTATCGGGACATGTCCATGGATGTGGTTGTTATCTCCAGCTGCCGCGACATGTCCCTTGGGTATGGTAGTTATCTCCAGCTGCCGTGACATGTCCCTGAATGTGGTAGTTATCTACAACTGCCGCGACATGTCCCAGAATGTGGTAGTTATATCCAGCTGCCAGGACATGTCCCTGGGTATTGTAGTTATCCCCAGCTACCAGGACATGTCCCTGGAAGTGGTAGTTATCTCCAGCGGCCGAAATAAGTCCCTAAGTATGACAGTTATCTCCAGCTGCCGGGATATTGCTCTTGATGTGGTAGTTATCACCAGCTGTGGGACATATCCTTGAGTATGATAGTTATCTACAGCTGCCGTGACATGTCACTGGATCTCGAATTTATCTCCAGATGCCGGGACATGTCCCTGGATATGGTTGTTATCTCTGGCTGTCGGGACATTTCCCTCGATGTGGTAGTTATCTCCAGCTGCTGTGATATGTCCCTGGATGTGGTACTCATCTCCAGCTGCCGGACATATCCATAGATATGGTAGTTATCTCCAGCTGCCGGTACATGTCCCTGAGTATGGTAGTTATCTCCAACTTCCGGAACATGTCACTGGGTAAGGTAGTTATCTCCTGCTGCCGGGACATGACCCTGGGCATGGTAGTTATATCCAGCTGACGGAATATGTCCCTGGATGTGGTAGTTATCTCTATCTGCCGGGACATTTCCCTGGGTAGGTAGTTATCTCCAGCTGCCGGGACATATCTCTGGGTATGGTAGTTATCTCCAACTGTCGGAATATGTCCCTGAGTATGGTAGTTATCACCCGCTGTTTTGAGATGTCCCTGGTTGTGGTATTTATCTCCAGCTACCATGACATGTTGTAGTTATCTCGAGTAGCCAGAACATCTCCCTAGATGTGGTAGTTTTCTTTAGCTGCCGGGCATTGTACTTGAATGTGTTAAATATCTCCAGCTACCAGGACATATCCCTGGATGTGGTAGTTATCTCAGCTACCGGGACATATCCTAGGATGTGGCAGTTATATCTAGCTACCGAGACATGTCCCTTGATGTGCTGGTTGTCTCCAGCTGCCGGGAGATGTCCCTGGGTATTGTAGTTATATCTAGCTAACGGCACATGTCTCTGGGTATTGTATATTATTTCCAGCTGCCGGGACATGTCCCTGGGTATTGCAGTTATCTCCAGCTACCAGGACATGTCCCTGGATGTGGTAGTTATCTCCAGCTACCGGGACATATCCTAGGATGTGGCAGTTATATCCAGCTACCGAGACATGTCCCTTGATGTGCTGGTTATCTCCAGCTGCCGGGAGATGTCCCTGGGTATTGTAGTTATATCTAGCTAACGGCACATGTCTCTGGGTATTGTATATTATTTCCAGCTGCCGGGACATGTCCTTGGATGTTGCGCAGCGACGCCTGTGGTGTGCTTACAGCCTGTCGTACAATGAAAAGATCCTCACTGCTTATATTCCACCGGGGTCGACCGAGCCTTCTCTACAGGCGTGTGTGTGTATCCTCCTGTTCACTCGCATTGCGCCCAACAGCTACTAATAATGAATGCAGAGTGGTTCAAGTGACGAGTGACATGTCTCTCGGCAGGTGACATCGCGACCTCTCTCAATCTCATTCAGGTGGACAAAGGCTTGTCGTTGCATGCTACGTCTGCACTGAATTTGGTTCTGTGGCTTACACTGCTCAGATTTACACTAAGACTTTTAAATGTCGGAGAGACTTGTACACTACCTAACTCTATATTTGCGCTAGTAAATAGCAATAAACGCGAATGGGACACATGCCGGTCTGTGACAATACTATTTTGCAACCTTCGTTGTACTCTCACAATTAGTTCATTGTAATGATTGTTTTTCGGATTATTGTATTTTAGAGAGACATTCGCCATTAAAGGTTTTTATGAATCTGCAAAACGTACCTTACTAAAATATGAATGAACTACATTTGCAAACTTTCTAATCTTAAGTTCTGATATACTTCTTTACATGCTGTTATCGACTTCGTAACGGCTCGATGTGTTCCCTCTAAGCTGTGTTCAGCATCGTGAGGACTACGGTATCTTGCAGCTCTCTAATACGCTTCTTTGCCAGTTCAGAATAATCCATCCGTTGCCAACCGTGGCTAGCTTAACTTCCGCTATAAAACAGATCCTGTGCATATGTAAAGTTACCCCTTAACAATGTGCGCCACTGGTTTCAACTTCCCATAGCAATCATACATAACGTGGGCTGACATCAGCATTGAACACCAGGCACGGAGAAGTACTATACATATACAGTTGTCTCTTGTTTATTTTATCTGAGAACGTACAAGTTTCGAAATTAATATCGAAAGTGTTACGTTAGTCAGCTGTTTCTGATGTGATCGAAAATTATTTACTCGCAGATAATTTATACAATAACAAACGAAATAGTACTCTCGAATACGGTGCTATTTGGTGTCGTGTTTTAAATAATAGAAAACCTTTTGTTACTCTAGTTATTGACGTTAAATAATTAAAATGTTAAACGCTCTCTGTTATTGTTATGAGAGAACGAATTTGATAATCACTTAACAATATAGTTAGACACTCCGAGTTAAGTTACTATCACTTAAAAAATTATATAAACAACCACTAGTCTGTGAAGACTTTCTGGGCTTGTGAAACTCAGTTTAAATCCTAGAGATTTTGACTTAATACGAAGACATGCCTCATATGCGTCTAGCACCCTCAGGTTTCCTATTATTTTTAAGTACATTAGTCGGAGCAGTAAAATTTATTTCTCCCTTAACCGAGGGGGGTGGGGGATGTTAAACTAATGCTGACCTGCAATATCTTGTATTTATTCTCACACAAAATATTATGTCCAAACATAGCCGCATGCTTCCATAGTTGATATGAGAAAAGAAGAGGAATATAAGGGCAAGTGTTTGTATAGTTGGTGAACGATGCCTAATTAAATCAATGAGTTATAGTGTCTCAAAAAGAGAAGACGAGAGCTAGGTGAAGGGAGAGATTAATGTCATATTGTGCTATTCTTGCCACAGCCAAGCTTTCCTGCTCTACGTATAATTAATAAGGATCAGAGCATCAACAGAGAGAGAGAGTTTTGGAGTGCTAGTAAAACTCTGTACAATGTCGAAGTTTGCTAGACTAATTAATGGCGCCGCATGGAGGAGGATATGACGTTAGTGCTTGAACCCTTCGCTTCCTTGCAACGTTACCTGGCCAGTAGTAGAGTGGCCATTTGTTAAGAACCATGATAAAATCGTAATTCGTAACAATAAAAGCCAATAATAATAATAATAATAATAATAATTTAATGACTGCCGCAAACACATGCAAGGGGAACTTTAAAAACATTCAATTAATAATAATATAAGGGGAAATATGGTAGAGTGCTGGTTCTAGCTGCGAGGTAGCAGCTCTCCGTGTATCAACACTGGACTTCTTCTCTGACAATAACGACGTTCACAGACGGCGTGAAGACGATGTGAGTTTAGAACAGTGTTCGTCAAAAAAAGTTCTTTCACATGTTTGCATACTTTCTCTAACAAATTGTTAATGAAATTATATTCAGTTAAAAATGGTGAAAGTATATTTTTTTTATAAAAGGGATTGTGTTTTGGAAATTAAGACATAACAAACAAACTCGTCACTTTTGACTAAGGGACTTTGAGAGTTACGTTGGAGAGGGGTATGTCAGGGTTGAGTACACGCATCTCTAGTGTATGTGCAAGTGTAGTTGGCTGGACCACGGCTTGTGCTTACACGAGGCTGAGTCAGTCTTGTATCAGTAGATTCACCACTTCATCTCTCAATAGGACTACGTACTCGTTACTGTTGACTAAGGGACTTAGAGAGTAACGTTGGATAGGGGTATGTCAGGGTTGAGTACACGCATCTCTAGTGTATGTGCAAGTGTAGTTTTCTCGACCAAGGCTTGTGCTTACACGAGGCTGAGCAGTCTTGTGTCAGTAGATTCACCACTTCACCTCTCAATAGGTCTACGTACTCGTCACTTTTGACTAAGGGACTTTGAGAGTTACGTTGGAGAGTGGTATGTCAGTGTTGAGTACACGCATCTCTAGTGTATGTGCAAGTGTAGTTGGCTCGACCACGGCTTGTGCTTACACGAGGCTGAGTCAGTCTTGTATCAGTAGATTCACCACTTCACCTCTCAATAGGACTACGTACTCTTCACTGTTGACTAAGGGACTTAGAGAGTTACGTAGGATAGGGGTATGTCAGTGTTGAGTACACGCATCTCTAGTGTATGTGCAAGTGTAGTTGCCTCGACCACGGCTTGTGCTTACACGAGGCTGAGTCAGTCTTGTGTCAGTAGATTCACCACTTCACCTCTCAATAGGACTACATACTCGTTATTTGCGCGCACTTACACTGGCGTATCTGATATGAAACGCTCTGGGAATACGACTTTTTGCCAGAGAAGGCAAAAACAATTTACCTAAGGCCGCATAGTTTGACAAGTGTAACCAAACAAAAAAATTATGTAACCGGGGAAAAAAATCGTATATTTGGAACCGTCCTACGCAGTTACATTCGGAGGTAAGAAAAAGTAAGGCTATGTTTCTGTAGAAATTTATCTGGTATTCCATCGCACCCGATGAAGTCTCACTGTTACAGATCTACTTTGCAAAGTACAGCGCAACAGCAGTGACGCTTCAAACCATTTCAACACTTTCCGCGTAGAGGCTATGAGGCACTAGGTTGGCGTGTTAGCGTCGCCCTTATCGCTCCCTCGCTTCCGAGCCTTGACCACGTGGAACAGCCTCGGGTATGTCTAACAGGAGCTTTACAGTACATCCACGACCACCTTCACCTTCTCTGAAGTCCTGCTGAAGTCCTACTTCCATAATATTCCTCCGCCTTTGCAAGCAATGCTCTACCAAGTCTGGAAAATTGCACCGAAGAAACTACGCTAGGCATTCTTGTACGCGCAGTGATATAATATTTTCCATACGAACTATTTCTTACTAGGCATTACCAACATACATAGATTCTCTCTACGTTTATTCGTATTAGTTACAAATGGAATATTATAATTCAAAGATGAAATTATAAGCATATTTAGGAAACTAAAACGTCATGAATGGAGTGACTTTTCAAAGGTTGTATTTAAAAAATGTGAATTAGCAGCAAACAGACTAACGACGGAGACACGCTGTGGAAGTTAGTTTTAATTCCGTTTGGCTGAGCCATCCTGAGAAAATCAATCCTCCGTCGAAAAGTAGGATTTTCTACGTCTTCCTTGTTTTAATAATATACTGCTGGTTGTGTGTTCTGGATGAAAAGCTTCCTTATTTCCACGTCATATATCTACAGTATGGGAACATGGCTTTAGTTCAATGAAAGATATAGGCAAGAGGATCGTTTACATCACATTTGTGTTTGTGAATGTGGTCTTCCTACTTAGACTGCGGGCTATTGATATCAATGTGGTCACTGCGGTGTTTATGGTTATCGCCTAAAAACCAGAGAATCAGGAGTTATATTTATACAAACCCAATTTATAAATTACTATTAGGTAGCAAATACAGAAATAGGCCTTATCTAGCCCAAGCGATTGGAACTCTATATATTTGTAAAAGCGTTTAAAGATCATTATTTTTATATTCATTGATTGATCAATGACTTTTCCTGCCAAAAAGATCTCTAACGTTTGAAAAATGTTGCCAATCCACCCATTCAAATTCTCCCTGTAAAAATCAGAAACAGATTAATATTTACCCAGTCGTAACGACAAGAAATAAGTTCATGGCATTTCGATTACAACAATACAATTTGCCTTTAACACTTAAGAATGTTGTATCGCCAGGATTGCGAAAATACATAGAGATCCGGCAAAAACTGAACACACTTAAATAATACAATGAATTGCGTTTCGTAATACTTGTAAAAGAATATTACAACGGAATGGTTGTCATTAGCCTAGCTGTGATTACCTCTTAAAATGTTTTACCTGATAGGCTGTTCCGAAAGATAACACACAATAAATTTGCCTGTGCCTCTTTCTTGTGGTTGATTATTACTTGATTGAAACACACCAATCATGGCGACAAATTACACTGGACATTTTTATTTATGTACTACCATCAAAGCAAACCAGAATATTAACATTTTTATTTGCTCTATTACCTTACTTCCTATTTCCAAGGAAAGGCGGGCAAATAATTGTATATTCTTTGTAATGTGCAATAAGATTTATTATGGCTTATGCTTCATACACTCTCTCACCGTCAAATCATGTTCAGCCATAAAAGTCACAGATTTTCTATACCTATCATTAAATGCGAAGACACTGCGTATTTATGACTTGTTAACGTATATTTTAAATTTTCCCAAATTATTGTTGTTGTTAAACATAACTTTTATGTCTACGTGTTAGGGTGTTGTTATGTTAAATAGAACACCTACTAACGAATTTTATGCAGCAACAGTACGTTTGAAAATAACCAGTTCTTACTTTATGCCATGAAATCGGAGATGATAAAATAATATTTTGCCTTAGTTTATGCACGTTATTGCACACTTCCATGTTAACTGACATGGGAGGCTGGAAGAGAGAGACTTGACTTGTCCTAAATTTGGATAATAGCCCACCAAATAAGAACAGAACGTGACACGTAAAATTTACAATACAATCTTATGGTAAAATAATTATATAAAATGATAACCACCAAAAACACACGCAAGAGGAATTGTAACAAGAAGTTATCGCTATAACTAATAAGCCTACTTTCCTCTACATGGATGCAAATATTTTTGATTAAGTTCTTAAAATGTCATACGGTAGGTAGATCAACGCACGTCTCGTTGTGAGACCATTATATATACACACGTGTTTTACCAAGGATTTGAACCCATAACACCTCGTACCCTATTAACGCGCGCCACCATCTGCATTGGGGTGATATAATTCGGAGCATCAACTTTGGTTGTAATATGTCTAAAGTTTTATTAGACTGGGTTTACTAAACTCAGATATTTACAACACATCTTTTTGAAAACAAACGCAAGGGTCACTTAAATCATGTAGTCTATGTTTACATTGCCTACAGTAGCACTTACAGTGTGTACATTGCCTACAGTAGCACTTACAGTGTTTACATTGCCTATAGTAGCACTTACAGTGTTTACATTGCCTACAGTAGCACTTACAGTGTGTGCATTGCCTACAGTAGCACTTACAGTGTTTACATTGCCTATAGTAGCACTTACAGTGTGTGCATTGCCTATAGTAGCACTTACAGTGTTTACATTGCCTATAGTAGCACTTACAGTGTTTACATTGCCTACAGTAGCACTTACAGTGTGTACATTGCCTATAGTAGCACTTACAGTATTTACATTGCCTACAGTAGCACTTACAGTGTTTACATTGCCTATAGTAGCACTTAAAGTGTTTACATTGCCTACAGTAGCACTTACAGTGTTTACATTGCCTATAGTAGCACTTACAGTGTTTACATTGCCTATAGTAGCACTTACAGTGTTTACATTGCCTATAGTAGCACTTACAGTGTGTACATTGCCTACAGTAGCACTTACAGAGTGTACATTGCCTATAGTAGCACTTACAGTGTTTACATTGCCTACAGTAGCACTTACAGTGTTTACATTGCCTACAGTAGCACTTACAGTGTTTAAATTGCCTATAGTAGCACTTACAGTGTTTATATTGCTTACAGTAGCACTTACAGAGTGTACATTGCCTACAGTAGCACTTACAGTGTTTAAATTGCCTATAGTAGCACTTACAGTGTTTATATTGCTTACAGTAGCACTTACAGTGTTTAAATTGCCTATAGTAGCACTTACAGTGTTTATATTGCTTACAGTAGCACTTACAGTGTTTACATTGCCTACAGTAGCACTTACAGTGTTTAAATTGCCTATAGTAGCACTTACAGTGTTTATATTGCTTACAGTAGCACTTACAGTGTTTAAATTGCCTATAGTAGCACTTACAGTGTTTATATTGCTTACAGTAGCACTTACAGTGTTTATATTGCCTACTGTAGCACTTACAGTGTTTACATTGCCTACAGTAGCACTTACAGTGTTTACATTGCCTATAGTAGCACTTACAGTGTTTAAATTGCCTATAGTAGCACTTAAAGTGTTTACATTGCCTACAGTAGCACTTACAGTGTTTACATTGCCTACAGTAGCACTTACAGTGTTTACATTGCCTACAGTAGCACTTACAGTGTTTAAATTGCCTATAGTAGCACTTACAGTGTTTATATTGCTTACAGTAGCACTTACAGTGTTTACATTGCCTACAGTAGCACTTACAGTGTTTAAATTGCCTATAGTAGCACTTACAGTGTTTATATTGCTTACAGTAGCACTTACAGAGTGTACATTGCCTACAGTAGCACTTGCAGTGTTTATATTGCTTACAGTAGCACTTACAGTGTTTATATGGCCTACTGTAGCACTTACAGTGTTTACATTGCCTATAGTAGCACGTACAGTGTGTACATTGCTTACAGTAGCACTTGCAGTGTTTATATTGCTTACAGTAGCACTTACAGTGTGTACGATTTGGTGGTAATAGGTAGATTGGTTCCCGGGATTTAGCACAAATGTTCTATTTTTTCTTTGGACGTTATTGTACAAAAATCCTAAAACCAGGCTCTGTATATGCATACCTATATGACGCTTCTATCAGATATTGTCTGCATAAAAAGTTAGTTAGGATTTTTGTCAAATAATTAATTAAATACGACAAACGTATCTAATTAATTTATATTGCCCCCATTAAAAAATCCGAAACATTCGAATTATGTACATTCACATGTCCTACTGTATTACTGCTTTGTAAAAAAATTGACGGGAATGGGTTTTTTTTTTGTCACGACCTATATCATAAAATCTCTATTTACTCATGCGGCGCTATCTTTATTGGTGGAGAACAAAACGGTTATGTATTGTCACATGCTGTAATTATAATATATAAAAATATTCATACGTTTGCAATTTTGAAAATAACTGCCAGGCCCACATAAAACATGTACGTTTTACAAGGCATACTCACATTTGATACGAATCGGTTTATTGCTTCCCGAGATAAAACAAAACAATATTTATTCATGTAGTATTATATAACAAAATGATGGAGAAAAGCGTGTCTGTGTAGACACATTTTATTGTTGTAAAAGACACTGCCAGCATACAAAGTTTAGTTGAAGTTTTGAAAATAAGTGTCTAGCCAATTAAATGTATCAGTTTAAATTACCTACTGTAATTTACATTTCCTACTGTAGTTAACTTTACCAGCTGTAGTTAACATTACCTACTGTAGTTTACATAACATACTGAATTTTAGATTACATACTGTAGTTTACATTACCTACTGTGGTTAAAATTACATTCTGTAGTTTACATTACCTGTTGTTGTTAACATCACATACTGTAATCTACGTAACCTGCTATAGTTAACATTACCTACTGTAGGAGATAACTACAATACCCAGGGACATGTCCCGGCAGCTGGAGATAACTACCACATCTAGGGACATGTCGAGGAAGCTGGAGATAACTACCATACCCAGGGACATACAGCAGCAGCTGGAGATTACTACCACATCCAGGGATCTGTCCCGGCAGCTGAAGGTAACTATCATACCCAGGGACATGTCCCGGCATCTGGAGTTAACTACTATACCCAGGGACATGTCCCGGTAGCTGGAAATAACTATCATACCTAGGGAAATGTCCCGGTAGCTGGAAATAACTTCATTATCCAGGGCCATGTCCCGGTAGCTGGAGATAACTACAATACCCAGGGTATGTTCCGGCACTTGCAGATAACTACCATACCCAGGGACATGTCCTGACAGCTGGACATAACTACCACATCCAGGGACATGTCCCGGCAGCAGGAGATAACTATCACATACAGGTACATTGCCCGGTAGCTTGAGATAACTAACATATCCAGGGACATGTTCCGGCAGCTGGAGATAACTACTATACCCAGGGACATTTCCCGGCTGCTGGAGGTAACAATACATCCAGGGACATGTTCCGGCAGCTGGAGATTACTACCGTACCCAGGTGACTAGGCGAGTGGTATTTGTCGTTGTGGCATTCCGTACGATGTCTACCATGACCAGCTGGGCATCGCCGAGCATGAATCAGCTTCTACTGGGAACGGTGTAATAGATTTTCGACATATGGTCATATATACACATAAAGGATGTAGGGGGTAGCTGAAATGATAGTTAATGGTAGAGCTTTGTGCTAAATGAGAGGGTTTATTCATGATATGTGAGATACAAACAATGAAATACTGACAGAGTTGTACTAATGGAGTGCGACTTTATATGTTGTTAACATAAATTAATAAATTAAGTTATAACAATCTCAGGCTGATCTCTACCTGATCATCGAATGGCTGCAGAGGGACACAGACACACCCATGTTCTTCCCTGGCTTCTGGTCGGATGTGGAAATATGTCGGGCCCTCTTTACAGTTGCCCATATCGGTGCGTTGTTTAAACATAGCTGTCCCCGATGGTCGGCTGGTGGAGGGGGCTATTTCTGTCGGCCCTTCTTTTGCGAAACGCTGTTGTAATTTCTGGCGTCCTGGTTTACTGAAGTTGTGATGCTGGGTTAATACGAGGATTCCAAGTTAGGGCTCTTTCATTCATTCATAACAACGGGCAGCATGGCAGGTAGCGGACTGGCAATGAGTGGTGTTCAGCGACGAATTACAGTTCTCCCTGGATACAGACGACCACCGAGTTATAGTCTGCAGACATGCCAGCCAGCGCGTGATCCACGCAACATTGTATAATGGCACACCACCCCAACTAGAGGTGCCATGGCTACACCTAGTGAATTTTCGAAAATAAATATGAGAACACGGTAGAATTCAATACCATAAGCACCTAACCATAGTTGGTATATGTATGAGAACACGGTAGAATTCAATACCAGAAGCACCCAACCATAGTTGGTATATGTATGAGAACACGGTAGAATTCAATACCATAAGCACCCAACCATAGTTGGTATATGTATGAGAACACGGTAGAATTCAATACCAGAAGCACCCAACCATAGTTGGTATATGTATGAGAACACGGTATAATTCAATACCATAAGCACCCAACCATAGTTGGTATATGTATGAGAACACGGTAGAATTCAATACCAGAAGCACCCAACCATAGTTGGTATATGTATGAGAACACGGTAGAATTCAATACCAGAAGCACCCAACCATAGTTGGTATATGTATGAGAACACGGTAGAATTCAATACCAGAAGCACCCAACCATAGTTGGTATATGTATGAGAACACGGTATAATTCAATACCATAAGCACCCAACCATAGTTGGTATATGTATGAGAACACGGTAGAATTCAATACCAGAAGCACTCAACCATAGTTGGTATATGTATGAGAACACGGTAGAATTCAATACCAGAAGCACCCAACCATAGTTGGTATATGTATGAGAACACGGTAGAATTCAATACCAGAAGCACCCAACCATAGTTGGTATATGTATGAGAACACGGTATAATTCAATACCAGAAGCACCCAACCATAGTTGGTATATGTATGAGAACATGGTAGAATTCAATACCAGAAGCACCCAACCATAGTTGGTATATGTCCATTGGTTGCTGTCTGCTTGAAATGGCGTATTCATTTTTACCTGGCCACTCAGAATTCGGCATGGATCCTACATGATTTGTGTGCAGACAGTTAACACGTAATTCAGTTAATCAAGATAGGTACGCGAACCTACAATGTTTTGAAATGTAATTTGTCCTGAAATATTTTCGCGAAATTTCACTACCCCTAATCATAGCGCAGGGCGCCATTTCCTACGATTGCTGTAACATATTGGTTGGATTTGAGGAACTCAGACAACGCGGAGATACGTTCAGGATATCCTGCGACTACGTGCGCTCCACTTCCTGGTACAGTGCAGCTTCACAACCTCACTTACCAGCAGGATACTGACCTGCCTCACACCACGGGTATCTCTGGCCTGCCTTCATGATGTCAACATGCTTCCTCGGCCAGCACCTTCCCCAGACCCATCGGGAACATTTGGAACCATATTGAACGGCAACTTCGGCCAGCGGCAACTACAGTAGATTTGTAGGGTCAGTATTGCCAGATGTGGCAAGACCTTCCTCAGGAGATTATCCCATGTTTTGTATGCCTCCATGTCCGACCGTATCGCCATCTGACTCCAGGCCACGGATGTACAATACCATACTGAGTGCATCCTGCAAGTGGTCCCTTGCAATACATGCTTGCTGTGCCTGTACAATATTTTGATGCTTTCTGTGTACATACTATCATGTCCTTTGCCTGTACCCACTTACATACCCTTGCGATGGTCCCTTCAGGGTAATCAAATTTTTCTTATTAAATTTATTTAGTGACAGGTGAATACTAAACTATATTAACGATATGATGTAGTTCATACTAGTTTTTGTATTGTAGACTAATGTTGTGCTTAACTAGGCCAGATTTAAGTACAATATGAAAAATCGGCAAGTATTTTGGGCGAAGAAATGTTTTTACATCTTTAAGGAAAACTGAAACGTAGGCACAATACGATCGAGGAATCTGAGTTTGTATGTTAACTAAGTTTACGAGCTAAATCCAGTAACCCCTTAACCTTTCTCGAAGACAGCTGCAGTTATGTAGGGAGGCCAGTCAGATATGTAGCAGACAGACGTCTGCTAGCAGCTGTGGCAGATACTCGACCTTGAGGTCACGAACGTCAATACTGGTTGGTCTTCGTAGCTTCGTAGTAACAGTAACGGCCACACAATACGACATGCACTTCTGGATATAGGCCACGTATTGAATGTGTAAGTAAAATATAAATACTCCTTTCATAACACTATAAAAAACAGCCACTATCTTCATATACGCAATTATGTACCATACATATTCTATACATCGTCTACGCAATTATTTCAAACACTTCGAGTCATTAATCTGATAAATAATACATTCTCACATTTTAAACTTAAATGAGGTGGAAGAAATCATTATTAATATACAGTAGGTATAGTAGCAATTAAATATTGAACAAGAAGTTACTGATAACTAATGATCCTACTTTCCTTTACATGGATGAAAATAAATTTTAATGAAATTCTTGAAAGCTTAGATGGCAGGTAGGCGTTGGCGCCTCATTGACATAAATATAATTTGAGACGAAACAAGAAACACTGCCAAGACAATTAAAACACACGAGTCACCCGAGACTCGAATTCTAGAAAACTCGCTAAGTTAAGCTGGCGTATCAACCTCAGATGTAATCAGTTTGTTCACCAACCTGCAATATCTACACATGTCCTACCATAACGCCAGTTGTGTGAAAATGTCAGTGGAAATCTGTTAGTGGGTCTCCGAGATATAGCATACAAAAGGGATATTTTGAAAGGGATATCTTATAAAAACTCCTCAAAAGAGTTCCTGTATAGGATGTTTCTAATATATATATATACTATCAGCAATAAACGTTTCAGTGAATTTGGTTAAATTGTAAAATAGAATTGCCAAACATATGTAAATATTTATAAGCCCACGATTTCAAAAATCTATGTCTGGAACTTATTAAATTATGCAAATTTATATGGCCTTCTGTAGTTGTACATAATTTAATGAAAATTGGTTTAATTGTACCGGAAAAATGGCAAAATGTTCCATTTACTCACATGAAACTATTTTGCAAAAATATGCGGCAAAAGATAATATCTGTTTGCATAAATTATGCTTCTAATTATTCCGTTTGTGCACGAAATTTGGTTGAGTTTCAAATTAATCAAAATTATTTATATACACCCCATTAAAACATGTCTTCCGCACATAAGACATGTTGATTTGCATAACCTGCTGTAGCAATACTTGCGTGAAGCTTTGAGAGTCGATTGACTGGTCCTCGAGATATGGCATTAAACCTCCATCTTTCATGAGACTATCTTTATAAATGGAGGATAGAAAGGTTATGTATTATCACATTCGATGATTGACATACATTCAATATACAACGTTAGATGTAAATAGGTTACGTAGTTTCGGAGATATAGCACATTAAGCTAAAATGTTTGTATAGGCGCCACTCGGAAAGTAAGGGACTTACACACTTAAAACTCATAAATTAATATGGACTACCACAGTACAACTTCCTCGCCCAATTTGAAAGAAATTGATTGGTTGTTTCTCAAGATACGATATAAAAATTGTATTATAACTTCATGTGGGTCTATCTTACAAAATGGCGGAGAAATTAGGCTTTGCATAGACCATTTTGATGGATATAATTGGTACTGTCATCATACAAAGTTAAGTTAAATTTTTTTTCGTAGTTTCGTAGATAAAAGGATATTAGCTAAATATTTATATAGCTGCCATCGTGAAATTATGCATGACTGACCCTCTCAAATTTTACTAGTTTACATGGCTTGACGTAACGCTACTTGTTTGCTGAATTTGGTCAAAATCGGTTGTTTTTCGGAGATGTCGTGCAATTTTAACTTATCACGTGATCGTATTTTACAAAATGTCGGACAAAAGAGATTTTGTGCGAACACGTTTGATGACTGTAATATATACAGCCAGCATACAAAGTTTGATTGGAATTAATTACACTGTGTTCATTATATAACATACAAAACTAGAATAGCTATGTGGCGGCCATTTTTATAGTGAGTGTCTGACATACCTAAAACATATCAGTTAACATTACCTATCGCAATACTACTAGTTTGCCATAATTGATAGGAATTGGACAATTAGTTTCCGAGATGTGATATAAATACTTTATATAATTGAAAATATGTGCCTAAATTAGTTTAACTACTTACATTTACCTGGTATATCATAATATTATATAGTGTAAATTTTGGCAAAAATTAATGAGTAGTTTTCGAGAAGTAACCTAAATGTTTTATTTTTTCATGTAGCGGCATTTTTCAAAATGGCAAACCAACAATATTCATCTCTCAATTCAACGCTTACAGCTTCGCTGTTATTAAGCAAGATTTGGTTAAAATAATTTGAATGGTTTCCGAGACATTACATATTAACCACAATTCTAAAATGGCTGCCATTTTAAAACTAAGTGCCAGGCGTGGTCGAAAACTATCAAAGTGAGGCGTCATTATTTAGTATTATATGTGTACTGAGTTTGGTTAAATTCGGTTTACGCGTTAAAAATTTAAAAGGTGGGGAGTGGGGCAATACAAATGCACAGATACAGACATGCAGACACACACACACATATATATATATATATATATATATATATATATATATACACACACACACACAGACACACAGACAGGAAAGTGATCTCATAATCCCTTCTTTCCTTCGGAAGGTAGGATAATAATAAATACTGCGACTCCCCAATCGCTCATAAACTAAACTTGGAGTAACAATGTGAAGAAGAAACAGTGATTACTCTTAGGTTAGGACGTCGTGAAGAGAAAAGTGCTGACGCTTTAGTGATAATGGCAGAGAATCTAAACTTCGGGTAGATCCAGTCATTGTAATTAGTGGCGTTCGTAGGTTTAGAGTAAAATAATCTTAGTATCAATGTGCACAAAAACGTGCCGTGGGCCAAAACGAATTTAACTGGTTGTGATTGAAGAGAGTCAATTCATTACTCAAAATATTTAATCTCTTCTGTTTTTGCCCAATTTTAAAAATGAAATAAACGCGTCACTTACAATCAATCGCCCATTCATATTCCGAGAAACCAATAATTTTCTGGAGAAAAAGTTTTTTTTCTGACAACACGAAGTGGCAGTCGTGGACGATAATATTTGTTGTATTCAAAACGAAATAATTCTTCAACGAACAACATATTTGTTTGGTTACGACCAAACGGATATATCGCCGCTCTCACGTAATATGTTGTTATCTAATTAAGTTTTGTAATTTATAAGAATTGATTTTGTTTGTTAACCATAATAAACCTTTCAGTTCATATGAACATGCATTAAGACAAGAAAATATAGGTCCAATCATCTCTGTGTATTATATCTGGCTATAAACCACACTCATTCTGTTGCCTTAAACAAATGTTTAATTGTAGGAACCCCTCGCTTTAAAACCAAGAAGACATTTAAACAACAGCTTAGAATGTTTGTTAAGCAGGTTTACTGCAGCTTAGAATGTTTGTTAAGCAGGTTTACCGCAGCTTAGAATGTTTGTTAAGCAGGTTTACTGCAGCTTAGAATGTTTGTTAAGCAGGTTTACCGCAGCTTAGAATGTTTGTTAAGCAGGTTTACTGCAGCTTAGAATGTTTGTTAAGCAGGTTTACTGCAGCTTAGAATGTTTGTTAAGCAGGTTTACTGCAGCTTAGAATGTTTGTTAAGCAGGTTTACTGCAGTTTGTTTTTATATTTATGCGTTTGTTCCCGGAGGATATTCAGAGATCATAAAATGTGCGGAGAGTTGGTAATACTTGCATAGTTTTACTTTAGAACTCTCCCGACGTATATAGTTCTTTGATCTATTGCTGATAAAATGTTTTAAGTGAAATGCAATTGACATAATGTATGGTTTTTTAATGTCAGATGTGTATATCATCTTTTATGTATCTCGCGAGATAATAAGTAATGTCTTGCCCGGCTAACACTGCAGACTCTCGAGGTGTGTGTGCGACTATCAATAAGAACTTATCACCTGTCAAGCTTCACAGAAGAAAGTTTAGGAATAATAGATTGATCAAACAAAATTTTCGAGGGTAAATATGAACATCAAAGGGATTTGATTTGTAATTCAATAAAATTTTACAGGTGATTGATGCCTACACTAACTAGCAAATATTGCGTCGGAGCACGGCAAATTAACTTTTGTCATTAAAATAATTATATTGCTAATTAATTTTAAAAATAACTTCTTACAAATTTTATTCAGTCTCAAGCATTAAGATCTTAACATCACTCAGGAAGTTCGTATTTACTTTGTGCAGCTGTTGTAAGAATTTAATTATTAAGTGATGCAGAATAAAAAAATGTAAATATACATGAGCTGCACTCTGTATAAATAGTTCAAACTTAGCTGGAACTCTCATATTTGCTGCTGTAGTCATTTCTCTTCTGTTCTTGATATGTACTTTTTTTTTTCTGCACGGGAAGTTCACGGCTTATATTTGCACACCACAGCCCTGGAGATAAACCAACACGGCGAACTCTTCTTTTTAACAGTTTAAAAACCTTCGCCGATAAACTAAAATCTTTCAACGATCTCGTTTTAAACCTGGCTTCCTTATACTATGCTTGCTAGTATCACTTCACGAAGTTTCAAAAAAACTATTTTAAGCATATGAAGTGTCTGAAACTTCCTATCTGGCAGAAAAATTAATTTCTTAACAAATTATTACTTAACAATATATTCCTATCACTTGTAAATAAACTGGATTGAAATTTTTGATGGCAGATAATATCGTAACCTACAATAAAATAAAAATAATTCCTACTGCATGCACATGCGGTTTTTTGATAATACAAACAAAACTACGCTCTCCAATGATTGAAATAATAAATAAAATATGTATGTATATATATCATGTGTTACATAAGAATAAATATTATAAAATGCATATACAGAAATATAGTTAGTTACCTTATAAATTGGTTAGTTTTTGAATGTTTAAACCTATCGTAAAACAAATGGTAACTATGTATTAGCATAACTTTATGTAACGGCTCAATGCCGTTAAAGTAAGAAATGTCGAACAATTTTCCTTGATAAGAAAGTTTTTTATTAGTAGTTTATTTTCGAATGTGTGAGTTGAACAACCTCCAACAACGCCCTTGTCCACAGAAGAGTCCCTCACTAGACACACACACACACGCACACACATGGCGCTGCGTCGCTGTTCATTTCACGTCGGCGGTTTCGATCTAGACTGGCTAACGTGTACTGTGAAATATCCGCCATTGGCTAGGCTGTCATGTTGCTGGCGAGTACAGGCTGCCATGTTGCTGGCGAGTACAGCTACAGTGTCGCCTCTCTATACTTCACTACAGTTCGTTATCGGTAATATTCAACTTTTTGAAGCCCTTCTAAAGTTTTACTTTTTGCAGGATATTCCTCCGCTTCATGCAAACGAAGGTTAGTCGAGTTCGAGAACATTACACGGAAGGGACAGCGCATTGCATTTGTGCGCATTCATTTTATTAACACTTTCCATAAGAACTATTTATTACTATGCGTTACCTACACGACTACTTTCTCCATATTTTTATTCATACTTCTTACAAATGAAATATAAGTCATAAATAAATTATAATTAAAAGTTAAATTTAACGTAAAGTAGTATACTTTTGTGCTAACAGAAGAATAAAACGCTTGTGATACATCACATATCAAGGAAACAACCAAACACATAATACATGTAGTGATTTTTCTAAGGTTTAAAACAAAAGTGCGACGAAACTGCTAAAGGCTTTTCACTATAAAGTGAGCACTTTAGAAATGATCCATAGAAAAAGGTCACTGCCCCTGCATGCATATATTTTAACGGGCGCACTGAGTGACATTTGCCCAGTAAAGTTGGTAACGATGGATGGAAAATAGTGCTATATCTTAGCTTCGAATAAAAAGTGTTAAATAACCATTGGTGGTAACTTAAATTTTTTTTTTTTTTTAATGCATGGAAGTGTGAAAATGAGCAAATTTGTGTAGTATTTATTTTCCTAAAAAATTTCACAGTTTTACTTGGCCGACGCATGAATAAAGTGATGAGGCCCATGGCAATGCCAATTTTACATAAGGTGGCAGAATACACAACACGTATACAAGTAGATGTTAAGCAGGGCTTTAAAAATGCTCATTTTACTGTGAACAGCGTATACTAAACGTTGGTTGTGAAGAACGAGGGAACAAGGAAGCGGCCGGGTGTGTAGTTATGAACCATCACATCATTCCACTCAAGTAATTTAGAGAAACCTTGGAGAAGGGAAATTAGAGTGGCCACAGCGCCACCTTGCTCAGAAAAAGAGTGACGTCACTTACCAGGCTGTGACGTCACAGCTGAGTGTGTGGCATAGTGTAGGTGTCTGCAGACTGCTGCTAGTGCACTCTGGGATATACGACTGTTCTTACAAAAACCTGACGACTAACGAGACACATAACGTTTCGACATTACCATAAACAACTAACATGACACATAACGTTTCGGCATTACCATAATTCACTTCGTGCGTGAAAGAAAAAAGTTTACTAAAGGAAAAATTTTAAATTATACATAATAAGTTATTTACAAAATGCAAATCTTCCTATATAAGAGGATAACTAAAACAAAAAATGGTAGAAAACTAAAATACAACATTGGCCAGAAATGTATAGTATTTGCACATTAACAACAAAATAGTGTGCCCAGAATAGGTACTTGTTAAACAACATTTTGAAATTTTGTCATTTAAGAAACGCGACAAACACAGAAATTCTTCATCTTAACACTATTTTGTGTTAGTATTCTATTTTCTATTCCATATGGAACTACTGCTCGTGATAAATGAGGTAAATTACTTCTGTACCAGTAACTTTGTTCAAGGGAATCATACGGCCTTAAATATCACAGTTGCTATAGGAGACTATTAGTGGGTGGCAATGCGATTTATCTTCCGCGTCAAACAATTTCTTGAAATCAAGCAAAAAAATGTGAAAATAAACACTAAAATAATAAATAGAAATGGATATATTTCTGTGGCGAACAACCGAAGGTTCTACTGTCAAATCGTATTGATCTCGAAAGAACTACATTAACATTCAAGGAATTTGTAATAACTTTTGTGGGTTCTTGCAGTAATAGACTTCATTGGATACCACTGAGGAGTACAATGGTTGGGAGAGGCTTAATTTAAGAAGCTTCACTATTTGCTGTAGGATGTTCAGTGGTTGCGTGAGCCTAATAAATCTAAGAATATCTTCTCACAAAACATAATGTGAAATGGCGTTATCAAATGAAAGCAGAATATAGTATCGCGTAATATTTCTTGGCATGCAGTCACTTAAAATGTACGCCACGACAAACGTTTCCAGGAAAATGTTCATCACTTTAATCTTTTACTCGTAAAGGCTGTAAATAACCGATACAAAATGAGTGAGAGATTTAACTTACGTGGAAGTTTTATGGTTTGGGATTTTTCAAAGAGCAGTCTTATCAGAGGAGAGCTGTGTACTGAAAGTGGGTACGGCGGAGGATGTTGACTATCAGTGTGAGGCAGTGATGTATTCCGAGGAAGTGATGACGTACGTGCAGGGCGACCTTGCTGCTATAAAGCGCCGAGTGTGAGCGCAGCATGACACAAAATCATCATGAGCCTACAGATGTTGATATGCCTCGTGGCTGTCGCCGCGGTGTGCGGCGCTCCTACCAGCCAGGACCTGCTGGCTGCGGAGAGGAAGTTCGCTGACAACATCCAGTCTCGCGAGACGAGCGTCGTCGGCGGCGTCGTGGCGTCCGAGGGCAGCATCACGAACATAAGGGTCACGTCAGACATACCTCACATCCTCAGCATCGACCCCAACTACGCTCATCTCAACGTGGTGGTCTACGCCTCGCTGGGGACGGTCGTCGTCGAGGGAAAAGCTAACATATCTTCTTCTGGCTTTTCCGGGAGCATTGCTGTTACGTACGTCAACGTGTCAGTGTCGGGGATAGCCGGCATCATAGTCGTGCAGAATGTGCTGCAGGTGTCGCACTTAGACGCCGTCTACTCACCACAGAACAGGTCCTCGCGGGTCGCCTTCGACGTCACACCGGACAGAGACCTCGGGCAGGCGGCGCAGACGTTCTTCGAGGAAGCCGTCGAGCGCCTGGTGAGCGCCGAGATGGACAGGCGCCTCACTCGCCAGATCAACGATGTGCTCAAGTCCGTCAGCAGCCTGGAGGTATTCGGCGACGGCACAACCGTGCAGCGCACGAAGGACTTCAACCCCATCAGCAACGTCAACCTCATGGTCGACACGTTGCTCGCCATGATGCTGCCCAGGATACCTACTGCCGTGAGGCTCGACGACATCAGCAGGTCCTTCAAGAAGACCTTCTTGTTCGTGCCGATCTTCGGGCAGCTAACGGCGACCAACGGCACGCTGCGGGACCTCAAGACACTGCGGAGGACATCGGACATGTTGTTGAACGTGACGTCATCGGGTCTCCGCCTGATAGGCGCCATGGGCCTGCAGACTCTGCACTTCGCCTACGACTACGACGTGAGTGTGCTGGACATGGGACCTAGGGGCCATCTGGAGGGAACTCTCGGTAACAACTCGCTCAGCTTCGCCCTCGCCATCAGCTACGACGGCCGCGGCGGCTGCACAGTGCACGTTGAACAGCTGCGCTTCACCACATTCGACGACTTCAAGATCAAGGTCACTGGCGTTGGTGTCCTCAACTGGCTCGCGTCGTCGATAACGACTTCCGTCATCAACGACTCCAAGGACAAGATCGTCGAGCACATAGAGTCGAGTCTCAAGGGCAACCTCAAGAGTACTGCCGACAAGATTGGCTTTTGTAACATCCTGCAAGGACAGTGAAATGTTCTCAGCCATTTATACCCTGGTTATAAGAATTATGTTTAAAAATTCTCGTATTAAAATGCTGTGATATAAACTGAAATTCTGTGTTTAGTTTATAGTGAAAATTATAAAACTGGATTTAAACTGTTCATGTATTTTTATATAAGACATTTGTTCAATGAAATAAAACTTAACAATTTATTTTATAATCTTTCTTTGGAGTACAAAAATAACTTAAGTTTCTTTAGAATCATATGGTATTCTAAATAGTTTTGTACTTAGCGAAGTTCAAGTTAGTATGTAGCAATTTGACAACTTACCTTAATTCCATCTGCAGAGGAAAAGGCTATATATATATATATATATATATATATATATATATATATATATATATATATATATATATATATATATATATATATATATATATATATATATATATATATGAAGCCTATACTGTGACTGAAACGAAGTTCATTAATTCTCGTTGGTATGTTCAAATATAATATGTAAACATGCAACAATTTCTCACATGAATAGTTTTAAACTAAGAAATATAAAAATCAGTTTCAGATAGCTCTGATAAAAATTCATACGACAAAGTGAAGTTAAGAAGATCTTGTCTCAAAAATTCAGAGAGAAACACATGAGCTAAAATAGCCATTGTTTTTTACCGGTATATCAGATAAGCAAACTACACTGTGACGCGCATATATGATAATGGCTGGCCTTGACGCATCGTCGAAGACTCCGGCGGATTTGGCGAGTACTGTATATTATCATTGATGGATCCAAGAAGGGATGGAACCCCTCCCTTTGATTTTGATTTTAAACGTGATGAAATGAGATTATTGTTCTTGAAATCAAGTGCATTATTTACAGCGCAGTATTAATACATACAATTAGTATAGTAATATAAGTTTATAAAAATAATTAAACCATTGAGTACTGACATGTATCAAATTCCATGCTAACTGATAAACACATGGTTCTATGTTATGCGCAGTGTCCCAGTCTTCAAGTGGCTATCCAACCCACCCCCCCCCCCACCTCTTTACACTACATACTGGGACTCTATATCGACCACTGTATGTAATGGAGTAGAGGCGGAAAGATAAGGGAAACAGAAGAGAAGTTTTCTAATGAAACCCTTTCTGTCTGCGTTTATGCGTTTAGCCGCTAAAAATTAATATATCTGCAAGAGGAAATGACAAGCCAACAGATAGTTTCTCCGTATTTCCGGAGATAACAGCCTGGACCGGCAAACACTAGATTCCCCAGTGGCGCCATCGTGCAGCCACCGAGTTACTATATAGTCCACTCACGTAAGTTCACACTGTTCTGAAGTTCCGCTATATGCGAGAAAACAAATTACCATGAGTTGTCTATGCGATGGTGTCAAATTTGATTTTCACATTTTTCGGTTGTCCAAACAATGATAATGATTTTATAAAAGCATAACACATAAATGTTCTCAATTTTTTTTTTTTTTACCATATTTAGGTTTATCTACGACTTTGGACATTGTTTACGTAAATGATGATTCCACTGGTGTTTAGTTCAAAGGCTGTTGTGATATTCGCGATATAGTGAATTACACGTTTATATTTTCCGCGATTGTATTAAAATGTTTGATAGTGGGAGAGGGGATTTTATAGTAGGTAGTTCATCTCTTGTTATTAATATAGCGTAGATTACTTTGATAAAATTTTGGCCTTAATTAGAATATACTTAAAACAAACAAACTCCGGTCCAAACAAAAGGAAGCACTCAACTGGTGTCCCGGATCTCTAGACCTCGATGTTAAGGACCGCCCACATCTCTTCACTCACTCAGCTCGTGTCACTCATTTCATCAAGTGATCTTACGTGCGTACTAGAGCGGCGAGAAAACAATTCCGTCCACACACTCTCACGTACTTGAACTATTTCACTTGTATATTTCCAACACATTGTACGTCCTCTTATCGACTTTAGCAAACCAGAGGAATTTTTTGGGGCTGTGAAAAATATTCAGTTTGTAGAAACGACTAGCCAGGTAACATAAATTTGTTTGCAACACATAAGAAAATGTTACAATTCTGTGATATAAACAGACATGGTCTCTAAATAATTCACCAAAAAACTACAGTTGAATAGCTACAAATATCGCACCTCCAATATACGCATTGAACAAAGGTAAAGGTTAGGAATTAGCCGACAACTGCCCTTTCATAAACACCAATCGCCCAACCGAAACGAAAAAAAGTGAAATTGTATTAACTTCTGCAGTAAAAAAACAAACTAAGATGACGTCGTAATTTTTATATGTACGTTAGAAATACACATAACTAAGCCTTTATTCGATAATAATACATGTTTTGTGCAAGAAGAATAAGTAAACACTATATTCAGTAAGACGCTGTATCGTCAATTTTACCAACTAGTGTGTATTAACAGTCTCATCGTTACATCCGAGTAAGCTTTTAGTAGTTCTTCGAACATTTGATTAGTGTCATAATTAGAATACACGAATTCAATAATTATTAGTTGTGCTGCACTAAGTACGGAATTATATAAAATAATAAATATTTAATCAACATTTGCCACATTAAAGTCCCGCGAAACTTTATATATGTAAAACTTGATCAATGCAAAACACCACGAAGTTTATCATGACAAAAGAAAATACTATCACCACCTATTCAAGAGGCCGCGGTGGCTGAGCGGTTAGCCTGCTCGCCTCCCACCAAGGCGAACCGGGCTCAATCCCCGGCCAGGGCACTCCCGCATGTTCGCATGTGGGAATCGTGGCAGACGATGCCGCTGGTCGGCGGGCTTTTTCGGGATCTCCCGTTTCCCCCACCCTTTCATTCCGGCGCTGCTTCATACTCACCTCAATCACCTTCATCGGCTGTCGAGACTTTGCCGTTAACAGCCACCCAAATCTCTTCCCTCACTCACTCTCTCTGCACCTAATCAAGTTTGTTCCTGCTTGAAAATTCTACGAGAAGACTAGTACCTACACACCGTATTTTCTGCTAATCAGACAAACCATAATTATTTGTAAGTAACAGTGAAATATTTTGCCACCAGAGCTACCTGGAAATGTAAATATTTCAGAAATAAGTTTTTACTTTTCAATATAGTATCAAATTAAATTACATGCAGTTACGTGTAGTGAGATTTTACAGAAGTTGATTTAAAAGTATTCAATCGATGGTGAACTGTCTATACCTGCAGAAACACGCTTAAACTATCTTGCAACTTCTTTCCTTCTCAAACATTTCTTATATTCAGTTATTTATTTGTCGCAGATAACACCTGTACTCCTCAACCCCCAATCAGATCACTACTAAACTCAAAATTCGCAACCTGCAGTTTTGAGAGATGAGACTTTTTCTCATTTCGAGCAACCCCTACCCCCCCCCCCCTCCATCCCCCCCGCCACCAACAAACCTTTTCCCAAAAGGTAATTTTATTTAACCTTTATAATTTAGCATCTAAAAAAAAGAAATTACAAGTTCCGCATAAGAGCGTAGCTAAAAGAGATGTTAGAGCGAATATGCATAGCCTAATGAGGGATTCGAATGACTTCTATTACGAGATTTTATTTTCACCATTTAAAAAGTAGGTTTAACATCGAGACCTTATAAAATGCCTTTAACAAAACGTTTGTCTGCAAAAACTAAATAATTTTATAGGTGAAAGCAATGTGAGAGAGTAAAGAGTGAAGGGATTTGGGCGACTCTTAACAACGTGGTCTTGAGAGCAGATGAGTGTGATATTGAGGTGAGTATAGAGCAGCACCGGAATGAAAGGACGGGGAAAACGGGAGATCCCCGGGAAAACCAGCCAACCAGCGGCATCGTCCTGCACGATCCCAACAAACAAAAATCCGGGATTGACCCGCCGGGAATTGAACCAGGTTCGCCTTGGTGGGATTCGAGCAGGCTAAGATTTCGACTTAGACGAACATCAAAATGAAACAAAAATATTCTTTTAAACAAGGGAGGTAAACAGATCAAAGTACATAGTAATAGAAACAAGCCCGAAAATTTATAAACTAATATTAAATAAGAAAAATATACTGCGGATGGGAAGCATAGAATGTTAAAGAATTAGTGTCACCTACGAGTTGTAAAACATGCCAAAGATACGTACACGCCGAAAAACGATGCAGACAAAAAGAAGAAATTTGTGGCAAATGCGGAGAAGAGGGAGATACAACAAGAACATGTAAAGAAGAACATAATAAATGTATAAACTGCATTCGAGGACAAAAGAAAGGAACAGAAAATACCACACGGTATTCGACAAGGACTGCCCATTGTACAATTTGGCAAGAGAAAGACTAGAAAAGGAAACACATTATGGAAATTACAGTGGTACAATAAAATCTGCAAAAGGCCATTGGACTTAAGTAATCAACTAATAGAAGATAAATACGGAATTGCATTTATCCAAGAGCCATATTTATTTTATAATAATTATACAAATTTAAACAGCAACTACCAAATTATTAAAAAAGAGAAAGGGTAATCTTTAGCAGCAATAATAAATATTAAATATTAAATTTACAACATCTAATAGCGAAAGAAATAGCAGTAGTATAAAATATGATTAATAATGAGAAACTGACATTAATTTCAATATATTTGCCATCACAACGGGAAATAAAATATATATTAAAACAATTTAATTAAATAATGGTAGAACTAGGTAGTAATAAACTAATAATTGCAGGTGACTTTAACGTGAAATCTGGACTGTGGTATTCATAACTATCAGACACAAGAGGAAAAGAGATAATTGAAATAATTAACAAAAACATTGAATAATTTGTAACGAAGAAGATAATTTATATACATTTGACGGCATCAACAGACAAGAGAATATTGATTTAACTATAACTACAAAAGATATGGAAGGAAAAATTATAAATTGGATAGTTAACCACAGTATAAGCGATCACAACAAAATCATTTTTGAGATAGAAATTGGAACTCAACAGAAAATCAAGATAGAGTAAAGATTACATTAAAAAATTACTAATTGGGAAAAGGTTAATGAAGAATTAAATAACTTTGTTAAGATGATATATGTTATAATGGAAGATGACACAATTGAAAAAATAATAGATAAATTCCAGGAAGCAATAGTTAATATATGTGATAAACAAGAAGCAATAGTTAACATATGTGATAAACAAGAAGCAATAGTTAACATATGTGATAAACAAGAAGCAATAAATAAATCTAAAAATAAACACATAAATTGGTGGTGGGATAAAGAACTAAAAATAATGAGAAATAAAGTAACAAATAAACACAGGAAATATAGGAGCTGTTGTGAATGTAATGCTAAATTGATTTATAAGGAAGATTACAAAAAATTTGACGGGAATATAAAAAGTTAATCAGGATAAACATGGATAATAAATGGATTGCATTTGTTAAAGAAGAAGCGAGAAAGGGGCCATGAAATTTAGTAAATAAACTGGCAAGGAAGAAGTTGAGGAAACAAGAAAACATCAGTAACATAAAAATTGGGGGGAAATACACAATAATTAAGGAAAAATACAAAGTTATGATGGACGAACTACTACCTAATCTTGAAGGAACAGAAGAAGAAATAGAAATACATACTTTGGAAGAAGAAGAGAAAAACAATGTGAAGAAATTAAAGAAGTAGATATTGAAAATGCAATAAAAAGATGCAGCGTAAAAAAAAAACACCGGAAATCGATCGTATAGCAATCGAAGTAATAAATAAAACCTGGGAAATAATTAAATCAATACTAACAAAAATTATAAATATATGGTTTAAATTAAGCAAATATCCGGAAATATGGAAAACAGGACAGGTAGTGTTTTTACACAAAAATAAGAATAAATTAAAAACAGAGGTTTCATCCTACATACCAATATGTCTCTTATCAACATTGGGCAAAACATACTAGAGGATAATATATAGTAAAATTAAATCAGAAATAGAAAAAACGCTTCACGATAACCAATTTGGATTTAGAGAAAAAAAGATCACCCGAACAGACAATAAATAAGGTATTAAATTTAATAGAAACAACTACAAAAAAATCTTTGATTGGCACTTCAATGGAAATAAGCAACGCATTCTCAACAGTGACATGGAAATACATTAAAGAACAGATTAATTAAATACCAATAGGGAAAAAATGTAAACAAATTTTGTGGGTCTATTTGAATAACCGGAACATAATAGTACAAGATAACCAGATAACGTTGAAAAGAGAAATAAATCGCTGCTGTCCATAAGGGTCAGTAATACGGCCAAGTCTATGGAATTTAGTAATAAATGATTACATAGTACAAAGCAATTATGAGGATTCAAAATTTGTGGCATTCACGGACGATTGTATAATTTTGATATAAGGTAATACAAGACAGGAAATAGAATGACAGACACAAACAATAATGGATAAAACTTTAATGTGGATGAAAGAGAAAAAACTTAAATTATCAGTAGAGAAAACAGCTGCCATAATTGTAAAAGGAAAATTAAATAAAAGACCGCCAACTATAAAAGTTCAAAAGGAAATAGTATACTTGGGCATTATTTTGGATATTAGCTTAAGTTTTGTTCCTCATGTTAAATATATAACAGAAAAAGTTAAGAATATATAATTTTTAAATTAAAGCAAACGGTATGGAATATCAAAAATTATAATAAGAAAAATAAGATAATTATATATTAGGCTTTATACCGTAATATAATACAATGTGCTACCACTAAATAAAACTGAAAATATATTCATTAAGAGAATACTAAGAGCCTCACAAATATATGTATTGATAAAAATAATGAAATTAACACCAACAACATCATATGTATCCGCGATAACAGTTAGTAAATAAATACGAATAGACTATAGTATAAAAAATAGAAATATGATATATCAGATCTAAAATGAGGTATACGAAATAGAATACAACGGAAATACATATAATAAGATAGTGGAGAACAGTAATATTTGGATTGAAAGAAATATAAATAATCAACCTATTGGTTTAAAAGAATTAAAGAATGAAATATATAAACTAAGTGTTATAAATTAGCAGAGTACGATGCAACAGAAACCAGCCTAAATACTTAAAATTATATTAAAAATATACTACAATGGTACGAAAGTATAAACAACATAAATAATAGTATTTTGAAAGTAATAACGGGCCACTGTCAAATTAACGAATATTTAGCTAAAATAAATAAAATAAAAGATCGACACTTGTCAACGTGAAAAAGGAGCTTGGACGGTATACAATATTCTGTACTTGTGTGACAGGTTTAAAGAAGAAAGGAAAGAATTAGAACAGAAATAAAAACCTTTTAATGACAAAACTGCCATTACAAAAACATAGTATATGTGATAAGGGAACTGCAGAAATAATAAATGAAAGTATGAGTAAAATATATGATTTGGTAAAAACTATGAATGATGATTTAACTGAGTATTCTAGGGAGCGGATGAGAGTGTGCTGGAATTAAGGGAATTATTGAGTGAGTGTTTGTGTTTGTCTAGTGGTTTATCGTTTAAATTAAATAAAAATGACAAATAACTTTAGATAAGAAACAGAATTTTCAGTAAATATTGAAGATTTGCAGAATAACAGTGGGAAAGAAAAATTGAAAAGCTCCAAAAACCAAAATGTTACAAAGAAGAACACAAGATCTGAAATGAATGCAAGAAGAATTGAAAGAAATATGGAGAAAAATAGAAGAACAAGAAGGAGGAAGAAAAGAAAAAGAAGAGAAAAAAGAAGAGGAAAGAAAATGGGGAGGAGAACAGAGGAGGAAAGTAGAAGATCAACAGACGTGAGAAAAGGGGGAGAAGCTGCAAGAAAGAGAAGAAGAAAGCCAAGATCTGAAACGAATGAATGAAGAACGGAAGGAAATGAGGAGAAGAAAATCTAAATGAGGGATAGATGTGATTTGTGATAATATGTTGGTTTATGTCTGTGTAAAAAAAGGGGTAGGGCACCCGTAGGAGCGGTGCTCCATTCCCTCGTCCGCCGGGAACGAAGGCCTGGGTGTCCAGGAAGGGTACTTCGATGTCCTGGACGATGCTTAGGTTGGAGCGGAACGGTGTGCGAGGGAAAAAAATAAAAATAACGAAATAGAATAGTACAGTTAGGGAGGGAGCTGGGAGCTTTCTGGTTCGTGGGCGGGGCCATTTGACCGTTGGGTGCCATGACAGACCGGCCGAAAGGCTAGTTAGCTGTGTACGGGCTCGACTGCGTCTGGTCGCGCGGGTGGATTCGTGGTAATCCCGGTCCCTGGTATGTTCCGGCGGGGGCGGCCGAAAGGATACCCGTCGGGGAGCTGTCTCGGTCGGGCCAGAATAGCTCACCACCTTCCTAGAAAGTGTGAATGATGATTTCGAATAGATATAGAATTTGTAGACTAAATTACAGGCGCCAAAACGAACAGCCGCCTTCCCACAAAAAAATGAGAACCTATATAACTAAATGGTTAATAAATATAACTGGTTGTTAAATTGTAGTAGTCATGGTATAATTGAACATCCTGGATAGCTGTACTGCTAAGTAGGGTTAATGAAATAAATAAATAAAGAAACAAGTCTAACCACTCAGACAATGCTGCCCCAATGAAATGTGTTAATGCTTTTACAGTATACATCATTAAAAAAATAAAAATAAAAATAGTTTTTATGTAAGAAAGTTGATTCCGTTCCGAAAACTAGATATAGAAAATGTGTCGAGTTACGTGGGAAGTGACCAGGACACCAAAACAAAATGTCCATACGAACGTGTGTCCAAGGTTTTAATGATTCACGAGGCAAGTCCTTCCAAGTTTTGGATGTCTGATGTAATTGTAAATAGCCGCACCTGTGTGATAGCAATGACTCACTATTACAAGATAACAAGAGGTACTTAGCCTTGCACCTGAATACACGCCTGCATACATCACATGAACGACAGTCCGACACATTCAAACACCTCTAGTGTGTCACCGTTTTGCTGGAAACCTCGTTATACACGCTGAATAAGCATAGCAAATTATTGAATAAGTAAACAATTGTAGTAATATGTCCCCACAGGTTATATAATCCACTGGACTCAGATCGGGGGAACGTGCAGGCCAGACGATGTGTTCTGCACCACAGATCCGCCTGTACGGGAACCTAATGTAACAGTACGATTGACCTGTCAAGTGTTTGCTGCTCCTCAACTACTGGCTGTTAACAATTACATAGACCTAGCAACATACACTCCATGTTCGTATCTAACACACAATAGACCAACAGTTGTCTACTTACTATTAACAATGACATGGACCTAGCAACATACACTCCATGTTCGTATCTAGCACACAATAGACCAACAGTTGTCTACTTACTATTAACAATGACATAGACCTAGCAACATACACTCCATGTTCGTATCTAACACACAATAGACCAACAGTTGTTTACTTACTATTAACAATGACATAGACCTAGCAACATACACTCCATGTTCGTATCTAGCACACAATAGACCAACAGTTGTCTACTTACTATTAACAATGACATAGACCTAGCAACATACACTCCATGTTCGTATCTAACACACAATAAACCAACAGTTGTCTACATACTATTAACAATGACATAGACCTAGCAACATACACTCCATGTTCGTATCTAGCACACAATAGACCAACAGTTGTCTACTTACTATTAACAATGACATAGACCTAGCAACATACACTCCATGTTCGTATCTAGCACACAATAGACCAACAGTTGTCTACTTACTATTAACAATGACATAGACCTAGCAACATACACTCCATGTTCGTATCTAGCACACAATAGACCAACAGTTGTCTACTTACTATTAACAATGACATAGACCTAGCAACATACACTCCATGTTCGTATCTAGCACACAATAGACCAACAGTTGTTTACTTACTATTAACAATGACATAGACCTAGCAACATACACTCCATGTTCGTATCTAGCACACAATAGACCAACAGTTGTCTACTTACTATTAACAATGACATAGACCTAGCAACATACACTCCATGTTCGTATCTAACACACAATAGACCAACAGTTGTTTACTTACTATTAACAATGACATAGACCTAGCAACATACACTCCATGTTCGTATCTAGCACACAATAGACCAACAGTTGTCTACTTACTATTAACAATGACATAGACCTAGCAACATACACTCCATGTTCGTATCTAGCACACAATAGACCAACAGTTGTCTACTTACTATTAACAATGACATAGACCTAGCAACATACACTCCATGTTCGTATCTAACACACAATAGACCAACAGTTGTTTACTTACTATTAACAGTAGATTAAATAAAATGGGTCTCTAATTCGAGAATCATCGAACCTAGGACATACATGTGTTGATAAGAATTGTATGTTTTGTTTTGCGGTTACTTGCACATAAATCGACCTATCCTCTGTAGTTAAGCTGGAGAAAATCATTTGCTGGGTAAACTTATGTGCATGAAAACCAAATATTCAGTCTATTTAACTCCGCATATATACTTAGGCATATAAAATAATGCACATAATCTCCATAAAATCTCGCGATCATTTCAAAACATCATAAAATAAAATAAATAATGGTATAACATTGATCTTTTTTTAAAAATTGTTAAATAATTTTTGGTCAATGTGCACTACACTCGTGGCTCCTAGAACAGCAAAGCGATATTCGAGTTCTGCTCATACAGAATTTCGGCACCAACTGATTGTATTGCTTGGTTGATCCTCGTGGGAAGGGAAGCAATGATATTGACCGTGTTCTGTACCAGTGATGCTTGGCTTGCGTTGTCAGGAGTGTGTGGAATCATGCTATTGGACCACACATCCCATCCACCATTCAGGTAAGTTTCCATTAATAACATTGCAAGGACTCAGATTACATTGTCGGGGTGCACCATCGTGTTGGGAAACGATGGATGGCAGAAACACTTCGGTCTGGGACAGCAGGTACATTCCTAGCACGATCCCATTAGGGTTTCCTCTGCATGAGGCCAACGCCAAACATTCGGGCTATCTCGAATATGCTCCCAAATGACGTGGGGGTTTTCCGAGGCCCAGATCAGAGTGTTATGACACGTGCAAAGTGGCTTCATCAGAAAACAGGTGCTTATTTAGGCACTCGTTGTCTTCATCAGTGATGGCGAGCATGGAACACGAGAGAGGTCATTGGCTGCAAGACTTGGACAACTTACACTTTGTACAAATAAAGACGTAACTTCTTAAGTGGTATGAATTTTTCTGCTGAGCCAAAGTTCTGCATTCAACATTTAACGTCAAATTATGTAATATGTATTTAGAATGAAAAAAAAAAAGCCAGTTTCTCGTATTTCACAGACTGTGAAGGCTTTTCAAGATCTCAGATTCATTCTCTTTAAAAAATGTTTTATTAGTTTTATGTTGTGACAATGCTGAGAAACACAACGATTGGTAATTGTTACTTATTGCTACTTTGTGCCAGCATCGTGTTACCAGTATCATGCCAACAATGAAAACTAATATATTTCTGATGAAACAAAAACAATAATTTGTACGTTTCTTAAAAGCTACCAAATCATGATTTACTTCAAATTTTGCGTGTTGGTCATGTCTTGTTTACATAACACACTGCCTGCATCTGTTATGTACTCTTTTATTAGACAAACATTGTTCAATAATAATTATGACACCAGAAGAAAAATCGTTTTATATGGACCAAAATAGTAATTTCCACTGCGTATAAAGATTTTATATGTGTAATTTTCTTATAATTATCTTTGTTGCTTATGTGTTGTGGCAACATTGTGAACATAATAGCTGTAGTGGGTTCTTTTCCTGGCCTAGGTATTTTGATCGCTCAAAGGTAGCAGTTTATAATATATATTTCAAAGAAGCTAGAAACAAGATTGATACAAATTTAAATTTTATGTTGGGCCAACATTGAGTTTTAAACTTATTCCAACGTAATTCACAATAAATATGTTCTAAATAAAATTTTATATGTATAATTCTTGTGTTTGCTTCAGTTTTCAGGGTTTCGTTATAGAACAGGGATTCTTTAAAAACAAATTGTCTATAATGTTTGTGTGTTGTTTACTAGTTGGGAAATTGACTGTTGTAACTGGTAGGTTTAGAATGTTTGGTCAACTGTGGATATTTAGTTGGTAAGGTTTTAATACCTTGTATTAGAATCCAAATACTTGGCCAATATCTTTGGAATAAAATTAGACATTTAACGTTGATCCATTTTTGTTTCAGATTCGAAAATTATATTAATATAATCGTCTTTGCATGAATTGATTGGAAATTCATGTATGTAACCCAAAATCCTTCAAGCAAAAATTTAAATACACATGTAAGTAAAAACATAAATAACTTGTTATTAATATAAACGTTTGAAGAATTTGTTGTATAATTTGAGGAAACGTCTGAGATAGCAGTGAACTTGGCAGGAATTAAGAGCGGAATTAAGTATTATTTATTATTAGTTTAACTTATTCTGGCATATTTTATATGTATGGTGCGTTATTTTTTACAACTGGCATACGATATAGGTAATATATACCAGTTTTAGTTACCGTATATGAAAGAGAAAATTATCCCGTGATACTGCTCGTAATTTTTAGTCATGGCGAGCTTTGACATAAGTATGTGATGCGCCATGTATGTATGTAAAGTACAAACTAAACTTTATAGTTTAAGTCGCGTGGAATGAAAGGTAAATACAATTTAAAAATCGTAAAATATGGCGTTATCCCCATGTAGTTTTTAATGGAGTTTAGTAAATACTAATGTAGAAAGCAAAGCCGTATTCGGGAATAGCACAGATGTAATTTTAATGTTTAACCAGCGATCAAAATTTATTTAAAACACCACTACCTAATTTTAGCAGAAGGTTGTTTAAACATCTTACCAAAATATTATAAATAGTGTAGATTTCCGGTAAACATGGGGGGGGGGGGGATTTCTACCGGATCTACACTAATCCCCTCAACCTCAGTGGCCATTAGCGAGTGTGGTCAGATGGCAGAAAACAGACAGCATAGCAAGACAAGAGGCGATACGGACTCATAATCGTGTCCGTTTGCAGATTCTGAAAGAACAGTAAACAATCTATCTCAATATAACAAATTTATTTCAATTTCAAATCAGTTGGCGAGAATGGAGGGAATGCGCACGGATAAGTCATGTATTCCAAGCGCCTTTTAAATTCGTCTTAAAATATGTTTGGTTTTAAACAACGATAAAATAGGTAGTGTAATATGCTGTGACATAAAGTGAAAATATCATTCTGTTTGTTAATAAAGAAAAGGGATTAAGTTTAACTGCCATATTGACTTAATCGTACTTTTCAGCTATCTAAAAATGCAGTTAGTTATTTAGCATGTATTGGATGACGAATAAGGTATTCCTGGTATTTTTTTCCGGCTACATAAGGAACTGTGAGAGAAACAACTTGTAGTGCCTCGATACACTAGGCAAAACTTGTCGGTGCTCCAGAATATTCCTTGAGCGTGACGGCAACATTCAAGCAAATATTATTTAATATTAAGTCTTATTTTTTACCCACACATATACTGAATTTATATTCGTTTATAATTTAGGAGACTTTCTAATCGATGTTATGAATGTAATTAAGTAGCTATAGTTACGTATCACTAAATTTGACTTGGCGGCATTTAAACAATATAGTTTGTAATATCTCGTTTATTGTAATGGCTGTGCTCTTAATAAACGAGTAGTATGAAAAAATGCACCATGGAAATCCATACAACGCTTTATGTATAGAAAATAAAAAACACTTCTTTGCGGCTGCTTGTTTTCAGCAATACAATACAATATAGGTTTAATTGAAAGAGAGGGTTAGAGACACACACAGGTTTCCTGTTATTAACATGTTTCTTTGCATGTTTTTGTGAAAGGTAATAATACATTACTTATAGAAAATACTCATTCTTTGGGCGTGTTTAGTTTAAAGTACATAAATCTAGCTTCAGACCAAATGAAAAGGTTTAGCGATGTTACAAGTTGTATGTGATTATATATATATATATATATATATGCTAAAGATGAACTCTGATTATTTAATTTTCGGTTTAGGTACAACAATCGCTGTTTTTCCTTCTCTACTTGTATAGCAGTGCGAGAGGTATTGTATATCTAGTCGATTCTACGAGAGGCAATGAATGGTCTCGTAGTTGAATGTAAATTGGTAGAGAAAAAGAGGATTTGTTATAAAGGCAAACTTAAAGAAACAATTAAAGCTGGCCTTAAAATTAAAAAGATTGATTGTAACAGTAAAATAAACTTTATACTGGCTAGATTAAAAGGAGATTTTAAAATTACAGTAAAATGGATAACCAAATGAGTGAAATGAAAAAAAAGCTCACTGAATAACTTAACTGTAATCGTGAGTGTATGTCCCTTTCGCACGAATGATTGTTCAGTCGTTTCCTTTATAGAACTTCTATAACATCAAGGTTTCTCAGTTTTTCCTGGGCGTGAAGACTTTAGGGTCTGTCGCCATCAGCCAATTAGCGATGGGGCCGCCAGAAGCTCCTATTGTATAGGAGAAAAACACAGCGCATTAGGAATTACGCCAGCGGTCAGTAAACGATCTATTGGCACTCAGATTGCAAGAATAGCCTCAAGTTCCCGACAAGCGGATCACTAACCCACTGCCTTCAAACGGTAGACATAAACTGGAAAACTTTCTATGCCATGAAAAAACGCGTGCAAATGGGATATTATATACACATGCATACACGCAAATTATATGATCGCCGATCACATACTTTAAGTATTCACATTAACATAATGCGTATATCGTATTTAAGTGTTTATACAAATTTAGAAAACTTTTATGCATAGTTAGCGAAGGTTTACTCAAATTCACATCTTCATTTACCATTTACACTGTATTGTAAGTTAGTTACCAGATTTTATTCATTTTTTTATTTCATTTGAAATAAACATCTATGTTTTAAATAAGAAACTCGCTAATGGCAGAATGTTGTAATCATTCAAAAGACTACAAGATGTATTGTAATTTGTCATTTTGATGACAGCACATCAAGTTACAAAGAAACAAACACAGCATTACTGTAATTATGCTGTCAGAGTTTCATCATCAATTAGAATTAATACTCAACTTTGTTTTTTACAATTCAAAAATACTATGAAGTTTTACAAATATATCGATATACATACATAGGGATCGATATCAAACCCATGCATTCGACAGCTTGCCGATTTATAGTTTACAGCACACATGAAAGAGCACTAAGCACATTTTAAATATACAATGAAATTTTAAACAATTTATAAACGTACGTTATAATGTATCAGTATGCGAAAAATTAGCACAGTTATCAAGATCAAGCAATTAAATGGTACAAAATCTACTTAGATAGTATTTATCACGGAAGGGGTACAAATGATTATACGATATTAATAGGTAAATACACCTATTAGTGGAAGTTTCAGCGAAAGAAAGTTAATTACTTTTAAGGTCTTAGTGAAAACTGACAAAACTCTCTTTGCTTTACAAGGCTACAACCTACAAGTTGGAACAATGGCAGCTGTTGATCGAGGATTCATACGCTCGGAATTAAATATTTCCTTTTTATTAGTGTGGTGCAAAACAAAATAAAACTATTCCTGTGTCCCCCACATCGCCCGTAACGAAACTCAATATGGGGTTTAATATTGGAAGTTGTACTTTATTTTCGAGATAAGAATTTCTGCCGTATGTATTTCAACATTTATAACTCTGAACAACGTTCCCCACTGGATGATTCTATCGGTTCCATGTCTTGAGTGCGTGCCCCCGTGAGCCAGAGATGTTTTGGAACAGGACACGTGGTCAATAAAGAAAGGAAACTGTAGTGGTTCACGTAGCTCATCCAAACCAAGGCTGTCTGGAAACTTGGTGGAAGTTAGTCTTAACTACCTCATTATGAAGTAAGCCAGTAAGTTGTGACCTACATATATCTATTCTTCAGAACTATTTATACATTGAGTATAAATAATCAGTGACTATGTCGAAGTGAATATCGTACAAAGAGTTCAGCAATAAAATTGATCGAATGTAACAATACTGCACAACAAAAAACCAAACTATTTTAATTCAATGATTAAATATACGCTAAAATATGTGCGCCGCGGGAGGTTTTCGCAAGAAAAATATTAACTGAAGAAGATAAGTGTTTAAATTTGTTTGCCTTAAATTTCAGAATTAACTTTGTCCGAAAGAAGCAAAGTTCTTGAATACTTGAAGGTGTGTATGAATCCGATGCGTGTTTGTTTTCTAACCACATCGCCCTACCCTATTTTTTTCAATATTTCCACTACCTATTTCAAATAAATTTTGCTATACATCAACGCCATTACTAGTAAGCTGTGCATCCCACTCCATCATTCCGGTATTATTTCTATATTATTTGTTGCAATTTATTAATTGCGAGTTTGTTACAGTAGGTAGGTAGAGTTTTACGTCGCGTTGACAGCAGGCTTGTTTGAGACGGAGCAAGTTGCTTAAGGAAGTAGGAAGAGGGAACTTTTCATATCTTGAGCGCAAAATAAACGCCATATAAACCCACCCAGCATTCCTTAGCAGTCAAAACGGAAAGCCTCAGGATGGACAGACCGGAAAACAAAATAGTGTACGGCTGAAAGTGAGTCTGATTTCTTCATCACTGCACCTCACTCGTTGCGAGTGTGACACCATGAATGTGTAGAGAACGTATAAAAAATGTATTTCTTGAAACTTCACATAAATAGGAATACATAAACAGCCGGAAGTTCCTGGCTTCTTGCATATTATTACAAAATCTGTAAAATGATATATTTGTAACATTAAGTAATGCAGAATGTCAGATATCATGAACTGAACAGTCTTCGTAAGCAGTAAGGAAATGGAGATTTTGGCACAAGGGATTGGGGAGTAGGAGCGCAGGAGTCGGCTGCCGCCATATTGATAAGCAACCGCCCGCCATCTTTTTCCCCTTTTCTCTCGAAATTTGTTTTTTTCCCTCAAAATCGAACAAATTCCCTAAAAAAAAAATTCTTTCACCATAAAAATTTACCTTTCCTTCGGAGCAGGCAATGCGGATTAGTGACACCAAAGTCAGGGAACAGCGATCCACGCGCCAGGGATCAGTGACCCAGGGTCAAAAAGGAGACAGGAATCATTGACCATGGGTGAGAAGGGAGACAGGGATCAGTGATGCTCGGGTCAGAAAGGTCACAATGGAGACAGGCAAAAGTGACCCAGGGTCAGAAAGGAGACAGGATTCAGAGACACAGGGTCAGATAGGAGACAGGGATAAGTGACCAAGGGTCAGATAGGAGACAGGGATAAGTGACCCAGGGCCAGAAAGCAGACAGGGATCAGTGACACAGGGTGATAAAGGAGACAGTGTTCAGTGACCCTGGGTCTGAAATAAGACAGGGATCAGTGCCTCGGGGTGAGAAAGAAGTCAGGGATCAGTGGCCCAGGGTCAGAAAGGAGACAGGGATCAGAGATCAGGGTGAAAAAGGAGACGGGGATCAGTGGCCCAGAGTCAGAAAGGAGACAGGATTCAGAGACACAGGGTCAGATAGGAGACAGGGATAAGTGACCAAGGGTCAGATAGGAGACAGGGATAAGTGACCCAGGGTCAGAAAGCAGACAGGGATCAGTGACACAGGGTGATAAAGGAGACAGTGTTCAGTGACCCTGGGTCTGAAATAAGACAGGGATCAGTGCCGCGGGGTGAGAAAGAAGTCAGGGATCAGTGGCCCAGGGTCAGAAAGGAGACAGGGATCAGAGATCAGGGTGAGAAAGGAGACGGGGATCAGTGGCCCAGAGTCAGAAAGGAGACAGGGTTAAGTGTCCCAAGGAGAGAAAGACCACATGAATCTGTGACACAGTGTCAGAAAGGAGACAGGGATCAGTGACTCAGGATGAGAAAAATCAGGGATCAGTGACACAGGATCAGAAAGGAGACAGGGATCAGTGACCCAGGGTGAGAAAGGAGACATCGATCAGTGGCCCAGGGTCAGAAAGGGGACAGGGATAAGTGACCCAGGTTGAGAAAGGAGGCAGTAATAAGTGACCAAGGATCAGAAAAGAGCAAGAGATCAGTGATTCAGGGTGAGAAAGGAGACAGGGTGCTGTAAGCAAGTGTAAGAAGTGAGAGAAGGAACAGAGACCTATGGATGAGAAAGGAGACAGGGATCTTTGGCCTGGGGTCAGATAGATGAAAGGTATCAGTGACCCAGGGTGAGACAGGAGACAGGGGTCAGTGACCCAGGGTCACAAAGGAGACAGAGATTAGTTACACAGAGTCAGATGGGAGATATGAATCAGAGACACAGGGTCAGAAAGGAGATAGGAATCGTTGCCCTGGGTCAGAAAGGAGACAAGGATCAGTGACCCAGTGTCAGAAAGGAGAGTGAAATCAGTGACCCAGGGTCAGATAGAGGACATGGATCATTGTCCCAGGGTCAGATAGGAGATAGGGATCAGTGACCCAGGTTCAGAATGTAGACAGGGTTCAGTGATTCAGGGTCAGAAAGGAGACAGGGATCAGTAACCCATTGTCAGAAAGGAGACAGGGATCAGTGAACCAGTTTCACAAATGAGACAGATATAAGTAATTCAGGGTCACAATTGAGACAGGGATAAGTGACACAGGGTCAGAAAGGAGACAGAAATCAGTGACCCAGGGTCAGAAAGAGGTCATGGATCATTGACCCAGGGTGAGAAAGGAGACAGGGATCACGGACTCAGGATGAGAAAGAAGACAGGGATCAGTGACCCAGGGTCAGAAAGGAGACAGGGATCAGTGAACCAGGGTGACAAATGAGACAGATATCAGAGATTCAGGGTCACAATGGAGACAGGGATAAGTGACACATTGTCTAAAATGTGAGGGGGATCAGTGAACATAGGTGAGAATGGAGACCATGATCAGTGACTCAGCGTCAAAAAGGAGACCGGAATCAGTGAGCCAGGCTCAGATAGGAGACTGGGATCAGTGACTCAGGATGAGAAAGAGGACAGGAATCAGTCACACATGGTCAGAAAGGAGACAGGGATCAGTGACCCAGGGTGAGAAAGGAGACAGGGATCAGTGGCCCAGGTTCAGAAACGAGACAGGGATGAGTGACCCAGGGTCAGAAAAAAGTCAGGGAACAGTTACACAGTGTCAGAAATTAGACAGGTCAGTCACACAGGATGATAAAAAAAATAGGAATCAGTGACACAGGGTCAGGAAGGAGACAGGGATCAGTAACCCAGAGTCAGAAATGAGAGAGTGATAAGTAATCCAGGGTCAGAAAGGCGACTGGGATCAGTGCCCCATTGTCACAAAGCAGACAGTAATCTGTCACACAGGGTCAGAAATAAGACAGGGATCAGTGACGCAGGGTGAGAATGGAGACCAGGATCAGTGACCCAAGCTCAAAAAGAATTCAGGGATCAGTGAAACAGGATAAGAGAAGAGACAGGGATCTATGGCCCAGGGGAAGAAAGGAGACAGGGATCAGTGACCCTGGTTGAGAAGGTGGCAAGGATCAGTGATGCAGGGTCAGAAAGGTTAGAATGGAGACAGGCATAAGTGACCCAGCGTCAGAAAGGAGACAGGAATCAGAGACACAGTGTCAGATAGGATACAGGGATCAGTTACCCAGGGTCAGAAAGGAGACAGGAATCAGTGACACAGGTTGAGAAAGGAGACAGTGTTCATTGACACTGGGTGAGAAAGAAGACAGGGATCAGTGACCCAGGGCACAAAAGGAGTAAGGGATCTGTTGGCCAGGGTCAGAAAGGAGTCAGGGATCAGTGAGCAGTGTATGAAAGGAAACAGGGGTCAGTGACCCAGGGTCAGAAAGAAGACAGGGATCAGTGAACCAGGGTCAGGAAGGAAACAGGGATCTGTGACCCAGAGTTAGAAAGGAGTGAGGGATTAGTAACCGAGGGTCAGAAAGGACACAGGAATCAGTGACCCATGGTGACAAAGGTGACAGGGATCATTGACACAGGGTCGGAAATGTGACGGGGATCAGTGACCAAGGGTGAGAATTGAGACCAGGATCAGTGACCCAGCATGAAAAAGGAGATGGTCAGAAATGAGACAGTGAAGCGTCACCCAAGGTAAGAAAGGAAAAATTATCAGTGACTCAGGGTCAGCAAGAAGACAGGGATCAGTGACACGGGCTGAGAAAGGAGACTGGGATATGTGGGCCAGTGTCAGAAAAGAGACAGGGATCAGTGATTCAGGGTGAGATAGGAAACAGGGATCAGTGACCCAGGGTAAGAAAGTGGTCAGGTATCAGTGACCCAGGGTAAGAAAGGAGACAGGGATTAGTGACACAGGTTGAGAAAGGAGACAGGGATGAGTTACCCAGGGTTCGAATGGAGAAAGGGAAAATTATCACAGGGTCAGAAAGGAGACAAGTATCAGTTACCCAGGGTAAGAAATGAGAGATTCATCTGAGACCAAGGGTGAGATAGGAAACGGTGATATTTGGCCCAGGGTCAGATAGGAGAAATTTATCAGTGACCCAGTGTGAGAAAGGAGACACGGGTCAGTGACACATGGTCAGAAAGGAGACAGGGATCAGTGACCCAGGGTGAGTAAGGAGACAGGGATCAGTGGCCCAGGGTCAGAAATGAGACAGGGATGAGTGACCCAGGGTAAGAAAGGAGTCAGGGAACAGTTACACAGGGTCAGAAAGGAGACAGAGGTCAGTGACACAGAGTGATAAAGGAAATCGGAATCAGTGACACAGGGTCAGGAAAGAGACAGGGATCAGTAACACAAAGTCAGAAAGGAGTGAGGGATCAGTTATCCACGGTCAGAAAGGCCACTGGGATCAGTGACCCAGGCTGAGAAGGGAGACAGGGATCAGTGATGCAGGGTCAGAAAGGAGATAAGTATCAGTGACACAGGGTGAGAACCGAGTTATGGATAGTTGCCCTTGGTCATAAAAGGGACAGGGATCAGTGACCCTGGGTGAGAAAGGAGACAGTGATCAGTGACCCAGGGTGAGAAAGGAGTCAGGGATCTGTGGCCCAGGGTGAGTTAGGAGACAGGGATTAGTAAGCAGGGTGAGAAAGGAGACAGGGATCAGTGGCCCAGGGTCAGATAGGAAACAGTGTTCAGAGACACAGAGTGAGAAAGGAGAAAGTGATCAGTAACACAGGGTGAGTAATGAGACTGGGATCAGTGTCACACGGTCAGAAACGTCAGTAAGGCGACAGGCATCAGTGACCTAGAGTCAGAATGGAGACAGGAATCGGTGACTGAGGGCAGATAGGAGTCAAGGACCCGTGACCCAGGTTATGAATTCGGTCAGTGTTCAGTTGCCCTGAGTGAGAAAGGTGACAGGGATCATTGTCCACGGGTCAGAAATAAGAAATGGATCAGTTATCAAGGGTGAGAAAGGAGACAGGGATCACTGACCCAGGGACAGAAAGGAGCTAGGGATCACTGACACGGAGTCTGACAGGAGACAGGAATCAGTGACCCTGAGTCAGCAAGGGGACAGGGATCAGTGACACAGGGATAGAAAGGAGATTGGGAGCAGTTGCCCAATGTCAGAAATGAGAAAGAGATCAGTGACCCAGGGTGCGAAAGGAGGCAGGAAACAGTGACCCAGTGTTAAGCAAGGAGACAGGGGTCAGTGACACAGGGTGAGAAATGAGACAGGGATCAGTGATCCCGTGTGTGAGGAAATAGTAAGGAATCAGTGGTCCAGGGTAAGACAGGAGACAGGTTTAAGTGACCCAGGATGAGAAAGACCACAGGGATCTGTGCAATGGGGTCAGAAAGGAGACAGGGATCAGTGACTCAGGATGAGAAAGAATACAGGAATCAGTAACATAGGGTCAGAAAGGAGAAAGAGATCATTGGCCCAGGGTAAGAAAGGGCACAGGGATCAGTGGCCCAGGGTCACAAAGGAGACAGTGATCAGTTACACAGAGTCAGATTGGAAACATGAATCAGAGACACAGGGTCAGAAAGGAGAGAGAGGTCAGTTAAACAGGGTGAGAAAGGAAATACGGATCAGTGACATAGGGTCAGAAAGGAGACGGGGATCAGTGACCCAGGGTCCGAATGGAGATAGGTTTCAGTGACACAGGGTGAGAAAGGAGATAGGGACAGTTGAGGTGGGTCAGAAAAGGGACAGTGATCATTGACCCAGGTTGAGAAAGGAGACAGGGATCATTGACCCAGGGTCAGAAAGGGAACATGGTTCATTGACCCAGGGTGAGAAATGAGACAGTGATCAGTGAAACATGCTGAGAAAGGAAACAGGGATAAGTGGCCCAGGTCAGAAAAGTGCAAGAGATCAGTGTTTCAGGGTGAGAAAGGAGACAGGGATCAGTGACTCAGGGTAAGAAGTGAGAGAGGGAACAGAGTCCTATTGTGAGAAAGGAGACAGGGATGATTGGCCCAGTGTCAGATAGTAGAATGGTATCAGTGACCCAGGGTGAGAAAGGAGACAGGGGTCAGTGACCCAGGGTTACAAAGGATACAGGGGTCAGTGACCCAGGGTTTCAAAGGAGACAGGGGTCAGTGACCCAGGATTACAAAGGAGATAGAGATCAGTTATACAGAATTAGATAGGAAACATGAATCATTGACACGAGGTCGGAAAGGAGACAGGAATCATTGCCCTGGATCGGAAAGGAAATAAGGTTCAGTGACCCAGGGTCAGAAAGGAGACAAGGATCAGTGACAGGGTGAGAAAGGAGATAGGGATCAGTGGCACAAGGTCAGAAATGAGACAGGGAACAGTCACCCAGTGTGAGAAAGGAGACAGGGATCAACGACTCAGAATCAGAAAGTAGAAAGCGATCAGTGACCCAGGGTCAGAAAGGAGACAGGGATCAATGACCTAGGGTGAGAAAGATGTAAGGGATCAGTGGTACAAGGTCAGAAAGGAGACAGGGTTACGTGATCCAGGGTGAGAAACGCTACAGGGATCAGTGATCCAGAGTCAGGAAGAAGACAGGGATAAGTGACCCATGGTCAGAAAGGGAACAGGGGTCAGTTATCCAGTGTCAGATAGGAGATAGGGATCAGTGACACAGAGTAAGAAAGGAGAGAGGGATAAGTGTTCCAGCTACAGAAAGGAGACAGGTATCAGTGACCCAGGGTAAGAAATGAGACAGGGATCTATGATTCAGAATGTGAAAGGAAACAGATATCAGTGAACCAGGGTCAGAAAGAGGTCAGGGATAAGTGATACAGGATCAGAAAGAAGAAAGGTATCAGTTGTGCAGGGTAAGAAATGAGAGAGGGATCAGAGAACTAGGGTCAGGTAGAAGACAGGGATCAGTGACCCAGGGTCAGAAAGGGAACAGGTGTCAGTTAGCCAGTGTCAGAAAGGAGATAGGGATTAGTGGCACAGAGTAAGAAAGGAGAGAGAGATAAGTGTTCCAGGTACAGAAAGGAGAGAGATATCAATGACCCAGGGTGAGAAAGGAAACAGGGGTCAGTGACACATGGTCACAATGGAGACAAGTATCAGTTACACAGAGTGAGTAGGAGACATGAATAAGTGACCCTGTGTCAGAAAGGAGACTGGGATCATTGCCCTGGGTAGAAAGGAGACAAGTATCAGTGACCCAGGGACAGAAAGGAGACAGGGATCAATGAACCAGGGTGAGAAAGGAGTAAGGGATCAGTGGCACAGGGTCAGAAAGGAGCCAGCGTTAAGTGACCCAGGGTGAGTAAGGCGACAGGGATCTGTGACCCAGGGTCAGAAAATAGACAGGGATCTGTGACTCATCATGATAAAGGAGACAGGGATCAGAGATACAGGATGAGAAAGTAGACAGAGATCAGTGACCCATGGTCAGAAAGGAGACAGTAATCAGTTAAAGTCGGTAGTCAGGAACAAGTTGAAGCCATGTGTCCCTGCTGAAGTTCAGCATGTCTCAGTAGCAGGCGGCTCGAGAAAACAGCCGCTGGAGGCCTGTGGAGAATGTCGGTAGTCAGGCACAGCTTCAGGCTATGTGTTCCCAGCTGGATTACAGTAAGTCTCAGTAGCAGGCGGCTAGAGAATATAACTGCAGGTGGTCCGGGGAGAATGTCGATAGTTAGGCACAGCTTCAGGCCATGTGTTCCCAGCAGGATTACAAGATGCCACGGTAGCAGGTCGCTTGAGAATACCATCGCAGTTTTGCCAGGGAAGAAGGTCTAGTGTTAGGAACAGCTTGAGGCCATGTGTTCCCAGGTGGAGTACAGCATGCCATGGTAACAGGCTGCTCGATAATACAAAGGCCAGTTGCCACTGTAGAATGTCGATAGTCAGGAACAGTTTGAGGTCATGTGTTCCCAGGTGGAATACAGCATGTCTCAGTAGCAGGCGGCTCGAGAATACAGCGGAAGGTTGCTGGAGCATAATGGCGATAGTCAGGCACAGGTTGAGGCTGATGTGTTCTCAGCTGGATTACAGCAAGTCTCAGTAGCAGGCGGCTCGAGAATATAGCCGCATGTGTTCCGATGAGAATGTCGATAATCAGGCACAGCTTCAGGCCATGTGTTCCCAGCAGGATTACAAGATGCCACGGTAGCAGGTCGCTTGAGAATACCACCGCAATTTTTGCCAGGAAGAAGGTCGAGTGTTAGGAACAGCTTGAGGCCATGTGTTCACGGCTGGAATACAGATTGTCTCACTACCAGCCAGCTCGAGAATACAGCCGCAGGTGGCCCGGGGAGAATGTCTGTAGTCAGGAACAGCTTGAGACTGATGAGTTCCCAGCTGGAGTACAACATGTCTTAGAAACAGACGGCTCTAGAATTCAGTAACAGGTGGCCTGGGGAGAATGTCGATAGTCAGTAACAGCTTGAGGCTGATGATTTCCCAGCTGGAGTATAGAATGTCTGAGTAGCAAGCGGCTTGATAATACAGCCGCAGGTGGCTCCAGGGTGAATGTCGAAAGTCAGGAACAGCTTGAGTTTCATGTGTTCCCAGCTTGAGAACAGTATATCTCAGTAGCAGGCGGCTCGGGAATACAGCCGCAGTTTGCCTTGGGAGGATGTTGGTAGTCAGGAACATTTTGAGGCTGATGTATTCCCAGCTGGAGAGCATCATGTCTCAGAAGCAGGCGGCTCGTGAATACAGCCGCTGGTGGCCCGGGGTGAATGTCGGTAGTCAGGATCAGTTCGAGGCTGATGTGTTCGCAACTGGAGTACAGCATGTCTCAAAACAAGGCAGCTAGGGAATACAGCCGCACGTGGCCCGGGGAATGTGTTGATTGTCCGGAACATCTTTTAGCCGATGTGTTCCCAGCTGGTGTACAGAATGTCTCAATTGCAGTCAGCACGAGAATACAGCCGCAGGTGGCCGGGGAGAGTGTCGATAGTCAGGAACAGCTTGAGGCCATGGTTTTCCCAACTGGAGTACAGCATGTCTCAGTAGCAGGCAGCTCGAGAATTCAGACGCGGGTGGCCTGTGGAGAATGTCGGTAGTGAGGCACAGCTTTAGGCTGATGTGTTCCCAGCTGGAGTACAGCACATCTCAGTAGCAGATGGCTCGATAATACAGCATCAGGTGGCCCGGGAGAATGTCGATAGTCAGGAACAGCTTGAGGCAATGTGTTCCCAGTTGGAGTACAGCAAGTCTCAGTAGCAGGCGGCTCGTAAATACAGCTGCAGGTGGCCCGGGGAGAATGTCGGTTGTCAGAAACAACTTGAGGTTAATGTGTTCCCAGCTGGAGTACAGCATGTCTCAGTAACAGGCGGCTCGAGAATTATAAGCTGATTGTAAAATTTGGAACCGATTGTTAGATTTGAGTTAGGTCCGACCAGTTATTTACTAAATATATAAGTGATTTAGGTTTCCACGTGTAATAATGATTGGGAAATTATTAATTGTTTCGTCGCTAACTTGGGATTGATAAATTAAATTTTATTTATTCTAGTTAATTCGTTCTCTTCCGTTTTGCTCGTTGGGAAAAAATGAATTTCGGTAACGTCATATTTGTTTATTTGCAATAAATTTTATATTTCATTATTAGAGAATATATACAGTTCTTTACTATGAAACTACTGGAAGTTGGAACCCCTGGAAGACATTTATTTTAATCTATTAATTAAGGCGTGAGAGTAGGATTTATTTTGTTGGCACTCCTAAGAGATTCAAAGTTGTACCAACAGCAAGCCCTGTATTGGCTCATTTTATATTTTAAAGTCACATTTAATATTCACACTTTTTCGAGTGCTTTAATAATGTTAGTAAACACACAGTTACTCTGATTTGTGTTGCAACAATGTATTTAGCTCTGATGGCGAAGGGCGCGTGGGACAGCAGGTTAACCTTTATCTTCTTCTCGCTTTCCATTTCGAGCTTCACTCAGTTGCGCTGGTGCACCCTCCTCCTTCGACCTTAATCCCTACCCCCACAGCACACCCTATCCCATTCCGGCGTGACGTATTGATACACCAAATACAGCACCGAACTTTAGTTTTATTGGTTACATTTATCCCGGTTCAATACCCTCCAATCCGTCAAGAGTGTCAGTAACAGCGATTAATCATTTGGAAAATATCGATAGCTGCATGTGCAGGTGTTTGTGTTCGTGAGCAGTATATACTTGCTTGTAAGTCTCAACTTTATGCCACAGCACAGCAGTTTATTTAAGGCAGGCGATATCCTTAAATATTGGTAAGTAATAGTGTTACAATTAACAATAAGGTGTACTTTATTATCTCAATAGCATGCATACATCATTTCACATCTGCAATGGAAATCTTACTACATAATTCGCTTCACAAACTACCGCATGGCGGCAGCATGTTACAACATAAATGTCTTACACTTCTGTACAAACGGCAAAAGGATACGATGTTACTTTTCCTACTGCCACAAATTGCACCAAATGTTATAGTTATAAATCACATTGGCATTTCATGGACTCTAAAATAACTTCAAACAAAAGTTACCAGATATGTTTCGTTTACACCATGCACTGGGACAACAATGCGCTAGTTCAACTGTTTACTCACAGCGTGAGTCAAGAGGCCATTTTGGCAAATAGACGCTGTCGTGCTAAACGTTTCGAGATTATCTATCAGCAAAGTGTTGACTCTCAAGTGACCAATAAGAATAAAATACGCAAATAAGAAAATATATTACAAAAATTACTATTAAAATTTATAATGTATCTGTGATATTTCATACTATTTGTAAAGTGTCAAAAATATATATATGTATATATTAATATGCATGTGCGTGTGCGTAAAAAAAAACTTTTTTTCCCGGAAAAAGACAGCTGGAAGCATCCCAACACCAAAACAATCGACACATTCTTCAGAAAATCTGAAAAGTTGAAGAAGGTTTCACAACAGCCTGATAATGGAAGTGAGGTGGATCATCGTCAGAGTGAAAACTCAATTGCTGGGGCTGAACTGGAACTGAAGGAACTAAATTAATCGTATCCTGAACCTGCATTAACTCCACTGGAAGGTGGAGAATCATCAGCAATTTCTGGTCCTGGCGGAGGAGGGGGTACTCTAGCTACTACACTACTGCATGAATGTGTTATAGGGGCGTACATTGGTACAGGCTGTTCGCGGTAAAATGAGTACTTTGAAAGCCCTGCTTTAGATCTATTTGTTTGCACGTTGTATATTCCTCCGCCTTATGTAAAATTAACCTTGCCATGGGCCTCATCTCTGTATTCGTGAGTCGGTCAAGTGACACTCTAAAATTATTAGAACAACATACTTTACAAATATTCTAATTTTTACACTTTTGTGCATTAAAAAAACAGAAAGCGAAATAAATTATTTTAAGTAATCGCAAATGACTACCTAACCCTTTTTTATTTAACGTTAAGAACCTTCCATCTATCGTTACCAACTTTACTAGGCGAATGTCACTCAGTGCGCCCATTAAAATATATGCACACAGGGGCAGTGACTTTTTTCTAAGGTTCATTTCTAAAATGCTCACTTTATCGTGAACAGCCTTTAGACAAATAGACGATTACAAAAATGCTAATTAATGGAAAAATCTTGACAACCACCAGTAGGTTACATAAACCCACATTCCGTACACATGAAAGGTGGGAAATACAAAAAACTCTTCTTAAATTAAAGCCACATTGACAGTCACCACTGGGTCATTTTATCTGATTTGTATAAATGGTTGTTTTGCAAATATTGCTCGTTATTTACTTAGTGAAGGCAGGCCACAATCAAAGTGTTTCATTGCAGAAGTTTTCGACAAAGCCATTAACATCCTTCAGGAGACTTTAGGCAAGGATTGCTAATTTGAAACACATGAGAAGTCTTGTTACCATAACTTTAATGTTGATGCGGGTAAGGAGTTTTTGAAATCTCGCCACAAACCAGAAACTGAAGTAATCAATAGGCTAAACTCTTAATGTTTGAAGCAAGCGGAGAAAAACCGCGAGAAATTAAGGCTGATTGTAAATATGATAATATTCTTGGGCTGACAAAATATACTGTCCGCGCGCCAGCTCTGAAATCCTGGCAGGAATACGACCTTGGAAAGATAAGCCGGCCACGCTATACGACTGTACTATAGTACGAAGAAAACATTCACTCACCTCAAGGCAGTGGGATCTCTAATGGTGAACCCGTATTTTCTTGTTCACTGCTTGAACTGCACGCGCCTGATTCACTGGAGGAATCACTGCTGTCGTCAAGACGTACAACGACACTGGCTTCTCGGTAACCCACTTTCTGAAATTAACACTGTTCTTTTGGCCGTGATAGTCCCCACTGGCAGTGTCAGCTTTATAGACAAGGAGAGCATTCTCGATAAATACGTTAATACCCCCAGCGTGCACTGCAATTAATCGGTTACCCAAATTCACATTAGCTTGAATGCCAAACACCTCTTCATGTTGCCAATATTTACCAAACTTTAAATTACCGCATATCCATGTCTCGTCTATGTAGATAATTTGTTTCATACCTTCTCTGTGCTGTTTCATTGCAACTAGATAGTCGTGAGGCCAAGATACAATGTGAGGTCTCTCAGTTAGTATCTTCCTGTGGTTTTGCGATTTTTCCCACCGAAAAGCTAGCTGTTTTACCACCCTACGCAACGAAGTATACGACCACGGAAAGTCTATTTTCTCCTTTACCACGGGCAGTAATTTTGCAATGGCATGGGCACGTTTTTCCTGAATATAAATATCCTCAATCGTCCGCCGAATTACACATAGATCAAAGTCATCAATATTCACGACAGTATGTTCCGGTCTAGTTTTCTGTGTGCCGCCGTGTGCAAGCTACCGCCCTCCCCACTGTTATCTAGTTCTTTCTGTTCTTTCCGCATCTTTATAATTAACGTCTGCGACACTCCAGCGTAGTCTGCAGCTCTTGCTGTCACCTGGTTTACTGTGAAATCATGATGTTTTTGTTTGGCCGCTTCATCACACTTTGCAATTATATTACTTACGATTCTCCGGCCCTCAGAATGTACGACTGTGTTTTTCTCCCGGACAGACATATCACTCGCAGCGGAGATGTTCACGACACTTCGGTACTAAATGTGTTAGGATAGTACATGGGTGTCCACACTCCCCACTCCCCGCTGTCACGCACTGTCTGGCCATCCCCTTTACTCATACCCCGCGGTCCCAGAGCTGGCGTGCGGACAGTATCACTACATATCCACCGCGATGATGGAGGATTGTTGAAAACTACAGTAATCAACCAAGCTTAGTTAATGAGGATAATGTCAGAGAAACTTTCAAATTTCGCATTGTATCTCTCAGCCACGAAGTGTCGAGGCTGAGAGGGAAGTCTTCCTCCATAAGTTTCTAATGAGGAAATCGTTGGCAACCCCTGAGGAAGCTAAAACTATAAAAATTGACTGGCCAGATGAAAAGAACATAGTGGATGCTGCTGTACGGGCTTGGCCTGCACAAGCGGATCCTAACGCCCCACAATGGCTGTATAACGACCTGATCAGGGGGGCGATGTTGACGAAGTTGGAAGATCCGACGATGTTGACATCAGCTCTTGCCCTTGTCATAAGAAACATGGAGGGGGGAGATAAGATATTATTCCCCAGAATGGCGACTGTGGACAGGCTTGTCGTCACCCAGGCAGGCCTGCCGACCAATCAAACAGAGCTGGTCACTCTCATTAAGGAATATTTCTGGCGTAGAGGCGAAAGATTCGTAGAATCTGACGCCCTCCAGGATGACATCCGCACATACGGGAGGCGTACTTTTGATTACAGTAAGCCCTTCAATGGGTATACTGTGGTCAGGTACTAGTCCTTCTCTTTCGGCAGGCATCCTACCACCAGTTTGGTTACGCCACACAGATGTGACACGCCCCTCCCTCGGGAGGGCCCTCGGGTGGTGGAAGGATCTGGGTGGAATTCTTCGAACGGAAGGACCTTTCGAACAGGATTGGAGCAAACAGGGAATGAAGGGGATGAATTCCTTCCCACCGAGCCTCCAACCGCCTGGCCAGTAGCAAATACACCCGATAAAGATTTACCCGGATATGACGTTATGCTGAGCAAAGCTCAAACATATTTTACTGGACAGACAAAGCTGAAAGTACATGTATGAGTTTACTAAGAAAGATAATGGCAAAGCGGAACAGCGCACAGCGATGGTTTTGAATGAGTCTGTGTGTGCATGAGTGCCGATTCGAAGTGAGTTTTTGGGTTTTCGTAACAAGCTCTTTGCGTCTGGGGGCGTGTTGGAGGGGGATGTTACTGGTTACCGTACATCCCCCGAAATAAAGCCCGTCACAACCCAGATGCACTGAGCCGAGAAAGCAGTTATGGGAATACCGTCCTGCTTAAATTCAATAGAGTAGGATTTGCGCTGTCGTGTATTTAGTTAGTGTGTCAGTGAGTAGATTAGTAGTAGTGTTCTTTTTTAAACTTTCGGACAGCATGACGGTTTCAAAATTGCAAAGTTCCCGGTGGTTACCTGAGATAAAAAGAGCCGATTTAGCTTTTTGTTTGTGGGGGCTAAAGTAGCTTGGTTAGAAAGAACCGCTCCAGGTATGACCTTTAATAGGTATCGGCCACCTGGAGGGGAGGTTTGGAGAGGCCAGTGCCGGTTCCACCGGGAACTTTGTATCTCGGGACAGCTCCTTGTTGACTGCGAACCCTATTCATTGGGTTACAAAGGTGTAAAGTCAGGGATTATGTGATGCCGACCCAGTGCTACAAGTGCCAGGGATACGGACACATAAAGGAAAGGTGTAAAAGTGAGCTAGTCTGTCCCCACTGCTCGGAGAAAGGGCACAAGTTTTCAGAATGTAAAGCCAAGGATGCCAAGCTCAAATGTGCTAACTGTCTCAAAGACAAGCGCAGAGACTGTTTCCACCCTGTTGGTACCTCCGATTGTCTGGTCCATCAAAGAATGATGGCGCTGGAGCTTGACAGGACGCAGTATGAATAGTAGTCATGCGCCGCTATGGCTAGGGCAGATAAACCTGGAGAGAGCTGCAGTTCCAACCATGGAACTGCACAAAATTGTGATGGAGCCACAACTGGATTTGGTACTGCTACAGGAGCCTTACCTGCTCAGAGGGAAAGTGCCGACTCTTACGGCCGGTTCGCTCTCTTCGAGGAAAATCCAATGGCAGGAATCGTATCTAGATGTTACCGTGGCTACAGCGCATGCTGCTGGTTGTATTGGGGACTGGAGAGTATCGGATGAGGTTGATTCTGATCATAAAATGATACTGTTTACCATCCAGGTGAATGGAATTCGCCAAACCAGATTAGAACGTCCCCGATATGTCACTGCTAAGGCGGACTGGCCTCTGTTTGACAGAGTGCTGTTGAAAAACCTTAATAAGTTCAGAGCTGAAAAGCTGCTCCTGTCTGTAGATCAATGGGCTGAAAAGATAGGGGAAATGGTGATGGCCGCCTGTGATCGGGCCATACCCAAAACTCAACGGAAGATTCCTCATCACCCATGGTGGGATGATGAGTTAGAACAAAATCGAAGGCAAGTGAAATACTTGCGGAAACGATTCAAGAAGACATATCGTCCTGATCTAAGACAGCAAGCAGTCCAACAGTACAATGTTGCCAGAGCGCAGTTCCGAAGAATCCTTATAAAGAAAAGACAAACAACTTGGAGAGAGCTTGTTACGGATAGGGGAAACCAAGACCCCTGGGGACTGGTTTACCGGATGGTAACAGGTAAGTTCAGAAGCTCAGAGGTGCTTCCTGCCCTTGATTCAGATGACCATCTCTTTCAGATATCCGAAGAGATCACTCGGCATCTGCTTGATAAGCTTTAGCCAGATGATACTGCGGTGGGGCAGACTGAGTATCACGAGAGGATCAGGGCAGCACAGCTGAGCCCTATAATGGCGGACAACAAGGCACCTTTCTCTCTCAAAGATCTCGATGTGATAGTCAAGAAGACAAAACTGAGAAAGCCCCAGGATGTGATGGGATGACAGGGGATATGCTCCCCATGCATACCCTCGAATACGCTATGACATGTTGGACTTGTTCAATGATTGCCTCTCTGAAGGAAAATTCCCCTCAGGGTGGAAGAAGGGTCTCCTGATTGTGATCTATAAGGGAGCTGGGAATAACCCGAGAAAGGCCTACTCGTATAGGCCAATAACGCTTCTCCCAGTAATGGAGAAGACGTTGGAGCACCTCGTAAACCAGAAGCTGATTCAATACCTTGACATTGTCCATGGTATTCATCCCCGCCAATACGGGTTTATGAAGGGTAAAAGTACCGAGATAGCAATCGTGGACATGGTCGATCAGGTGAAAACCGACGTCCACACATACGTCATGGCTATATCCCTCGATATTGCGGGGGCTTTCGACAATGCTGGGGGCCCGCAGATTCTGTGGCAATTATGCTTGTTAGAGTGCCCGAAGAACATTTATGAATTGATTAAGGCTTTCTTGACTAATCGCAAATGCGCCCTGGAAATGGGATCGCATAGAGAAAAGAAGGTGCTGACCAAGGGCTGTCCGCAAGGGTCGATCTTTGGTCCGATCCTATGGAATGTAATCTTCGAGGGTCTGCTTCGGCTGGAATTCCCACAGGGCTGCGAGGTCTATGGTTATGCAAACGATGGCTTGCTTCTCGTCCTTGCCTGGTCACAGAAAGAACTAGAGGAGAAGACGGACCAAGCATTATCCATGGTAGAAGAATGGGCTGAGAGGTTCAAAATGGACCTCTCAGTAGAAAAGATTAATGCTATTCTGCTTAAGGGAAACCTTAAGCGGAATCCTATGATTAGGTTCAGGGGCAGAGTGATCAGGATGGTCACCAAGATGAAGTATCTCGGTGTCATTCTGGAAAGTCGTTTGGTGTTCCATGCCCACGTTCGCTATGTGGTGAATAAAGCCATCACGATGTTTCATCGGCTCAGGTCGGTGACACCTGCGAACTGGGGGTTAGGCTACCAGACGTTAAAACTAATGTATAAGTCCGTGTTCCTGCCCATCCTCACGTACACGTGTGGGGTGTGGTACCCAGAGGCGGAGAGAGTCCATGGAAAGAGATCCATAAATAGTGAACAAAGAGCAGCACTTTTGGGGATAACAAAGGCCTACAGGACAACTTCCAGCTACGCTCTCCAGCTTACAGCTGGGGAGATCCCTCTGGATCTGCTAGTGGCACAGATGGGTGTAATTTCTCGTAGGAGAAGATGGGGAGCCATTCCCCCAGCGGAACTGAGAGAAATTAAGGAAGCCACACTAACAGCTTGGCAGACCAGATGGGACCTTAGTAATAAGGGTCGTTTAACGCACGGTTTGTTTCCTTGTATACAGGAGAGGCTGAGATTGGAGAAGTGGCTCGAAATGGGACACTACTCCATCCCGTATCTGACTGGGCACGGCAACTTCCGTGCGAAGCTGTCCTCCCTAGGTCTGGTGGAAGACCCAATGAGCGTGGTGTGTGGGATGAGAGACACTTCTACCCACGCGCTGGGATGCCCCAAAGTTGAATATCAGACAATTGAATTTTTGGGGATCCATGGGCCTCTTCGTCTCGGGGACATGTTCCGGGACATGAACACAACTAGGACGGTGCTACAACACCTTACAAAAATTGGTAGAAGAAGAGAAGAGTTTGACGTCTGGTGGTCTGGCCCTTGGCTGAGCAGGGACCTGGACATGTCGGAGGTGTACAACAATGAGGATGAGACTGGGATAGATGTTGTGAACCAAAATGGGTGATCACATCTTCCCAGTCGTAATCTTGGATGAAGGGGGTGGCCCCACTAACCCCCTCCCCTCTTGGGACTATCATCTGCAATGGTAGATGGGAGCACTCCCCGTGCACCCCCCTCCAGGACTGAAGCAAAAATGAAAAGGGAACTAGAGCTTCCCAGGTCTACATTTATAACGAGAGTTATAGACCTAGAACCTCACAAGACAAGTGGCCAAGGTCCTCAAGACGAAGTAACACCTGGATTGCCGTGTACTTGGAGCCCTGTGGTGTTCGTGTAGGAGGGCTTTGCTAGTGTTACTTGTAACATGAGCAAGCTCAAACGCGACAACAGACGACGAACAGTCTTTACCATGTCCCGAGCCAAAGAGGTATGGTCTACGGGAGTACCAATGGAGGAGGTACGGACCAATCAGCCACGGAACACCGAGGTTGAGAGGGAAGTCTTCCTCCATAAGGTCCTCACCAGAAAATCTGTAGCAACACCTGAGGAGATAAAAACTGTGGAAATTGATTGGCCGGATGACAAAAACATGGTAGATGTCGCAGTGCAGGCATGGCCTGCACAGGCTGACCCGGGCAACCCACAGTGGTTGTATTACGAGCTCATCAGGGGAGCAATGTTCACTAAATTGGAAGACCCAACTACATTGACATCTGTTCTAGCCCTTGTAACAAGGAACATGCAGGGTGGAGGGGGGACAGGGTCCTTCTTCCAAGAATGGAGACCATTGACAGGCTTGTCGTCGCCCAGGAAGACCTGCAGACCAAACCCTCAGAGTTGGTCACTCTGTTGAAGGAGTGTTATTGGCGTAGAGGCGAAAGATTCAATGAATCTGACGTCCTTTAGGATGGTATTCGTACTTGCGGTAGGCGTACTTTTGACTACAGCAAGCTCTCAAATGGGTACACTGTAGTCCGGTACTAGCCCTCCAACTCTGGATTGCATCCTACCAACAGCTTTGGTAACACCACACAGAACATGACATGCTCCTCCCACGGGAGGGGCCTGGCTGGGTGGAGGGAGGATCTGGGGAAGAAAAGGTCTGTGAGACAAGAGACTCGCGATTTTGAATGAAGCAAAGAAGGGAAAAAGGAAACAAGGACTCTTCCCCATTGAACCCCAGCCACCTGGCAAGAGAACAATTACCGGATTAGACAACCCTGCCCAGACATGATGGCACTGAGCAATGCTCAGGCATTTTTACCTGACTTGGCAATGATGATTGTACCTGTTTGTAGTATTGTAGTTGGTCAAAATGCAAAGCGAATGAGCACAGCGTTGGATATGTATGTGTGTGTGTGCATGAGTGCCGTATCGAGGAGCAGTTTTGAGTATAGACATAAGCTTTTTGCGCCCAGGGGTGAGGTGGTGGGGAATGTTACTGGTTACCAGACATCCCCCAAAACTAAGCCCTGCACAACCCAGGCGCACTGAGCCGAGATGGCAGTTATGGGAATACCGTCATGCTTAAATTCAATCGAGGAAGGATATGCGCAGTCGCGGAATGTAGTTAGTCTGTTTGAGTGAGTAGATTAGTGTAGTATTCATTTTTCAATTTCGGACAGCATGGCGGTGTCAAAATTGCAAAGTTCCCGGTGGTACCTGAGATCAAAAGAGCCGATTTTAGCTTTTGTTTGTGGGGGCTAATGTAGTCTGGATAGAAAGTAGAGCTCCAGGTATGACCTTTCAATAGGTATCGGCCACCTGGAGGGGAGGTTTGGAGAGGCCAGCGCCGGTTCCACCGGGAACTTTGTATCTCGGGACAAAAGTCTTGAGAAGAATCTAATCTTATCTTCTTCAAGTGCTACCTATATAGAAAAACTACCAAAAATATTATAATTGAAACATGCTGTGAAGAGATAAAATCTCAAATTTAAAATAATGTTTGCAAGGTTAAACTTTTTAGCATTATATTTGATGAAAGCTCAGATAATTCTCACACAGAGTAGCTTTCTCTCAGTTTGAGATACCTCGACGAAGGTGCTATTCGTGAAAATGTTGCCCTCTTTATTGATGCATTTACTGCAACTCCCAATTGTGACATTGATTGTGTTTCTGGCAGTTCTGACGCTGACTGTAATTAATATGTATATAAAGTAATGCCTAAATCAACTGGTTTAGCTCTGGAAAATATTGTTGTTAATATTATTACTGAAACTCTCCGCCTGGATATAGCATACTGTGATGACATTGGAACTGATGGTTGTTCTGCAATGGCTTCTGAAGCAGTTGATATGGTTAGTGAAATTATGAAATTTACACCTCATTCTGTTAGAGCCTCTTGTAATAATCATGCATTAAATCTGTCGATTTCAAAATCCTCAAACGTACCAAGTGTTCGAAATCCGTGGCGCTTATTAAATCAGTATTTGCCTTCTTTAACAAGTCTCCTAAACAATATTTGTTTCTTAAGACAACTTTAAAAACGGAAAAAGGCTTGCAGTCTTTCTATGATACAAGATGGGTTGAACGTCACAATTCCCTCATTTGTTTTCATTATACTCTTCCTAAAGTAATCAACTTTCTTGATAAGATATCTAAGTGGAAATATACTAAGCCATTATCAAAAACATCAATGTTTGTACATTCTCTATGTAGCAGGGATTTCATTATATCTATCCTATCTCTTATTGAAATGCTTAAATATACACTCCAACTAAACTGTTTGCTCCAAGCAAAATCGCTTGATGTTAACTGTGTTTCTTACACCAATGCTGAGACTATTAATATTCTCAAAAATAATCGTGAAAATCATGTAAATGATTCCAGTAAAGTATATGTGGAATGTGGAACTATAGCCTCTCAGCTTGGTTGTACTATACTTAAGCCCCGAACAGTCAGAATGTAAACATTCAGAGAAAATCATGCATAATCAACCTGTGGAGAATATTATCGGAGATCAATTTACACTCTAATGCTAGACTATGTGACGTCTGATATTTCAACTAGATATTCAGAAGCATTTCTACAGTCTTTAAAATTAATTCTTCTGGTGACAAGTAGTATTTTAAAACAAAATACATGAAACGAACACATAAAGTAAAAAAATTAAGTCACTTGCAGAAAACTGTAATTTTTTCTGCAACAAGATTCTGCATCAACAGTATCACCTTGGGGGATTTAAACTATGGAAAGCCAAATGGAGAAGATACCAAAGGAGCAATGAAATACCAGAGAGAGTGCCTGAAGTATTGGGTGACAGCAACGCTGACATATATCTAGCAACTCTTGTGCTACTGCAAATTCTGTGTATTATTCCGGTTAGTGTTGCTACAGCCGAACGTTCTTTTTCTACTCTCCAGCGAGTCAAATATTGGGTTAGATCAAGAATGACTGAGGAGCGGTTCAATGGTCATTGCCTGTTACATGTACACAGAGACTTGAAAATTGACCCTCAAGAAGTTATAGGCAGATTTGCTAAAGAGAAAGTTCGTCGTAACCTAATTATTTTGACACATGTATCATAAACCAAATAAAATATTGTAACACGTGGAATAGTAATTTTTCAATATATGTTATTTCTATTATTAATGCCCCCCCTCCAACCACAAGCCTGGATCAGCCCCTGCATTATTTTGTACCTTACTCCTTGCTGTTCGTCGTTATAGTACACTGGATAACGCCTACCGAGTAGACTGTAAGAGGCGTGATAATGGCGATAGTGTTGCATAGTTTAAGGCGAGAATTTAAGCCTCCAGTCGTCGCACCTTTATAATAAATTATTTATTTTGCTTGTAGGCGTACATACCTATATATACCTAGACATATGTATATATTATTAAATTTATTCCATACATAATTATATCTATGTACATTTTTATCTCATGTCTCTATGTTTATATCGGCATACAGAGAGTTTAGAAACTCGCCCGATATAAAAATGAGTCAGACATATGTAATGCAACATATAGTGCAACCCAACTCCTACGGCGTGGAATTGAATTACGGTTCTCAGGATAATGTTTAATGTTATTCAGATCTTTGACCTGCGGAAAGATTGGTGTTAAGAATATTTACCTCCATAAAAACAATAAGGGGTGTCCACCCTCGTATTGCATGTAATTTCTTGCCTTCAAATTGTATATAATTTGATGCCGTTTTATTGAGTTGCACATGCTAAGTAGAAGGATTATACCGATTCGCGGACAACGGCGTACGGTACAGGAGCTAGGAGCCGGCCAACCGCCACTTTGAGATTTCCATTTTTTTTTCCTTTTCCCCCTCAGAATTTCTATTTTTCCTTCAAAATCAACTAAATTTCCCCAACAATTTCCCCTTTTCCCCTCAATTTTTTCCTTTGATAATTTCCCGTTTTTCCGAAAGCAGAATAGGTGGACTTGTGACTCAGGAGAGGCGGATTTGTTGTGACTCCAAGGCGGGAGAGCAGGACTGAGGACTCAGGACCCTTTAAACTTGACCGTTAGCCATTGATTTTAACCCCAAAACTCAATTTTTTTTCAAATATAAATAAATTCGAAAACAATATCACATTTTCCCTTAAAATTTACTTTTTTCCCGCCCCCACAAAATTTCCCTATTTCTCTAAAAGTCTCCAGATGCCTGGCAGTATTGGCATTTAAATTAACACCAATTAAGACTATATAAGTGTTGGTATATGCTGATACATACCATGATTATAACATACTCGCGCATGTGGTTGCTATTAGTATGATGACCTTGGTTTTTCATATATACATACATTAAAAAATATCTGGGTAGCATACGTGTACCTAAAAAAAAAATAGACACTTCAAAAGAGGGACTGGAAAGACAGTTGAGAGACATTTGCATGCTTCCGCAATACCCTATGTACAATTTCGACATAATATAAAAATAAATAAATAATTTTAGTAAAATGAAGAAATAAATTTTAAAATTGAATAATAATAAATACAGATTTACTCTTTGACAAACCGTATGCCCATAAAGGCAATGTGGCTACCATAAATATACGTATATACTTGCAGAAAATTACTGGCGCGTAGCTGCCGAGCACCTTCGGGTACGTTCGGAAAACCCGAGAGTTGACGGCTTCCGAGCACCCCCCCCCCCCCTGAGTTGTGCCGAAGACTGCCGATCTCACCCGAGTCGAGCCGAAGCTCGCAGCCACCCAGCAAATTGCAGCCGCAGCGACTGCCATTTAAAATACATCGCGTCAGCTTCGGCATAACCCTACTACTCGTAACAGTCTCTGCATTTTCATGAAATACCTTTTACTAAGCATACCTCATAATAAACTACGAGATAATCTTTCAGTCATCGTTGTTAATTTTTCTTCATATATAATGTTTATTATATTTGTACATCCCAAAAAATTTAGAATTGCTATTTTATCATACCATGATGCAAGGAAAGACATCTTAGCAGTATAGGCTGTTCACGGTAAACTGAGCGCTTTTAAAAGCCCTGCTTAGGATCTCTTTCTATGCACATTGTATATTCTGCCGCCATATGTAAACTTAACCTTGTCATGAGTCTGATATCTCCTACGTCAGTCAATTGAAAATGTGAAAATATTAAATATATTATTAATAAATATGTTAATTTTTACACATACATGCATTAAAAACAGGAAAGAAAAGAAAGAATCTCAAATATTTACAAATGTTTACCTAAAACTTGTCGCTCAACTTTAAAACACAGGAATACTTTGTCTGTGCCTTCACAGAGTGCAAGCCTCTTATTGTGTGCGTTCAAATATACAATGCACGCTGTGAGCTGTGGTATTTCTCAAAGATTGGTTGTGAAAAGTGCTCATATTACGTCAGACATCCTACAGTCAGTTCTTCGCACAGATCCACAGTAGTGTCAGTGTAGAGCAGAGCAACGCAGAGCGGTAGTGAGGTGGCTGCAGATCCGTTGGCGGAAGTGCGACAGTGCTGGTAAATGGGCCGGCACACAGTGTGTGACAGCTCGCCGGACACAGCCACCGGCCTGGAATGTCAGCCACAGTCAGCCGCACAGAGTATTTACACGTGACACACACAAAATCTCTCTCCTCGAGTCCGTGGGAAATACTAGCGGCTCAACTTTACAATTCTACCTAATGCTTGCAAACATGTCGTCTATTAAACCCAGTACATGAGGGGATATTACACTTGGTTCAAATATGTGTTTGGTGGCTTTATTTGTTCAAATAGTGCGCAATTATATGTGTGTCTGAGGTCAATTGTAATACAAATTTTTTTCACAACCAAGTTGTTATTAAAATATATTGGAATACTCTAACTACCTTTTATTTCGGCCTAAATGAATGTCTTAGAACGATTCGGTGAAATCACTAAAATGAAAACTTAAGGCGTTGATATCGATTTCCTTACTATCAATACATTTTGGCGCCATTTTTTTTTTACAAAAGTGATACAGAGGTTGAAGCATACCATGAAGTTGAACTATGCTCTTTCACAAAGAAAATCTGAGGGATTATCATTCCCGGCGTGTTTTTTGTAGTCGGAAACACTTTCCTGAAAAGTCACCAAAGAAAAAATGACTGCTGTTCCTGCCAGCTGCGTCATGTGTGGTTTTACATACAAAGTGCGTTGAAGTGCTGCAAGCAAAATGCAATTTACTTCCGCGAAAAAATAATCTAAATTTTGATAAGCGACTATGTGAGTGCAATTGCCATATTGGCCGCAAAGTTAATATATTCGCATCTTTGTCCTCCTTATAGGAGTAGTTGTCATAGTTTTTGTCTATTCCTCGTGCGTCCATTTATTTAGGTATGTTTGTTTAGTTAATTTAATACTCTTTCGTTGTAATATGTTAGGATCAGAAATATGTTACTCAAGAAGTCAAGGTTTATTACAGTCTCACATATTTGCTTCAATTTATACATGTACCTTAACGTACATTTTTATGTCACTTAATCAATCAAAAGATCGATTGTGATACACTATTAGGTGGATTTTCGTTGATATTGTAGTATTTAATAATGTATTCCACCTATTAATTGAACAAATATATTAATAACAAACTTAACGCCACAGTTTCAATGAAAAATTTTAGTGCCTATATCTCTAAACGCAATATTTAAAGGTCCGAAGAATTAAGGAGTCAAAAATGAATATGTTTATAGCCTCTTTTAGCTGAGCTAACTTGACCTTCAAGCTCAGGCCTTCTGTTTCTACAGATCACGCTTTTGAGTCTATCTGAAATTTCTTCAACGATGGACTGTCTAATTATTTATATTTGATTACAATGAACCATATTTCTTGAAAATAAAGGATATTATTCACCACTGTGTCTTAAAGACGACGGTTTAAAAACAAATTATTTATATTTTATTGTATTCCTACTTCAAACTATACTAATCACAACTGCAGTAACATACGTGTCAATATGTAAAGAAATATTGCAACTGGAATCTTCAGTATCCATTAACTCTCCTATTTTTAATCACTTGCACAGTCGGGCATTAATCTTGCAGGAATAAAGTATATAAATATATATTTTTTTTCTAACAGTTATTATTGTGGTTCGTGCAAGACAAAGTGAAACGAATAGGAAACGAATAGTAAAAATGCAATAGAAATACGTATATTCTCTTTATTCTCAATTTCTCACGTTGTACGTCGTAGTATTAATATGCAACGACACAATCTGCACTCGGCGTTATCCCTGTCGTACATCTAAGGGTGGTAATCGCTGACGCAAGCGAGTGTTGGATTAACCAAAGCCATTTGCTGTGCAAACAGCAGTGAGGCAAGATCTCCCCGCCAGTTACGTAACGTGACGGGGGATTTACCACGGTGTTAAAGAGGTCGGGCCAGTGAGATGACCACTCGACACTCAGGCTACAGACAAGGAGGTGGAGCCTGGTGGAGGAATTACCCAGCCTGGAAAGAATGCCGCTTTATAGTACATCAAGTTATTAATGGAGATCAGTGCTTACTGTTATTGCGATACCCTCGTATTTATTACACCAATGAGCTGCATATTCGTGTTCATTAATGGTTTGAATAACGTGTTCCTAGGAAGATCAATACTTATCGAATCACAGTATTTACGTAAAACTGTAATGCGTGCCCAGTACAGGTTCTGTAGAATTTACAGTAAAGAAAAATCAGCATATCTAAGAATATTCAGTAGTAAACAAAATTGTAAGCTTTCTCTCGTCTGTGAAAATCTTTATTGGAGAGTTCCTTCATTACTGTGTACATTTTCAGCTATTCGGAGTTGTATTGGAAAATAACAAATTTTAGAACCTCGTAACATTTTTATTTAGTATGATAACAGTGTATCAAATTAAATTGTAACTGCTGCTGGAGTATCAGTATGATATATCATATTTATTAATTCAAACCAAAAATGATGTACCATGGCTCGGACAGCGTGGAATGGCCTAGCGACTGTGCATTGCACTAAGAATATAGAACACGTACATTTTAGAAGTATTGTCGAGAGGGTTAAAGATCATATTTTATGTTGTTACAATAACCATGACATATGCGAGTCCCGAGTTTCTTAATGGTGTATGTAGTATGTAAACAATCACCCGTTAGTGAACAAGTGCAACATTAATATCCCTAGAAGTGTTTATATCATTTCTATGTATTTTGTATTAGATATATGAGAATGTTCCAAACTTTTCTTTGCAATGATAGAGGTCGAGAGTGCTGCCAAGGTTATTTGTATAGTTCCCGCCAAGTCACGTGCTTCTAACTGACATACTTCCTATTCTCTACCAGAACGTTCATATTCCAGTATTCTACCGGGCGGGCTCAAAATATTTTCGTTTATTTATCTGCATCGATGACGAATATAATAATATAAGTATTTCATTTTTCAAAGTGTTATTTTTTATTCTCTGACAGGAACAATCTACCACCAGTGGTGTCTAAATATAAGTCACTTTTTCTGCTTAACCAAACTTGGAAAATCGTACACAACGGAATATAGTTAATTGCAGAAGAAGCCATAAATGGATCATTCAGCGTTTCAGTCGACAGAGAAACAATTCCTGTAGCAAGTTCTGCCTGTATCGAGATATTTAATGTATGTATAAGATGAAGTACATTGTAAATTAAAGTGGTTTGCCAGTTTAGACTAGAAATAAAATACCAGTACGAAAAAAAGCTGTTAACTTCTCTACGAGATATTAAATTAAGTGCCATAAGAAGGATCACAATTTCCAAGAATATAAAATTAGGCATCAGCTGTAGAAGAAAATGGGTATAATATTTCGGAAGGTATCGATTTTAGAGTCAACACAACAAGCATGTCAAGAATATTGATGAATCTGTAGAGATCCTCTTCGTAGCTCGCAAAGGGGTGGCCATGGACAGATAGAGCGACACAGAGAAGCTGTAGACAGATTCGAAATTCAATCTGGGAATTCTAGTAGAAAGTAAGGCCTTTTACAGACACTCAAGGCTCACTCGGCCATGACATGTTCGTAACATTGCGCAAGGTGACATATGTCCCAAATGTATGAACTCCAATACCCTCAAGAAGAAGTGAGAGGGCTGTAGATTGTGCTGCAGCTACTGTCCTTCCAAACTTTGTTTGAACCCGTATACATTCAGCTTATGGACACCTTCCCCGAGCAAATACATTTTGTCAAGTACATTCGAATGTTCGATGTCTGTTTCCAGATGGCATCATTAAGGTACTAAACAAATGTTTAAAAATTTTCATGCCCACATTAAAAGATAAATGGGTAGGTTTATCACCTCATAGTAAGTCTGCTAACAATTTCTGAATAGGAAGCCCAGTTCGTACATTATTGTGGGTGAAGACATAAAGGAAGTGAATGTGAGGTGTAGCTCCCAGGTAGTTGGCCTACCATCTGCCTGTCCACAAGAAACCCACAAATAGTTTTAACCTACGTAATGTACCCGCCGCACCGATGCAAATGACACACATAATGACTCTTGACTGTTGTGAGTGGTTGGCAACATTTGTGACACTGATCAGACAAATTCCAAATAGAAAAGTACAATCTGCCCAGAAGTGGCCCGGATTTTGTGTTGCCAACTGTAACCGAAGCATGCCAGCAACATCAGTGGACCATGAATGACACTAGCCCACTGACTAACTGTTTCTTGCCTGCCATATGTATGTTAACTAATTTTGGTCAGCCAACTTTTTGCAAACCACTTGCACACTAGCTATGGGCCACTTACAACCCAGTTATTGGCCGTCATGAATTTTCATGACAAAAATATAGATTTTGCCTCAATAACAATAATTTATATCCCATATTAATATACATTAATTTTGGTATTATTTAAAATTGAAAATTTTCTTCTGAAGATCATGGAATCTAAGTCTCAGCCCTCGAAGAGAGAGCCGAGAATGATCTCAACTACTCTACTATGCATTCATATAGACTCTTTTTAAGTAAATGTGAATATTTTTTATATACAAGAATTGCATTATTATCACTGATATAGTCACAATTTATGTTACTATCACAACTCAATACTAATAGTAATGTGTTTTGTTTAAATCACCAGTATTTAAGTTTAGGATTACTTTCAGGTGGTATTTAAAACAAAATAATTTTGTTTCATCTTGTGTTTTCCAGGTTTCCAGTAGATAAATTATTTTTCCTATTATTAATAATGTAACATGATCATTTAACTTAAAACATGCATGAAATGAGAATACGAATTGAATTCACATACCCTATTTGCTATTTGAAATCAACATACAGTTCGCATGCCATACATGGCCAATGAAATTGTCGCTTATATGTCCAAACCAACCAGTAACAGTTGATATGCCATAAAATGGCCAGTAAGCTTGTAGCTATTACCTCCCCAGCAGCAGAATATACTATTGGCATGCCATAAATGCCCCATTAGCTTATTGCTAATGTTTTTCCAGCAGTAGGTAACAATTGACATGTCATAAATTACCCATGAACTTACTGCTAATATTTTCCCAGCTGTAAGTAACTGTTGGCGTTTTGTCTATCGTCAGCTTGAGGGGCTTCTGTCGAATTCTGACAATCATTGTGAGAGCATTGACACACAAATCGATTTTTAAAACAATAGGCAAAGTCATATTTATTGAAATGGCCTGATTGCCAACCATATAAGAAATGATGACAGTCATAAATACAAATGATTACCACCACTGTCAATAGCCAATATATGGCTAACTATCACCTGCTTCTTGTATGCTACTTGGGATGGTTCTCTGAAGTCCAGTAAGGGTTGGTATAACCGTTACAAAACATGTTACATAAGTTGAACTGTTACATAAAAATATATCTGAAGACAGCTTTGGAAATGGTGCCTCCGAAGTGTAAGTACTTCGAGGCCATCATCCACATGATCATAAAAACAGCTGAATCTCACACAGGAAGTTTTAACAAACCTACTGCAAGTGAGGAAGCTTTGGCAATGGTTGGCCAATTCAAACAGCAGGACTTCAATGTTGAATACTCCCATTCGGTCAAGACTACCAGACACATCTGCAATTACATGGCGACTGGGCAGCTTTCGTACTTGAATATGGCAGGGATGATGTAAATCTGTATTAAAATACTGGCGTATCAGAAGTTAATACACAGTTTGGAGGATCTTGGGTTTACAAGTTCTTGGGATGTTCCCTACTGTATTGCCTCTCACTGTTCACCTCAATAATTATCAGCATATTTATTTCACCTCTACACTTTTTTCCTGAAAATCTCAGTAATGATTATTGCACACAAATGTAGCCAATTTAGAGCTATGAAAAATTTTCAATTTTGTTCTCCCCCCTTCCTCCATATTATGATATCCAGCCTTTTTTTTGGTGTAGAATAAGGAAATGTTTGCGAGGAGGAAACAAGAAAAAATGTCGGTGGATCGCCAAGAGTAAAGAAGGGCCATCATGGCAAGAGTGTATGTCATTCACTCAAATAACACAGAGTTTAATCATCCCTTCCTTCTTCTTCGAGGGTTCCGAGGCAAAACCTTTCTCATGATTGTGAATAATGTCCTATATCATACATTCCAATCTGCATGAAAGGTTATAGGTTTGCTGGATGATTAATAACATTGGCGAATAATACAGAGATAGTCTCTCAGAGGACATCAAGTGACAGGCAGAAAATGATTTGCAAGGCTGTGCGTAGCATAAAATAAATGGGATGTATAATGGAGTCGTGAAGCTGATTGTAAATGCATTGTTAGCTTCAGAAGGATGGTTCTTCCCATAGTAAGTGTCATATCAAACCAACCCGATGAGAAGTAGCCTTGGACACCATGGACTATTGATAGAAACCACATATGACTCAGACATCTTGGTAAAAGTGGTGACTAATAGCAATATTTCTGTAAATGATGGACAGTTCTCTGTCTAACATCAGGTTTAGGCCATTTTGAATGAGGTCCTGGATACGCTTGCTGACACTGGTAAGACATTTCTTATTAACTTGCTCTTTGCAAATATAAGATGCGATCTTTTGCATCCTCTGGTATTACTGCTGTGCTATTTGAAGAATCTGTTAACCCCCCCCCCCCTCCAGCACAAATATTAACGAAATGAGTAACGCGGTCAAAGTTATCCGGGTCTATAAACTGATTATCTGGTAAGAGAGTACCATGACATACAAGGGAGGATTTTAGGCTCTGAGGAGGACCTACAAAGACAAAAGGACCAATGATTGAGTAATTGGAGGAGTGGTGGGGGAGGGTTTGCAAGCTGTTTGTTGGAGACTTCTGATAAACTTTCTGTAGCGACTAGAGGAAATCGAGCAGACGAAGTAAATGTGTGCATCAAAGCTTCGAATCTGCAGCCTCTCATTTGGATACTCTCTCCTCTCCCCCCTTCTCTCTCTCAGAAAAAAACGAGGGGTCTCTTAAGATGTGATTTCTCTGCCGAGCAATTTTATGATATTCTACTCAATATTACAGACTGCTAATATTCTAAATCAGATTGAAGGATGATCATACCTGTAAACCTCACTGCAGTAGAAGTGGTAGTTGTTGATCTCGTAGGACATATAGAGGTAACTTTGTATCTTTTACATAAGTGAGAAGTTCGTAAACTGATTGTGCAAGAGTGTCAATCTGATCTTCAAGAACCACGAGACTGGTGTAACTAACGATAGTTTGTTCAAGCAGTTCGAATGTGTAGAAATGGCATACATATCTGTGGACTCAGTTTTATAATTGGATGATGCAACCCAAAAATCTGTGGAGATCCTCAACAGCATCTGCTCTCCTGGCGTACCACCACACACATTTATCCTCAAGGTGGGAGCTCCAGTAACGTTAAGGCGAAAACATAATCCCCAAAACTCCGCAGTTGCACCAGGTTCCAGTTGAAGGGTTTGCAGAAAAAAATGTAATTGATGCCAAAGTCCTCACTGTATGTGCTCGAGGTGATAATATTCATACTGCTCACACCACTCATTCCATCGGATTACCCTTTCGAATTTAGGAGACTGCAATGCTCCCTAGATAGTGTTTGGCTATGACTATAAATAATGCCCGGGGACAGATGCTATTCTTGACAAGCATACACTACAAGGAGAAATGCTACTCACATGGACAGTTCAATGTGGCCTGCTCCAAAATAAGCTCACCTAGTAACCTGGTAATTCAAGATCCTGAGGAGAGAACCATAATATAGTTCTCTCCTCAGGATGTTTGATTAATGTGTTGTACAAAGAGGCTCCTCGGTAAAAGAAAGAGTAAATGCTTCGTGTAGAACATGCGAGCGAAAGCTTCATCAAAGAGAAAATAACCTTTATTTACGAATATAAAGTAGAATCAAAAGTATTGGCAAAACAGATATTTACATTGTGAGAAAAGTATGTACCGATCAACTCAAGCAGTTTTGTGTGGTTTAAATTTATATATATATACACACAAACACACGCGCGATGGCAGAAGCGATTGTATCTCCCAGTTCACGTTCTACGTCGCGTGCTTCAAAGAGGAGGTGTGTCTACATATAGCAATGTGTACAACAATATGTGGTTCACAGTGAATGTATATGTCTTAAATTCAACCAACCACACACGGCTATAGCTTAACTTGATTTTTGAGAAGTAATGATTTTTTATCACATAATTAAAAAAAACATTTTTAGTAGTTAAATATGATAAAAACGTAAGTTTTCGTTAGAAATAAGATGTTAAAATTAATTTACGCCTTACTTTTATTTTCTCCTGCAATGCTATTATTTGGAGGCCGTACACATCACTGTATGAAAGTGTGTCATTTCGTACACATCGAGGATGCTGTCAAGTCCATTCATGGTAACTTCAAGCTTTCCCTTGAGGCCCTGCTGAAGTTCTACTTTCGGGATATTCCTCCGCCTCATGCATACAAATCTCAGAAGGTAACACCGGAGGACCAACACACCGCTTTCGTACGCAATCAGTGTAATGCTATTATGTATAAGAACATTTCTTATCAAGCGTTACCAACACACATATATTTCCGCTGTTTTGTTTAAATAATAATATAAGCAATACTGAAATTTATAGCAAAATTATAAATGAATTTCCAGTTTAGCGAAAAATACGGTGGTTTTATGTGAAGAAGGATAAAACGCATATGGACATGGTATGTTTAGGAAACAACTAAACACGTCCTACATGTTTGTGATTTTTCAAAGGTGTTACATAGAAAGAGTTAATAAAGTGCGAACATTCCTTATGAGGGCCCGTGTTCGGCGACGCCAGAACACTTTCATAACAATATCTCCTTTAATTTCTATAAGTAGGCATTCAAGTCCACGTTTATCATTGTGGCTAGAGAGAGCTGTTCGTGCTATGAGAAAATTAAGCAGTCAACAATAAACAGCTAGCTCGAAATATATAACTACCGCAGTAACGAGCCTACTGCTAATGTTCAGGTGTTGTGAGGTCTGGAACATAGAGCGCGGTCTTGGGAAGGGCGCAGCGAGGTGAGTATGGAAATGCAAAGAAGGGGGAAACGGGAGATCCCAGAGAAAACCCACTGACAAGCAGCATCCTCCAGAACGATTCCCACGAGCGATAATCCGGAAAGGACGCCGCCGGGAATCGAGCTCTGTTTGCCGTTTGGGAGGCGAGCTCTGTAGCCGCTACGCCCCCGCGGCGCCTCTTCCACCAACCCCACAGAAAAGCGTTTTACATTGCGTTCTAAGTAATCCAAATACATGTTAGTTTATATTTAATAGCTTTTTTGTACTCGACAATGGGCTTTTGTAGAAGGCCAGAAGCAATCATCTTTCAGTATTTGTTTTAAGTCAAAATTGAAATGTGTTCTCTCATATGTATGATTTACTGTGATAGGCCAAACTTAAGATATGGGAATTAATGTTTCCGGTTTCCGATTCTTCTGCTGTTGAATTTAAGCAACAAGGAGTTGAAAATTCATTATGTATTTATCTACTTGAGAAAAGGCGATGTTAAACTTTCCAAGTTCTACTGTTCAATGTTTACAAAGGAAAGAACGGCTTATGAGATAACTTTTTTGTGTATCTGTGTGTGTGTGTGCGTGCGTATCTATAAACAATAAAAAAATTATCGGAATTTTGTACGCTAACAGTTGTAAGAGAGCGCCGATTAAGATGATGTTTATATGCCATACCTCGGGGACAAATGAGCCGATTTGCACCAAATGTTTTCCCCAAGTAGCGCTACGGTAGGCCAAGTTAGCTCGAGTGTTGTATGTTCCTCGCCATCTGAAAATAACATTTCCGTAAATATTTCAGGTTGGTAAACCCTCATCCAAAATATTATACAGATTACATCCGAAATTGATTAAACGAACCCTACTTCTGCATTGTAGTTGATTGCATGTTCGCTTATGGGACGAGGTTTTCTGGGTTCGAGTCCTGGGTAAGGCTCTTGGTACTGATGCATATGTTACTGGTCTCATCTGCAATGATACTGCTGTCAGAGAAACTTCAAGGCCTACCCACCATCTCAGTCTTTAAGAACTTCGTTCACCCATGTAGATTGAAGTAATCTCATTAATTGCTTGTGTGCGCCCATGTAGAAGCGACTCGCCCACGTCGCAACAATGAATGCCCACAGAGTCCCAGAACTCGCTGGACCTACTCTCCTCCTGCAGCTGTTTCTCACCTCCGAGGTCTCGTGCCATAGCTTCCACAACATTTTATACTTGTACACACATTTGTACGGAACACCGCCCAATATGTAGCCATTACTTGTAACTCCTTCCCCCCCCCCCATTAAAAACGTTTGTTTAAACCGCATAATTTTTTGCATCGTGTCATGCCAAAAACACTATTTTTTTTAATGAACAGATCAAATGACACATAGTATTTCAATTTAAACAAGGGTGAGTGATAGGTCATATCTGTATTGATTTTAAGTTATATTAAGTAAAATATATTCTACCAATGGTTCGAACGCTGCAAGAAAATTTAAGAAAATCCTTTATTAAAGATATATTGAAAAATTACGAGAAATGTTCATATTGTTATTTTTAATATTTCATTAAGTAACTGACAGTATCTTATTTTGATGTGATTTGTCTCATTTCGGTGAGTTATTTTTATGATTTATACATTCGAAAACACTAGAATTGTAATGTTCACAAGCTTGTGTGCAACAACTTCATGTTATAGGGACGCTTTCTTGGGCGAAGAAACAGCAGTGCTTACAAGTTCTGTCAACAGCATAAACACTATTTGTACAGATATTCTATAGTAATTTTTTATGGCGTATACCGTAAGGCCGACTCTCTCACTTAACCACATACCCCATCACCCCTATGCGCAGTGTGGTCGGCAGGCTTTCCTTCGCCAACCCGCCTTAACGTGATTCGAGCGGCGATCCTGCATGTTAGTGGCATAACGCAGATACACAAGTGACGTGTGTCTAAAAAATATTCTGAATATATTGTATAGAGAATTTCGCATATAAATATGATTATGAAAACACCCTTTTCAGGCATTTTTACGTCAAAAAATATATCCTCGTAGTTGAAATGTGAATTCGAATGTCTTTGGGCACGAACACAGCCTTAAATGTTTCGCGTGTACACAATACTACAAAATGCACAACTGTTTTTGAATGTAGTATTATGTAGCAAGCTGTTGCTTGTGCCAGTCAGGCGGAACCCTAGGACTGGTTTATAAACCACGCAGAACGCCAGCATTTAACAAACGCACACATTTGAAAAGTCTAACGGACGTGATTCAAGCATACACACTATACACTACGCATGACGCTAGTGATCAGCTCTCTCAACTTCTGACGTTTCTGCTTACGTTTGACGCCTTGTAGATTGGCATTGAGCGATTACGAAATCCTTGTAATCCCGTACATATTGCTACAATTTTCAGTTCACGATATTTTTAGTATTTTATTTGCTTGCACAATGAGTTTATGTCAATTTTTATGCGTCGAGCCATAAATAAATTACGCATTAAAGCATTGTAATATCACACTCTTGCTAAGATAATAAAAAATCAATCGTAAAAATTCGTTAATCAGGCATTAAAAAATGTATGTCATTAAAAATATCAATACTTAACTGATATGTTTAAATAAATGTAAAATACGATCACTCAAAAAGACTGCGGGAAGAAATAATTTTTACTGTTTCATTTTTACATTTTCATTTTCAACGTTGGTTAAGTCTTGCGCCATGCGATGTTTATAAACGATCGTAATTATCTTGCATTGCGCCGATGCGTTTTTGTGCTTGTTATGTAGTTTATGAACCCGGGTATAATGGTGATATTAGTCAGAAAATATTATCTTACATTTGTACGATATTGTGTTCCAGAAATTGCTTATTAGTACTATAGCACATCCAAAACACAATATTAGGGCTGTGGCACTGGTACAAATAATAAAAACATACTCTCTTCTCAAACTGAGATAATTTACACTGAAATGACATAGCACAAGTTTCAAATGAGATTGAGAAGAAATGAGATTCGAGGAATCCTGAAAAAGACGCTATGAAATGTTTTGACAATTTGTGAAGATTGCTTAAAATAAGGAAATTTCAGCATATGTTTGATTTGCATCAGTATACGGTATTATATTTTTTGTGAAGTAAATTTTGCTAAGCATACGTTAAAATGGATTAACACATGATCTTTCAGTCGCCCTTGTTAAATGTTCCCTAAATTAATTAGGGAATTTTACTTGTGTGTAATACTAAAATTGTGCTTTTGACATTTCATTATGCAGAAAAAATTCTATATGATTGTTTTTGTTAGGAAAGCGCACCTCTTATAAGCAATATCTGCCAGTTGAACGGTGTGCGTACAAGTAGGATAATAAGGGATGGTTGGTTGAGGAGCAGCCTGAAGGGGCGTGTGTTTGTGTTGTGTGGTGGGAGCTAGGAGCTATATCTTTGAGGCTGTGCAGGAATGTTCGAGACGACCAGCAGAGCGCGAGGTATGCCGACAATGTCTCGAGACTCGTGGCAAGAGGCCCGCTAGTGGCGCTAGTGATGATGGGGAGGAGGAGGGTGCCGGACCAATCAATGACGACCTCTCGAGGCGCCTGTGCCGCTCAGATTAACGACTTAATCATCACGCGGAGAATGGACCGGCACTTCGCTCTTCAACTCCCCAGGGTGAGTGGACTCGCATAACATCACACTGCTCCAGTCTCCGCCTGAAATCCACATCAACACGACTATAGACTGTTCACTGCTAGGTTGCCACTTTTCAGGCCCTACCTACTTTCTAGTTTAAACCATGTTTTTATCCTTTAACCATTATATATATAGCCATGTAAGTTATAAACACAGTGTGTATATTCCACCACACTCGGAAGTTAACGTATAAGGCTAAAACAAAATATGTTTATTGACTATTATTCCAAATAAGGGGGCTTTCAAAAGTGAATATAGTCCAGTCACGCTTTCTTCGGCCTTTTGGTATCGAACCTTTGAAAAATCACTCTAGCCGTATTATGTCAACCTGTTTTTCCAATAACTTGTATTCAACAAATATTTAACACGGTGATTAACTTTTTAGAGTACTCTATTATCGAATAAATGAAACTTTACCTTAGTATCTTCTATAACTTGTAATATTTATTTCGTATTAAATATGAATTAACAACAGCGAGAACAGCGACATGTTGGCAATGGCCGGTAAGAAATAGTCCACAGTTACAATATTTTTTAACCTCGTTTTATGTATTCTATTTGTAAGTTAAACGTTGCCAACTGATATATTTGTATTGTTAGATAGCGCTGACGGAAACACATTTCATTGCTGCAGTTAATTATATCTGCGCAAATTCCCGTGTGTAGGCTGGTGTTTTTTTTTTGCCGTCCAGAGTAAAAGTTCAATAAGCGAAGCAGAGCGTGTCGCTCTCTCTCTCTCTCTCTCTCTCTCTCTCTCTCTCTCTCTCTCGTTCTCTCTGTCTCTCTTCTCTCTCGGGAATATCGTACCATCTGTTTAGGAAAGGTATACATTTTGTTATTTCTAATTTCAGCATATTTCATACTAATTACAGCAACAATAATGATGTTTGAGATTGTAATTTACAACTGAAACGAGATTTTATTGTTTAAATACGTATTATATGTTATTTAGATGCAACGACATATTTTAGATGCGATGGTGCGACACAGCTCGTTGCGCGACACTTACAAATCCAGCAGGTTGGCAGACGTGGTGTGAAAAGCGTTCCCAATATGGCGGCGACGGGCGATTATCGTCTATTACCTCCGTGGATTATACCCAGTGCATACGACTGACAGTGGTGTGTGGCGACATATCAGTGACAGGGCGTGTTTCTGAACGAAGCGTCAAGTTCGTACTCGTGATTTTGAAACATCCTAGGGAAGTTACAATGTTGTGATAAATATGTGTTTCCATGGCAGGGATAATTCATATACTGTAATGAGTTTTGTGATCCCCGAGTGTGTAAGGGCGTGTTGTAATCGTTGCGCAGGCCAGATGTGTGTGGATTTCAAATATGTGCAAAGTTTAAACTTTTAACCATGAACTGATGTTATGAGGAAGTTAATTATTTGTATTCACGGCCATCACAATGTTGTACCTTCGTGCTAGATGTTTGGAAAACAGTTGTGTAACGAGTTTACGTTTGTGTGATTTGAATGTCTACAACATTCCCAACGAAATACCAGGCCCACTCAGATAAATTTAAATAAATAATATAATAAACCTACAAACCAGTAAGTACGGTACCAATGCATGTAAATATTAGCGGAATAAATGTTACGATAGGCCTATGTGTTTGCATGTTCACCACTATCTTTTACGTATGTCGATGCCACATAGTACAATAAATAAGCGACACGAGTTGCGTGCTTGAATTTACTGGTTGGACTGTCTGTCCCATCGTTATAATGTTTATTCCAAACACATATTAATAACAACAGGTTAAATACTAGTGTTGTTTACTCCACAGTTGTAACAAACACCGTCGTGGCAAAATATTAATGTGTATTATGTGTGACGTGCTATATCGTGTGTAATAAATACTTATAAAGCTGACATAAATATTGTTATAGGCCTACACTGTGAACATTCGCAGGAAATGGTTTCTGCAATGTGACATAGTTCTTTGAACAGCTGTAAACAGCGACCAACGCATGTGACAGTTATAAAAGTATAAGTCACACGGCAGTGTTTATGTTTACGTGTAGCGGAAGGATACGTAATCAGTAACCAAAAGTAGAACTTTGACAGGGCTTCAGAAAAGGCCGAAGTTATCGAGAATCAACTATAGTCTATACAAACGCGGATCTTCAGTATTCCAAGGCCGGAACAAGGAGTCCATCTCGGTGTGGAACTTTCTAGTAAATAATCAAATCTCCATTATGTTGACATATTTATGTTTTTAATCCATTTCACAATGTAAACAATACATTAAGTTGCAGCTACTAACACCAAACAAATGCATAATTCAAAGAAAATATAAATTAAAAAAAAAATGAAACGTTGCTGTTTAGGATTCAATTTCCAACTTTTCGCGTGTGGGAATCGTGCCGGACGTTGCCACTGGGCGCCGGGTTTTCTCGGGGATCTCCTGTTTCCCCCGCCCTTTCAATTCCGGTGCCGCTCCATACTCACCTCTCTTCACCCTCATGGGCTCTCACAACCTCGATGTTGCTGACCGTTTTCAGGCATACGATACACTATTATTTTTAGTTATTAGTAATGTAGGTAATATAGGCGCTATAAATGTAGGAAAAGAACATTAAATTTCACTTCGGCATTTCCAATGTTGCCACACTTGGCATTGAAAATTCCCCAAAGATTACCCTGAGTTCTAGTAAAACAGTAAAACGTCTTTCCAGGATCTTCCTTAATATTTTTATAATGCTTTACATAAGTAAATTGCATGCGATATCTGGAATAATATTGAACCTTTTGGAAGGGAGAATTTCCCCCTGTCTCTTGCAACCCCGCCCTTCCATTATTCTGGTCACATTACTCGAGAAATGTGCTCCAAATCTGAACTCTCCTGTCTAGCTCACGTGGGCGATGCGATCCACCTGCACTATACGCTAAAGTCCCGGGTAGTGTTCAAGTGTATGAAGTATCCTCATCCCCGACTGATTTCTGGAACCTTCCTAGAGCTACAAAATGTTCTGGAAATTACCCTAGCAGCTTTCCGTGTAGTAAAACACATTTGGCCCATTTATTGTTTACAGTTGGATGGCAACCAGGCAAACAGCTGGCCAACAGCTGGCATGCACCCAGCATCATTGCTGGTCCTGAAGTGGCACCACTAACTAGCCATACTCTGCCTATAACTGACCCAGGTGTGGTGAACAAAAATGATCCAAGAAGGGCCCAAGCATGTTTACAACAGCAATGGCCCATCGATGTACCATTTCACAGCCATCAAATGACCTACTGATGGTTAGCCATGTTTCACCATATTCTAACACTATCTCTTAAAAATTATTATTTTTAACAGAAATATCAACTTTTCTTTATTTTTAACTTTCGTCTACTTCACTGTTAAAAACATTATACGAAATGAATATCTTATGCTTACCAGAGGAAGAGAGGGGGTGCGAACATATACCACTCGCATTGACAGCCCAGCATGCTAACCATTACTCCATTGTGTGTTCTTGTGTTTGGATGAACTAATTTAGAAAGTAATCGGATTTTAATTACTGGCAAACACTAATACAACATAAGCTACACCAGTTATTCCATATCCTTAACATTTAACATCTGATAAATCAGTTTTTAATAAGATGGAGATAACAAATGGTCGCTGAGAGAATTATTTCTGCATGAATCGCGATATTAACCCAAAAGCTTGCCTTTAATGTAATATTGTGCAGTATGTATGTCACCTGGATGCTATTCGTGTGGTTTGAAATGCAGTCACCAGTTATGAATATTTATATGATATATAATTATATTAAACACACATATATACATATACATGTGCGTGTAGTTTGAAGAAGCTATCTACGAAGAGTGGGAGACATAAGAATTTCCATAATAAGCCAAATTGCTCCAGCAATGGTCCATCGATGTACCACTTCACAGCCATCAAATGGCCTACAGATGGCTACCCATACTTTCACCAGCGATAAGTATAGGCGATGTGCGGCCATTGCTGGAATATAGTTGGCAAGCCATTTATGGGCCATTAATAGGTCACCTAATCTCAACCATCAGTTTCATTTCCTTCAACATATTCCATCAGTGGGCCATAAATGGAACGGCAATTATCTTGGTGCCAGCAGTTAACCACAGCAGGGTCAGTCGTGTAAACTCATAAGTATTCAGTGCCAGCAGTAATCTAGCAATGCCATCAGTAAATCCACAGTCGGTCGACTGTCTAATAAGTGCGCAAAACGCTATATTGAAGTGCCACCAATGACCCAAAAATGGATACGTCAAGTGCTGCCTGTGCTGGAATACAGTTGGCAAGCGTCTGTGGATCATTATCACTCTCGGCCATCAGTTTCATTTCCATCAACATCCCATTAACGTGCCATTAATGACATGCCAAGTGTTCTCTTGCCAGCAGTAAGCCATGTCGGGGTCATTTGTGTGAACCCATAAGTATTCAGTGCCAGCAGTTATCATTCAATGCCAGCAGTTAAATCATAGTCGGCTGACTGTGGCTGGCTACATGGGTATTAACAGATGCCCCTTTTGCCATGATATAGTGGCACAGCTTCATTGCAAGAACTGATGTAATATTCTTGGTTAACAGCTAATTTTCATATCCTTGTCAAAAATACTCTAAAACATATACCTACTTATCTTTAGAATGTTTTCTCCTTGTTTATAACCATAAGTATTTGACTATAGTGAAAAGTGTGAGAAAATTTTAATTAATGTTTGCATAATTTTACTCGAAATTAATAGGGAATTTAGAGTGATTCCTATTAAGTGGTTCAATAATAGGCATACTCACCTCCAAACACGATTCAGAAGTAAATTTCCTAAAGAAAACAAATAATATAAGTAGGTATTATGACACGCTGCTATTCACAGGAAAGATAAATATGAAGTAAATTCCATTCGAAGTGTAGCCTTTTAAAGCAGCTTAGGTCGACCGAGAATGCTATATTTAAAAAAAGTTTTGATTATACTCGAAAATGGCGATACAATTCTACAGAACTTTCATACGAACTTACATCAATATGAAGCCGATAGTTGCATAATCCACGCCAGTTTCAACAGAAAAAGTATAACTCATTTTAGACTTGTTCCTTTGCTGCTCATTCATAATTACAACAAAATGAAGCCGATAGTTGCATAATCCACGCCAGTTTCAACAGAAAAAGTATAACTCATTTTAGACTTGTTCCCTTGCTGCTCATTCATAATTACAACAAAATCGTTGATTAAAAAAATATATAATTGGACGAACTTGCCCGATTATAGCAGTATTGTTACTTTCTGTATTATAATGGTAAGATGTTTAAAGTTATTACTTATTAATTTACAAAATGTTGGCATCAGTATCACTATAAATAAACATAAAAACAGCTTGTTGTACTAAGTGTACATAGTAAAAATGCTTCAATAGAACTTGTTAATTAACCACGAAAGTTGTTCAAGTATCAGTATTTTGGACAAATGATGGAAAACTTGATATCTTATTGTTCACTTAAACAGCTATAAACATACCGAAGTGTACCAAACTGATATTATCACATGTTAATGGTTACGTAGCTGCACGACTAGCATTTTTAAGTCAACCGTTATAAAAATGTCAAAGATACAAAAACATTTTAGAATGTGTTATTCATTATACATATTTTATCTTCGCAAGTATTTTTAATTAATATCAAATACAGTTTTGAGATTTGTACTTGTTTTTTTACTATATATTCATAATTCTTATAATATGTGGTTAAAGATAATTACAGAAATAATAAATTCAAACAATTTTCCGAATAGAAAAAAGAGTCAACGTATTCATGAAGGTGATTATTAAAAATTCTGTCGGCGTTAAAAATTTCGGACCATTTCTCTGTATTTACCGCTACATCCACTGAGGCAGCTCGACGGCGAATTCTGTCGATTGCACACTTAACGACAAAAAAATATAGAATGAAAAATAAACACATTCCAAGTGTTTGTTTGTTACGGACCAATGTCACACGGGCATCGTTGGTTTTTCAATTACTTCCCCTCTTTTAAGTCCCTCCCTTTCATGTGACTTAATTAGTAACTACTACTGTAATCCTGTTTCCGTTTCGCAAATAAAATTATTTATTTGTGGCTAATGTAAACTACATAAACATAGAAATAGTTGTAGAAGCCAAGAGTATAAACATGGTCGTGGAAATTGAAGTCCACTTAGTTGGTGCGGGTGAATATTGTGTTGTTTTTCCTTTGTCTTCTGGTTTGTTAAGGATGCGCGGACTGCTAAAAGTGGTCAGATTTACACGACCGCTCATCAAGAAAACCGCGATAACTACTATCATTCTAGCTGTTGCTTGGTTTCCCAACAATCGACCCGTGACTGAAAGCACGATCTGAGGCCTGTTACCGAACATAAGTATTTTCACTGCAAAGTGGGTCATTTGCGGGCCAGTTTCCTTCTGAAACGACTCGAAACCTGAGTGGGGTTTGTGGTCAAGATCTGCGAGACATGCATTGGTGTTCGGTGCAGAACAATTGTGGTGGTAATTTGTATCCTGTACTTGTAGACACAAGGACGTGTTGTGTTAGTAGTTCAGCTTTTCAATTACCTTGCTGTTTAATAAAATGCTGTCTAGAAGCACAGGTTGGGTTAGCATCCGAAATACAGGTGTGAATTGTTAATGGTAAAGTGCTGAAAATTATGCTTGATGTACATGTGCATTTCAAGGCAGGAAGATTTTAATGGACATTTTTCTCTTCGGTTTTTGCCCTCTTTATAACAGAATTCTCTATTAGGATTACCATTTTGGGCCGTGCTATAATGTTGGTTAATTTCTTATAAGTTTATTTCCTTGTGATTTTTTAACCTACCATTACAGCTAAATTCAGTATCAATCCCTTGTCTGAATTAATACGTCATGCATCATGGAATACACTTATGATTCCATCATATCTCGGGAAGAGCTTGCGGCTTTCGCATGACGAATTTAGTGACATGATTATGTTAAAAATTGAGAAATGGAACGTACTTTTGTATAAGTTTGTTTCGTCAACCGACATTTTGACGCAGGGCAGACATTTTAATGTCCGCGGCTCCAATTGCAGGCCTTTCGGAAAATCAAACCGAATGTTAAAGTTGATGTCATGATGGTTACACCAATGTCTGAATATAAATCTACATGGTTTTAGTTAGAAAGAAAGACAATGAACGTTAGTAGCAAACCATTGTTTATGGTGAGGACTTTAATTTCCATTAGTCGTATCTACGTGAGGTACTTAAAATAAGATTCAGTAAGTATACTGGATGGTTAATCAGGATAAAGTTACATCATGTTATATAGAGGAGATATTCGTAGGGTACATATTGAAGGAAGGTTGTCTCCTTATTGATCCTGATTATGTTGCTCCTGTGCTTAATTGTCTGTATACACATACCATAAATGGTATGCAAAAAATGTTAGGTCTGAATGATGGGTTGGTACTCAAGGTTTATTTAACATCTTTTCAGGATTGGCGGCAAATTTGAATTAAGTATAAAAGATAATACGAGGGATTCCACTGGGGCAAACAACAAGCGAATGCCTTTCAGGCCTTAAAGAGGAAACTTTTCTCGCCGCCAGTTTTGCATCGTCTAGTAGTCGAAGTTGACGCTTCGTCATAAGCGATACGAGCAGCTCTGATTCAGAGAGAGCAGGGCGGCTGAGCTCCTACTGTTAGCTTGTTTGTTTGGTTCTCTCGAGGTTTTCTCGGGGTACTGCCCGGAACAGTGCCGCCCAGAACAAAACCCTCTTAATAAGTGGTGCCTAAGGGAATCAACCCAGTGCATGTTGCCTGAGATAAGTGTTGATTCATTGATCAAAATATTACTGTCTCTGGATTGCATGTATAGAGTCTGCAGAGGGCAGATCGGCACTGTACTGCCCGCCTCTGCATGTCCGGGTGGATAAACGGACTGTGAGGTCATTAGTCCACCGAAATTGTGCCGGTAGGTTTGTGGGTGGCCTTAATACTCTCGGAGATTCCTCACAGATGTCTAAGATGGAGCAAAGAATAGCAGTGCTGGTCTTGGGCCTTGGCCCCGGACCTAGTAGGCTGAATCCTCCCCGAAGTAGCGGTGGAGACAGAGTGGACTGTATATGTGATATTTTAACTGTAGTGTCTAGAACTGTTGAACTGTTGTATTGTGTAGTGCTAATTTGTGCAGCACTTACAGTGATATAAGTGTGCAACGGCAACTAAAGCCAGCCCATTTAAATTGGTTAAAGTTTCCATGAAAGATATTTTGCTGTTGAATGTCAAACCGAAACACTCGAAGGAAAGGCAAAGGGAACTCAAGGGATTATTCGGCTAAGGAAATGTTAAGAAGTCAGTGGCCATAGCGGCAGTAGACCGACTTATGGACGAAGATTTGGATTGGGAGCAATTTTAGATGTCCCCTAAAGAGTCCAAATGGCACCCCCAAATATGGTACACAATAAGTGGCACAGAAGGGAGTGTGGTCAACTCCTGGATGGTGCAGATGTATGATAAAGAGGAGGAGGAGGAGGAAGAAGAGAGTGTGCACAGATTAGAAGGCAGAAAATATTACCATGAATATATGGACATTATACCGGTAGTGCACCCAAGAGAACAAGAAAAATCTTGTTCAATAAAAGTTCAGACGAAGAAGTAGAGTTACAAGTTGACCTATCTATAGCAAAGAGGAAGGCTGAAACATTTGTAAGAGTAGGACATAATGGAAAATTCTTAAGGCATTCCATATAATAAATACAGGTAGCTGGTATGTACAGCCTACTGAAAAGGTTGAGGAAATACTTAGGACTAGTAAAGGCTCCGAAGTGCCCAGGTCAAAGATGCGGCTGCAGTATATTCAGCTTGAAAATATGAGTGGGTGTGGATTATTGGACACAAGTAACTTAGTCCAGAATATTGAAACAAGTGTCAATCAGGCACATAATGAAACTTAGGATTTGGTGTCCACTGTGATGAAATGGCTTGTAAGTAAAAATTCGAAAATTAACAGTACTTCGGCAAATTGGTTGGTACCAAAGTTCAACAGTCTGCTGGACAAAATACTGATTGAAAATGCCAAATTTTCAAGGTGCAACAAATGGAGACCTATGATGAGGGTACCTCCAGAGAAAAAGAGGGCAAACTATGGTAAGAGGAATACCAGGCATTAAGAGAAATGCCCAAACTGTAAATGGCGGAGAAATAAAACCACAGCCCTCTAGGAAAGTGGTGCTAGTATACCCAGACAAAAATTAACTACCAGTATAGAAACCAAGGACATGATCCAGAGGAATCTTGATGTTAAGTCTGAAGGATTACAAATCCCCAACTTTTGAGGCATCAGAAATGTTGGAGTACTCACTGAGGATGGCAATGACGAAACTCCATAAAAAATCAAACACTAGATGGTAATAAAATAGTTGGGCCTTAAGTTAGAGGTACCAAGGAAAAGAGGACCCAGGACATTGGTGCACGAAGTGCCTCAGTCAGAGGACACGTCCTGATTGGTGGAAACAATCTATAGACAAAATTTCCCGCCCAGAAATAGGATATCTGTACAAAAATAAAATAGAAATGTGGTTGTCAGTCATCGGGATGGTCGAAGGGACACTGGCATGGTTAATGTTGTTTGGAATGTGACCCAAAAACAATGGATACCACCATGTCAAAGGAGAGTCTTTATGTCGGCTATGAAAGCTGTCTGGTCAGAGACTATATATCTGTGTCCCATTACTATAAGTTTGAAATAAAAGGGACACATTGCAAAAAAATATTAAGAGGCAGAGTCAGCATACTCAATTTGCACTAAAAGAGGCCAATATATAAAAACTGCCCGAAAAAGTCAGACAGTAATTTTAAGGAGGCATGTGAAAACTTTCTATAGAAAGGTGTTGCAAATGAGCACAGGGTCGACTCCAGAGACTACCCGGCATATCAGAAGTCTCTGTCGGTGGAACTCGCCAGGATCGATTATGGACTGTTATATCACAAGAGGTGGGCAATTAAATATGCAGATATAGGCTGCAGTGGCTGCTGAGCTGAACAGGATTGTGGTGGAGCAGAAACTTGATATGGTCTTGTTTCAGGAAACCCATGTGTCTTTGAGGAGGTAACTGAATTTCATGGCACCATATACACCCAAGGGGTCACGCCTCAGGCTGGAGTACTGAAGACAAACAAGGACATGGATGTGATGATGATGGCCAGTATTTCTAACACACATCATGTATGTGTGCAAGCAATAAAGGGAACAACTAGATGCTGGACTATGTCCTCATACATTCAGTTTGGGGATGACACACAAACACATCTGGATAGATGGGAAGTGGTGATCGATGTGTTAAGGGAAAAACCCTTTGAAATTAGTGCTGATGTTAATGGCAAGTCTGAGTTATGGCATTCGCCAAACACAGGCAAATCAGGCGAAACAAATGGTTGATTATGTATCAAAGATCATAGACTAAAGATGAGGTAGACCGATCTCGCTGGCTGCGTACAACCAATCTCTGTGTCCCAACATTGAACTGCTTTTCTACCTAAATGTCTAGCAAAAATGGTTTGGGATGGGTTTGAGGTTAGGACACTGTTTAGTAAACAAGTGCTATTGAGATGTTTTTATACGTCCTCTAATCAATTTATAAAGCTTTTTGATTACATCCAAACTGGTAAAAGTTTTTATTAATATAATAGTGCATGTCATTTAATATTAAGATGTAAACAAACACATTTATTACTTTTGGCCCTGTGACTTTGACAGTTGTGTAGGATTAGGGTAGGTCAATGTTGGGTATATGGGCAGAAGACAAATAAGCTTTCTACCTCATCTTGAGTCTATGCCAGAGATATGAAGAGAGATACGATATGTAGACCAAAAAAAAAAAGATTGGCCACAATATGACAAGACTATGTTGGGTAAGCTGAGAAGATGTCCTGAATTGTGGCTGGATGAAGTGGAAGTAGAAGAAATAATATCTGCAAACACTCGAATCATCACTGACACCTGTGAGGAAAATCTTCGGAAAACAAGTCAAGTGCTTCTGAACATATAATGGTGGGATATGCAATTGGGTAACAAGAGAAAGCAAATGAGAAGAGACAGGAGACGACTTCAAAGACTTATGGATGAGGAGAGAAAACTATTCGCAGAGAGAGGATAGTTCCTGTGCACTGTGTCCTCAGTCTGTATGGGTTATCTTGGGCATTGCAGAGAGAGGATAGTTACTGTTCGCTGTGTCCTCAGTCCGTATAGTTAAGCTTGAGTATCGCAGAGAGATGATAGTTCCTTTTTGCTGTGTCCTCAGTCCGTATGGGTTAGCTTGGGCATCACAGAGAGAGGTTAGTTCCTGTATGCTGTGTCTTCAGTCCCTATGGTTTAGCTTGAGAAACGCAGAGTGAGTTCAGTTCATATGCGCTGTGTCCTTCGTCCGTATGGGTTGGTTTAAACAAATCACAGAGAGAGGATAGTTCCTGTGCGCTGTATCCACAGTCCAGTATGGGTTAGCTTGGGCAATGCAGTAAGGAGTTATTTCCTGTGCGCTGTGCCCTCAGTCCGTATGGGTTAGCTTATGCATCGCAGAGAGAGTATAGTACCTGTGCGCTGTATCCTCTGTCCGTATAGGTTAGCTTGGGCAACGCAGAGAGAGGATAGTTCCTGTGCGCTGTGTTCTCTGTCCATATGGGTTAGCTTGGGCATCACAGAAAGAGGTTATTCCTGTGTGCTGTGTCCTCATTCCGAATGGGTTAGCTTGGGCATCGCAGAGAGAGGTTAGTTCCTGTGCGCTGTGTCCTCATTCCGAATGGGTTAGCTTGGGCATCACAGAGAGAGGTTATTCCTGTGTGCTGTGTCCTCATTCCGAATGGGTTAGCTTTGGCATCACAGAAAGAGGTTATTCCTGTGTGCTGTGTTCTCATTCCGAATGGGTTAGCTTGGGCAACGCAGAGAGAGTATAGTACCTGTGCGCTGTATCCTCTGTCCGTATAGGTTAGCTTGGGCATCACAGAAAGAGGTTAGTTCCTGTGTGCTGTGTCCTCATTCCATATGGGTTAGCTTGGGCATTGCAGAAAGAGGTTAGTTCCTGTGTGCTGTGTCCTCATTCCGAATGGGTTAGCTTATGCATCGCAGAGAGAGTATAGTACCTGTGCGCTGTCTCCTCTGTCCGTATAGGTTAGCTTGGGCAACGCAGAGAGAGGATAGTTCCTGTGCGCTGTGTTCTCTGTCCATATGGGTTAGCTTGGGCATCACAGAAAGAGGTTAGTTTCTGTGTGCTGTGTCCTCATTCCAAATGGGTTAGTCGTGTGCCAGTGAGGTTAGTCGTGTGCCAGTGAGGTTAGTCGTGCGCCAGTGAGGTTAGTCGTGCGCCAGTGAGGTTAGTCGTGTGCCAGTGAGGTTAGTCGTGCGCCAGTGAGGTTAGTCGTGTGCCAGTGAGGTTAGTCGTGTGCCAGTGAGGTTAGTCGTGTGCCAGTGAGGTTAGTCGTGCGCCAGTGAGGTTAGTCGTGTGCCAGTGAGGTTAGTCGTGTGCCAGTGAGGTCAGTCGTGTGCCAGTGAGGTTAGTCGTGTGCCAGTGAGGTTAGTCGTGTGCCAGTGAGGTTAGTCGGTTTACCGGAGGGAGAAATATTTCGTCAGTAAAAACGCCGTAAAAGCAACAAAGTGTTTATTATATTTCTTGCTTACTTCTATATTTTATAAAGGTTACATTTTAAAATGTTTTTTATTTCTAATCGCAACCCATAGGCATGCGACATATAAATATATTACATTGCTCCAATACGTGGGTATTGATTTTTGTTACTGAAAATAATATAGATATAATGTAATTTAAGTTCTGTCACTTAAAAAAAAACTATGTTTGAAGAAAAACACAAACGCCTTATTCGCAACATGTAGTTAACATTATTTTTGTTAACATGGCTTGTTTTTGGCTTTCCTACTAAAAGGAATGTATACAAATGCACTCGTCGTTATGTTATTCCAAGGACTATTCAAACCTGCAATGTGTTTTATATCAGCAATTATATTTTGGCCTCATAAAGAAGTCTACAATTTTCACAAAACCGCATGCATATTAATTGCAGGCTGCGTACTGGCTGTGGTGTTGTTTGTTAATTATAAACCCTTCTTTCTACATCTGATATATTATGTAGATAAGTATTGGTGTATTATGTCTTCCAGTTAACGCTCAACCCCGACCTGACGTGTAAAGAGAACTTTGCGTTCAAGTATCTGACATTTTGTGTGCTGTTTTGACTATACCTAATTGTTTCTGGAGCTATAGGCTAGATCCTGTCGTTACGCAGCGCTGACTGTAGTGACTGTTGGCATAGAATATGGCGTCAGAGAGTATCTCAGAATAGAGAACTGTTGAAACCGAACTAGAATCAAGAAGTAACAGCAAATGCAATTGTTGTGAGGATTTTAGGATAAACCCCTTGGGTACCTATTACTGATATTACAATCACAATTGTTATTGCAATAAATTGAGATGGTTTTTAGACGACAGCTTTGTTCAAAAAATTTGCGCTTGACAAAGTTATTTTTACAATTTATTTGGGACTCTGAAACTAATAGTTGGGCAGAACATATATGAGCGTTATTCGCAAGAACTTTCATTTATAAATATTGAATGTATCAGTAATTCTAGACGCAGAATTAGTGATTTGCAAGATGATTTTACAAATAAAGATTTGAAGTACGTTTAAGGTGCAGTTGTGTGAAACCATGCTTAAAGAAGGCTGCTTCCCAAATTGTCCTGAGTAAAGAGATCCAATATTATCCATGTCAAAGGTTTCAGGCGAACGTCAACATCGCGCATGTTGCTTCAAGTCTGTTAAGTCAGCTGCATGAACTCGTATCCGGCCGAATAGTCTACTAAACGTTAAATTTATGAAAATTCCTATAAAATTGTGCTTAACGTAGTTATGTCGGAAAGGCGTGATCGGCAGTGCTTAGATCAGATGATTTACCGAGGTAATGCTACAGCCAGGTAGAAGATTTATATTTTTAATTAAACATGGCTGCATTAACGTGAAGCAATCTATAATTCATTGAATCAACCTGCGGAATTTCTACTCTTTAGTTGTATCCCTCATTATAATACTTAATTTAATTTTTTATTTTGGGTCAGGGATATCAAAAGTGGAAGTTTAGTGAGACAGTTTAATGTCTGTTATTTTGTCTTTCACGTCGAACTGATTGTAATGGAAACAAATTGTAACGCGATAGAAATATTGACCTCGGCATTAAGGCCGTTCTATTAAAACGTTTTGGGTTAAAATGCACATTACCGAATTCGGAGAGTTTTTTTTACCCATATGTATTTAACGAGCACTGTTCGCCAGCGATTCACAACAGAAATGGTAGTACATGCATACAACCAAAATTTGTTACATAACATACAATTTCGATGAGTTATGTTCGTTACACAATATTAAAATTGTTATAAAGAATAGACAAAATATCCACAACCATCAAAATTTTGTACGAGTATTCATTTAAAAAATGTGGTTAAGGCATGCAACATAGAAGTGTTACCTTTAATGGCGTAATAAATAAATATTTTTACTATAAGTCAAAGAAAATTTACACATAAATTATTGCTAATTTTACATTTTGTACCTGTAATCTGTAAAAACAACTAGAGTAGTGGTACCGGCAGACGTCTGGACATACGAGTCCCCTCTTACTTCCTAGACAGCAGCTCGGCACGGACCGGTCTGTAGCGGAGCGGAAAGACAGCGGCCCGGTACTATACACGCGGACATAATAACATTCGTCGAAACAGGACACGGAGGAGTGTGACTGACAACAGATAACAGTGCTCCTGTGACAGAGTGTGCTGGATGATTTCGTTACCGTCTGCGTGCGCTGTTCGACAGAAGTCAATTGCTTTTCTGTTATTGAGCGCAAGTGTTCTGTTAAAACATTCACCAGTATGGAATTACTATCACGTAAGATAAAAGCAGCAACGATGGAGGTGGAATATATTATGTGGTGTAATGTTTCAGCAGATGACGTGTTTCGTTTGCACATTTGCGTAACATGAAGACAAAATAAATATATTACAAACGTTTTCACCTTGAAAATTGGCAAGGGGGAGGGGAAGAATATAAAATAATATTTAGCGTGAAGATTTACGGCACGGCGTAAGAAATATCTCGACGAGAATGCATTACTCAGACAATATTTGTTCTCACAATATGCCAACACTGAGGGGTTTGTGACAGTATAATGCCAAGCCAACGCAAACACATGTTACAGCACAGCAGTTATAATTCTAATGAAAATACAAACATCATGCAAATAATTACACATAAAGTCGTATAGAGATGTCATCTATCTAGCCAATGCTGAATGCTATTTCCTAGCATATTCATAGTTGTCGGTCACGATCTATTTGATGGTATAGAATTATTGATTTGTGTCACGTATTACTCTCTTGTCGAAATAAGTCGCAATATAATCTTTAGTTTTGAGACTGCTAATAAATATGTAATAAAAATGAATTGAAAATATCTTTGAATATAATAATGTTACATTAAATGACACGCGAATATTTAGAATAATTAGTGCTATACAATAACACAAAATAGAACTGACTAAAGGTAAAAACAAATTGTTATTCATATTTATATTCCTATGAATATTGAATCGTTTATATTGTTTTTAAAATGCATGTTGTAATATACACCATTGGGAATCAACTCAATTGGACATATTGGGACATGATATACTTAGTTGAAGACATATATTTTTGGTTTGGTGAGTTTCATATTTTCAGGTTAATTTTGATTCAATAAGGATGTATAATTGGAAATACTCTATACTTGGGCGTGTTTATGTGACTGGAATATTAAGACACAGATTCCGAGTTTATGTGTAATGTTTTATTTAGGGATTGTTTGAAGAGAGTGGTAGATAAGAAACTTATTGGCTTAAAAAATCTATAAATTTACAATAACTATTTTGTATGTGATAACCACTTTCCCGGCGATTACAGAAGTCTTGGAAAGAAGAGGCTTAACAAACTGCAAGTTTTACAACAGGCAATATACTGGACGGTGAAATGCACGAAGACACGAGGCAGGATGTGAGTTTAATACTGAACGTGGTCTATTGAAGTGCTACAACTGCAGTGTCCAGTTTACCCGTCGTGACAACCTAGCCATGCACCTGACTGTCTGCAAGGGGAAATCAGCGCAGCCAGCCTAGAATAAGAGATGTGTGCTGCCAATAGATAGTGCTCTACCATTCTGATCGAGAACATCCGCCCCGACCAACAAACTTCGCTGGAGCTGGTCCAGTATGTAGCCATGGTTTCGTTGAGGCAGAAACTGCATCCCATGGAAATTGAATAATTTGTGTAGCAGAGAATGATGGAAATGCCGGAAATATATGTGACTACATGATAGGCATTCAAGAGAATATTGTTGGCCAATTACTAGAAGAAATAGAGGACTGTGGTACAGTTAAATTTAACATCGCGCTGGAGTGTAATTATGGAAAGCCAGAGCTGCATGACGACCAGACTGATGCAAGATATTTTAAGACGAAAAATATGCTAGTTTACAATACTGATAATATTGAACATACCGTATCACAAAGTACTGTGAAGCTCTGTACTGAAGAGAAACAATCTGGATGGACGCTCATCACTTTCAATCAGCTCCAGCTCCGGATTCACAAATTGGAACCTCTCAGAGTCTCATCATGGATAAATATGCCAGCTTCAATCAAGGCTAATAAAGAGGTCATCAATGGAAAAAATTAATACCACATTTATTTTTAATGGGTAGTACTGGCCAAGTTCGTGAAAGGTACTGATCTGCAACGTGTAGACAAAAGATACAGCGATATTGAAGGCAAGTAGTACATTTCAGACATCACTTTTCCAACACTGGTGAGTCAGATGAAATTGTTCGAGAAGAACAACCCAGGAACACCGGTCAATATTTACTCTACTGATGAAAGCGATAAGATTCTTCCTCTCCGAGTGACCAGTGCAGAAAGAACGATCTTATATACTTGCTGCTTTTCTCAGATGAAGAGACATCCCACTACTGCCACATTTCGAATTTCTCCATAGTGGTACGATCCCAGAAGATGGCTCATCATGGCACACTGTATATATGTAAGATATGTCTGGTGCATTTTGACGATCAGCCACGAATGTCTGTGCTAAACGGTGAACAGTGTCTGGCTAAACATAAAAAGAAATTGCTATGGAAATGCACCACCTCGAGCTGACATGCCTCAGCCTGGAAAGTATGGGAGGCCTCCAGTGCTCTGTTTCGGAAATATTCAGCACCAGTATAAACTAAACTAATACAAAAAGGACAATGTGATTAATCATAATTCCATAGTGACCACAATTCCGTATTAGGAAAGACTGCACCTGTTGTTAACAGCTGTTTTAAATTACTTTATATATATATAATATATAGGAAACATATCACTGTCACTCAACCAATCTGAATAAATAATTCGGATCATCGTAAAATATTTTCTCAGACACAGCATCAAGAAATGCCCCACACTGTTATCAGATCCGCAAATCAAGTGACAGCATTGCAGGATCTCAAGACTACCTAACATGCCTGTTCATCCACTCAGCACTTAATGGCGACGTATATAAAAAGAACCCTAATGGAAATCAATCCCCTTTTTCTCAAACGCTGAATATGAATTCCAGGAAATAGTAGTGAGATATCTTTGACCCTTATTACATCCAGAACTTTAAAGGAAATTACTCAAAATTCGCTATGTAGCAGATCATGTGGCTTCGTCTTCAAAGTTGGAGATTTTCACTGAAGCAAAATTGACATTTAATAGCAGGTACTGCTACCAGAGTCTTCCATAACTTTTCAAAAATACGAAGTCGAAGTTTTAAGTCTGGGCCGAAAGGAATGCTCTCCTGAAAACCACTCTCTTCGTAGGTGTGAACAATTGTGATTAACATCTATGGTTGCACATGGAGCTCAAGAAATAATTCCCCGACTATGCTACTTCCAGGCTGATACTGCTTCAAACTCTTGCTAATTGGAGATGCCGGATTATTACCTTGCCACTGCATTTGTTCATCAATGGGTTCATTTTCAGCACTGAGGACCTGCTAATTCCTAAGATGGTCAGCAGACTAGGTGGCCCATGTACAGCTCCCGCCTATTCCACAGTAATACGTTTTTAACAAGTGAAGGCGACTTTCGCTCCCAGCACCCAGTCGTTTCATGAAAGACAAGTATAATCGCCTCAGAAATTCTGGTAAAACATTTGTTTCCCTCCGTCTTCTGCCTGAAGAGGAGGGCAGGACGTTGCAGAAGAATCAGTTGTGCGTGTATCGGTAATATTTTCGTAAATTTGTAAAACAATCGGGTTTTGTAAAAACGTGGTAAATCATAAATTATATATTTAACACAATTTAGATATTAAATGTAAATGAATGGGAAGTTAAATATCTAAATTCACGAAAAATTGGTGAACGGAGTGTTTGAAAACTGAGGTGGACTGAAAGGACGAGTGATAATCAAGAGCATCGTACAAGTGGAATTACAATGAAGTGAGCACTAATGCTATACTGAACAGCACACCACTGTTTTTATCGTCGTAAAACACTTGTCCACAAGAACGAAACTAAGGACATGAGAAGATAAACATTAAATAAATACACAACATATAGAAAAACTATCAATATAAGTATCTTCCTGGTGGTAGTGATTCTTGGCACAAAGTCAGAATGCCAAACTTTCCTTGTGTACCTGTTTTCCTGAATACTTTTCCTTCAGTGGCTGTTGTGCTGAATACTTTTCCTTCAGTGGCTGTTGTGCTGGATACCTTTCCATCAGTGACTGTTGTGCTGGATACCTTTCCTCCAGTGACTGTTGTGCTGGATACCTTTCCTCCAGTGGTTGTTGTGCGGGATACTTTTCCTCCAGTGGCTGTTTTCCTGAATACCTTTCCTGCAGTGACTGTTGTGCTGAATACTTTTCCTTCAGTGGATGTTGTGCTGGATAACTTTCCTCCAGTGACTGTTGTGCTGAATACATTCCCTCCAGTGGCTGTTGTTCTGATTACAATCCCTCCAGTGGCTGTTGTGCTGAATACCTTTCCTCCAGTGAGTGTTGTGCTGGATACCTATCCTCCAGTGGCTGTTGTGCTGGAAACATTTCCTCCAGTGGTTGTTGTGCTGAATACTTTTCCTCCAGTGACTGTTGTGCTGAATACCTTTCCTCCAGTGACTGTTGTGCTGGATACCTTTCCTCCAGTTGCTGTTGTGCTGAATACTTTTCCTTCAGTGGCTGTTGTGCTGAATACTTTTCCTTCAGTGGCTGTTGTGCTGGATACCTTTCCTTCAGTGGCTGTTGTGCTGGATACTTTTCCTCCAGTGACTGTTGTGCTGAATACCTTTCCTACAGTGGCTGTTGTGCTAGATACCTTTCCCTCCAGTGGCTGTTGTGCTGGATACTTTTCCTCCAGTGGCTGTTGTGCTGAATACTTTTCCTTCAGTGGCTGTTGTGCTGGATACTTTTCCTTCAGTGGCTGTTGTGCTGGATACTTTTCCTCCAGAGACTGTTGTGCTGAATACTTTTCATTCAGTGGCTGTTGTGCTGAATACTTTTCCTTCAGTGACTGTTGTGCTGAATACTTTTTCCTCAGTGGCTATTGTGCTGGATACTTTCCTTCAGTGACTGTTGTGCTGAATACATTTCCTTCAGTGGCTGTTGTGCTGGATACTTATCCTTCAGTGGCTGTTGTGCTGGATACCTTTCCTTCAGTGACTGTTGTGCTGAATACATTCCCTCCAGTGGCTGTTGTTCTGATTACAATCCCTCCAGTGGCTGTTGTGCAGAATACTTTTCCTTCAGTGGCTGTTGTGCTGGATACCTTTCCTCCAGTGGCTGTTGTGCTGGATACCTTTCCTCCAGTGACTTGTGCTAGATACCTTTCATCCAGTGGCTGTTGTGCTGAATACTATTCCTTCAGTGGCTGTTGTGCTGGATACCTTTCCTCCAGTGAGTTTGTGCTGAATACATTCGTTCCAGTGGCTGTTGTGCTGATTACATTCCCTCCAGTGCTGTTGTGCTGAATACTTTTCCTTCAGTGACTGTTGTGCTGAATACCTTTCCTCCAGTGGCTGTTGTGCTGAATACTTTTCCTCCAGTGGCTGTTGTGCTGATTACATTCCCTCCAGTGGCTGTTGTGCTGAAAACTTTTCCTTCAGTGGCTGTTGTGCTGAATACTTTTCCTCCAGTGGCTGTTGTGCTGAATACTTTTCCTTCAGTGGCTGTTGTGCTGGATACCTTTCCTCCAGTGACTGTTGTGCTGAATACTTTTCCTTCAGTGGCTGTTGTGCTGATTACATTCCCTCCAGTGGCTCTTGTGCTGAATACTTTTCCTTCAGTGGCTGTTGTGCTGGAAGCCTTTCCTTCAGTGGCTGTTGTGCTGGATACCTTTCCTTCAGTGGCTGTTGTGCTGATTACATTCCCTCCAGTGGCTGTTGTGCTGAATACTTTTCCTTCAGTGGCTGTTGTGCTGGATAATTTTCCTCCAGTGGCTGTTGTGCTGAATACTTTTCCTTCAGTGGCTGTTGTGCTGAATACTTTTCCTTCAGTGGCTGTTGTGCTGAATTCTTTTCCTCCAGTGGCGGTTGTGCTGAATACTTTTCCTCCAGTGGCTGTTGTGCTGGATACCTTTCCGTCAGTGGCTGTTGTGCTTGATACTTTTCCTTAAGTGGCTGTTGTGCTGAATACTTTTCCTCCAGTGGCTGTTGTGCTGAATACTTTTCCTTCAGTGGCTGTTGTGCTGGATACCTTTCCTCCAGTGACTGTTGTGCTGAATACTTTTCCTTCAGTGGCTGTTGTGCTGATTACATTCCCTCCAGTGGCTCTTGTGCTGAATACTTTTCCTTCAGTGCTGTTGTGCTGGATACCTTTCCTTCAGTGACTGTTGTGCTGGATACCTTTCCTTCAGTGACTGTCGTGCTGGATACTTTTATTCAGTGGCTGTTGTGCTGAATACTTTTCCTTCAGTGACTGTTGTGCTGTATACTTTTCCTTCAGTGGCTGTTGTGCTGAATACCTTTCCTCTAGTGGCTGTTGTGCTGAATATTTTTCCTTCAGTGACTGTTGTGCTGGATACTTTTCCTTCAGTGGCTGTTGTGCTGAATACTTTTCCTCCAGTGACTGTTGTGCTGGACACCTTTCCTCCAGTGGCTGTTGTGATGAATACTTTTCCTTCAGTGACTGTTGTGCTCGATACTTTTCCTTCAGTGGCTGTTGTGCTGAATACTTTTCCTCCAGTGGCTGTTGTGCTGAATACTTTTCCTTCAGTGTTGTTGTGCTGATTACATTCCCTCCAGTGGCTGTTGTGCTGAATACTTTTCCTTCAGTGGCTGTTGTGCTGGATACCTTTCCTTCAGTGGGTGTTGTGCTGAATACTTTTCCTCCAGTGGCTGTTGTGCTGTACTTTCCTCTCAGAGTTGTGCTGAAACTGGTGTTGTGCTGAATATCTTTTTCCTTCTAGTGGCTGTTGTGCTGATACCTTTCCTTCAGTGACTGTTGTGCTGGATACTTTTCCTCAGTGGCTGTTGTGCTGGATACTTTTCCTTCAGTGGCTGTTGTGCTGGATACCTTTCCTCCAGTGACTGTTGTGCTGAATACTTTTCCTCAGTGGCTGTTGTGCTGAATACTTTTCCTCAGTGGCTGTTGTGCGGATACCTTTCCTCAGTGCTGTTGGCTGATACCTTTCCTTCAGTGGGCGTTTGTGCTGAATACTTTTCCTTTAGTGGCTGTTGTGCTGGATACCTTTCCTCAGTGGCTGTTGTGCTGGATACTCTTTCCTTCAGTGAGCTGTTGTGCTGAATACTTTTCCTCCAGTGGCTGTTGTGCTGGAATACTTTTCCTTCAGTGCTGTTGTGCTGAATACCTTTTCCTTCCAGTGGCTGTTGTGCTGAATACTTTTCCTTCAGTGCTGTTGTGCTGATACTTTTCCTTCAGTGGCTGTTGTGCTGAATACTTTTCCTTCAGTGGCTGTTGTGCTGGATACCTTTCCTTCAGTGGCTGTTGTGCTGAATACTTTTCCTTCATGACTGTTGTGCTGAATACTTTTCCTTCAGTGGCTGTTGTGCTGGATACCTTTCCTTCAGTGACTGTTGTGCTGGATACCTTTTCCTTCAGTGAACTGTTTGTGGTGAATACTTTTCCTCCAGTGGCTGTTGTGCTGAATACTTTTCCTCCATTGTTGTCGGATACTTTCCTCAGTGCTGTGTGTGAATACTTTTCCTTCGTGGACTGTTGTGCTGAATACTTTCCTTCAGTGACTGTTGTGCTGGAATACTTTTCCTTCAGTGGCTGTTGTGCTGATACCTTTCCTTCAGTGGCTGTTGTGCTGAATACTTTTCCTTCAGTGCTGTTGTGCTGAATACTTTTCCTTCAGTGCTGTTGTGCTGAATACTTTTCCTTCAGTGGCTGTTGTGCTGAATACTTTTCCTTCAGTGACTGTTGTGCTGGATACACTTTCCTTCCAGTGGCTGTTGTGCTGAATACTTTTCCTCCAGTGGCTGTTGTGCTGAGATACTTTTCCTTCAGTGCTGTTGTGCTGATACCTTTCCTCCAGTGGCTGTTGTGCTGAATACTTTTCCTTCCAGTGCTGTTGTGCTGAATACTTTTCCTTCAGTGACTGTTGTGCTGTGAATACTTTTCCTTCAGTGGCTGTTGTGCGGATACCTTTCCTTCAGTGCTGTTTGTGCGAATACTTTCCTTCAGTGGCTGTTGTGCTGAATACTTTTCCTTCAGTGCTGTTGTGCTGAATACTTTTCCTTCAGTGGGCTGTTGTGCTGGATACCTTTCCTTCAGTGACTGTTGTGCTGGATACTTTTCCTTCAGTGGCTGTTGTGCTGAATACTTTTCCTTCCAGTGGCTGTTGTGCTGAATACTTTCCTCCAGTGACTGTTGTGCTGAATACTTTCCTTCAGTGACTGTTGTGCTGAATACTTTCCTCCAGTGGCTGTTGTGCTGGATACTTTTCCTTCAGTGGCTGTTGTGCTGAATACTTTTCCTCAGTGGCTGTTGTGCTGAATACTTTTCCTCAGTGCTGTTGTGCTGGATACCTTTCCTTCAGTGACTGTTGTGCTGAATACTTTTCCTCAGTGGCTGTTGTGCTGATACTTTTCCTTCAGTGGCTGTTGTGCTGGATACTTTTCCTTCCAGTGGCTGTTGTGCTGATACTTTCCTTCGTGGCTGTTGTGCTGAATACTTTTCCTCAGTGACTGTTGTGCTGAATACTTTTCCTTCAGTGACTGTTGTGCTGATACTTTCCTTCAGTGACTGTTGTGCTGAATACTTTTCCTCCAGTGGCTGTTGTGCTGAATACTTTTCTTCAGTGGCTGTTTGTGAATACTTTTCCTCAGTGCGTTGTGCTGAATACTTTTCCTTCAGTGGCTGTGTGTGGATACTTTCCTCCAGTGGCTGTTGTGCTGAATACCTTTCCTCCAGTGCTGTTGTGCTGAATACTTTTCCTCCAGTGCTGTTGTCTGGAACCTTTCCTTCAGTGCTGTTGTGCTGGATACCTTTCCTCAGTGGCTGTTGTCTGGATACTTTTCCTTCAGTTACTGTTGTGGTGATAGTTTTCCTTCAGTGACTGTTGTGTGAATACTTTTCCTTCAGTGGCTGTTGTGCTGATACTTTTCCTTCAGTGCTGTTGTGGTGATACTTTTCCTTCAGTGACTGTTGTGCTGATCCTTTCCTTCAGTGGCTTTGTGCTGAACTTTTCCTTCAGTGGCTGTTGTGCTGGATACTTTTCCTTCAGTGCTGTTGTGCTGATACTTTCCTCCAGTGGCTGTTGTGCTGAATACCTTTCCTCCAGTGACTTGTGCTGATACTTTCCTCCAGTGGCTGTTGTGCTGGATACTTTCCTTCAGTGCTGTTGTGCGGATACTTTCCTTCAGTGCTGTTGTGCTGATACTTTCCTTCAGTGGCTGTTGTGCTGATACCTTTCCTTCAGTGCTGTTGTGTGGATACCTTTCCTTAGTGACTGTTGTGCTGAATACTTTTCCTCCAGTGGCTGTTGTGCTGGATACTTTTCCTTCGTGCTGTTGTGCTGGATACCTTTCCTTCAGTGACTGTTGTGCTGGATACCTTTCCTCCAGTGGCTGTTGTGCTGAATACTTTTCCTCCAGTGCTGTTGTGCTGAATACTTGTCCTTCAGTGGCTGTTGTGCTGGATACCTTTCCTTCAGTGCTGTTGTGCTGAATACTTTTCCTCAGTGGCTGTTGTGCTGAATACTTTTCCTTCAGTGGCTGTTGTGCTGGATACTTTCCTTCAGTGACTGTTGTGCTGAATACTTTTCCTTCAGTGGCTGTTGTGCTGGATACCTTTCCTTCAGTGACTGTTGTGCTGAATACTTTTCCTCCAGTGGCTGTTGTGCTGGATACTTTCCTTCAGTGACTGTTTGCTGAATACTTTTCTTCCAGTGGCTGTTGTGCTGGATACTTTTCCTTCAGTGACTGTTGTGCTGATACTATTCCTCCAGTGGCTGTTGTGTGGATACTTTTCCTCCAGTGGCTTTGTGCTGGATACCTTTCCTTCAGGGGACTGTTGTGCTGAATACTTTTCCTCAGTGGCTGTTGTGCTGGATACTTTTCCTTCAGTGACTGTTGTGCTGGTACCTTTCCTTCAGTGACTGTTGTGCTGAATACTTTTCCTTCAGTGGCTGTTGTGCTGGATACTTTTCCTTCAGTGACTGTTGTGCTGAATACTTTTCCTTCAGTGGCTTTTGTGCTGGATACTTTTCCTTCAGTGGCTGTTGTGATGATACTTTTCCTTCAGTGACTGTTGTGCTGAATACTTTTCCTCCAGTGGCTGTTGTGCTGGATACTTTTCCTTCAGTGGCTGTTGTGGTGATACTTTTCCTTCAGTGCTGTTGTGCTGGATACCTTTCCTCAGTGACTGTTGTGGTGAATACTTTTCCTCCAGTGGCTGTTGTGCTGAATACTTTTCCTTCAGTGCTGTTGTGCTGGATACCTTTCCTTCAGTGACTGTTGTGCTGGATACCTTTCCTTCAGTGGACTGTTGTGCTGAATACTTTTCCTCAAGTGGCTGTTGTGTGGATACTTTTCCTTCAGTGATGTTGTGCTGATACCTTTCCTTCAGTGACTGTTGTGCTGGATACTTTTCCTCCAGTGGCTGTTGTGCTGGATACTTTCCTTCAGTGACTGTTGTGCTGGATACCTTTCCTTCAGTGACTGTTGTGCTGGATACCTTTCCTCAGTGACTGTTGTGCTGATACTTTTCCTCAGTGGCTGTTGTGCTGAATACTTTTCCTTCAGTGACTGTTGTGCTGAATACTTTTCCTCCAGTGGCTGTTGTGCTGGATACTTTCTTCAGTGCTTGTGTGCGACTTTTCCTTCAGTGGCTGTTGTCTGGAATACCTTTCCTTCAGTGACTGTTGTGGTGAATACTTTTCCTCAGTGGCTGTTGTGCTGAATACTTTTCCTCAGTGGACTGTTGTGCTGGATACTTTCCTTCAGTGACTGTTGTGCTGGATACTTTCTTCGTGCTGTTGTGCTGAATACTTTTCCTCAGTGGCTGTTGTGCTGATACTTTTCCTTCAGTGTCTGTTGTGTGGATACTTTTTCAGTGCTGTTGTGCTGAATACTTTCCTCAGTGGCTGTTGTGTGTGATACTTTTCCTCCAGTGATGTGTGCTGAATACTTTTCAGACGTGCTAGTCCTTTCCTCCAGTGCTGTTGTGCTGATACTTTTCCTCCAGTGGCTGTTGTGCTGGATACCTTTCCTTCAGTGACTGTTGTGCTGGATAACTTTCCTTCAGTGCATGTTGGCTGATACTTTTCTCAGTGGCTGTTGTGCTGATACCTTTCCTTTAGTGACTGTTGTGCTGAATACTTTTCCTCCAGTGGTTGTGCTGGATACTTTTCCTTCAGTGCTGTTGTGCTGGATACCTTTCCTTAGTGACTGTTGTGCTGGATACATTTCCTTCAGTGACTGTTGTGCTGATACTTTTCCTCCAGTGACTGTTGTGCTGAATACTTTTCCTTCGTGGCTGTTGTGCTGGATACCTTTCCTTCAGTGACTGTTGTGCTGAATACTTTTCCTCCAGTGGCTGTTGTGCTGGATACTTTTCCTTCAGTGACTGTTGTGCTGGATACCTTTCCTTCAGTGACTGTTGTGCTGAATACTTTTCCTTCAGTGGCTGTTGTGCTGGATACTTTTCCTTCAGTGGCTGTTGTGCTGAATACTTTTCCTCCGTGTGCTGTTGTGCTGGATACCTTTCCTTCAGTGACTGTTGTGCTGAATACTTTTCCTCCAGTGGCTGTTGTGCTGAATACTTTTCCTCCAGTGACTGTTGTGCTGGATACTTTTCCTTCAGTGGCTGTTGTGCTGGATTACTTCTTCATTAGCGTGCTGTTGGTGGTATCTCTTCCTCCAGGTGACTGTTGTGCTGATACTTTTCCTTCCACTGACTTTAGCTGAATACTTATCTTCATTGCTGTTGCTGCTGGATACTTTCCAATTCATGAATTAGTGGCTGATTTCCGTTCCAGCTACTTGTGGAATACCGTTTCACTGCAATGGATATGTATTGTGATAATTGTTTTCTCCATATGAGAACTGTTGATTGCTGGATATTTTCCTTTCAAGTATGTTACTTTCTTGAAAGAAACTTTTAAATCTTTTGAAAAGGACTCCTGAAATTGGATCATGCCCACAATCCCGGCAGATAATGACAAAGACCGCGAAAACCTGCGATGTAAATGTGTCAACTGCTTTTTGTCTAATTAATATTGCCCTATAATATTTTCTTCTCTTGTATAGAACTCCTACTTATTGACCATTATTTGTAATACATGCGTCGTAGCGGATGTTAAAATTCTATATCTGTGGCATTGTTAGAGTGTAATAAAAACATATATAAACTAGACGAGCATATCCATGACCACAAACTACATTAAACTAAATATACAAATAATATCATTTCGTGAAATTATAGTGGTTTAAAAAGAATTTGATGTATGAAGTTGTTTAAATAAGATACTAATATATTAGAGATTTTGTCTTATTGAATGTCAAAAAAAATTTTTTTTATGTCAATTAGAAAAACATTCTTCTCCTAATTAAATGAAAATAAGTAAATATCAGAATATTGGCAATATGAACCAATGACCATATAGGTCTAAAAAAAAAGGCTGAGATAATGGACGGACGTAATATTCGTCATAGCGAAAATGATTTTTCAACATCAAATACACAAGTCCTTAATGTATAACTATATACAAAAACAGCTGAAGAAAGTCAAAATCAAGCACACGAGTTTTGGGTTACCCTGATGCCCATTTTTTAATAAGGTATCATGATTATTGCTCAGACAACAGAGCGAACTGTGATGCAGAACTCTCATAATGTTGCATTCAAACTTGTAACTTTAGGTTATATCGCGTTTGTGACCCTTGAAAATTTAGTTTGGTTATAGAAAATTATTATACATATTTTGAGCAGTATGCAAACCCTGCCGTTGCTCCGACAAATTTTATTTCCAGTAATCATATATATTTTATACAGTGGTAGTCACCGGAGTCGTGGTTAACTAAAATGTCAACTTCTTCCTGGTGGCACGTCCATCTTGCCCCGTGAGGGACTTAAGTCCACGCCATCTTGAGGTACCCAATTGTCCGTGCATGTGACGAAGCCGGACTTTTGAATGTTTTGCATGTAACATAACCAATTTACAGGTAGTCAATCGAGCTGCACTTCAGTCACGGAGCTCATGTGGTCTTAAGTCGTATGTTAAATGAAACTAAATTGAAAAATGTAAAGGATACTTTTTTTACTGGTACGTGATCAAATACATATTTCCCAACACAAATGAGAGGTTCCCTTCACTAGAAGAACATTATTAAATTATGATTATATTATGTTAAAACAATATACCGAGGAAATATGAGGGCATTTATTAAGAAACCATATTTGCATTGTCCTAAACTGTGGATGTTGGAAACCAAATGAACTACCTCATTTCGACAATTTTTCATAACATTAGCACACGTTTATGCCCGTGTACTGTATAAAAATGCTGATAGATGTTAAGAATAAACTAAAATACGATAAATCAATATTTCTGAAAAGGAAGCTGATGACATAATTAGTTAAACGGCTAAAATTTAAAAAGAAATATTAACCTCAAAGGAAAGAACTAGAGTGTGTCTTACAATGAATTACTTTAGAATTGAACTTGACAAAAACAGTAAAGAGAGACAGACCTTACCGGATTTATTTTGTTTCCAGTATGCCGTAAGATGTAAAACCCATCCCAAGCTATTATTTTAGCAGACGAGCGCATCATTTACGGAAGAGTTAATTTTGTGAAATGAGCAGATTCGCTAGGAAAGCGTACTGCAGTAGCTGGCAGACCACAGAAAGAGCGGTGAAGGGCGGAGAAGGGTGAGTTGAACCCTTGTGGCACACTGCGTTCTCCCGCATAGCTTCGCCCTCGGGGGCGAAACTTCCCCCTCGCAGTGTTTGTAAAGGGGCTCAGGGGGAGGGGAGTGCCCAGCAGTACTAGCCACGAAGAAGTTCGAGTACACTCGTCTGTCCAAGCCTGCGTGTGTGGGCAGTCAGCACTATATACGCCCGCGGAGATGAACATACACTGGAGAGGACAAATAGTAGAGGAGAACGTTAGTTTTCGGACACAAGCATACACGTGTATAACCACAGTGGCAGTTATTTTAGACTGTCATTTCCTTCCACCCCCTCATCAAACATCCAAATTGACAAAAGCTCTAAAACTGTCGCTCTTTCGTCTGTGCATGTTCTTATGTATGAATATATTTCTATACATAATCAAATGAAAGGGCTGTAAATGTTGACACTGAAATGAATCAGTATATTAAATTTGCCCAACACTAGGGTACAAATATTTTATTAGTTTTCTCCGAAGCTATGTCACCCCCATCTGTTCCTAGTGCTGCAGGTATTTGGCACACAAGCTGTTCACGCTCAGTTGTGGTTGTTGAATACCCGCCAACATTAAGTCCGTTGTGTTTTATTTTTAAATGGTTCACAGCTTACAATACAGTTTGGTATTCGTGCTCTCTCGTATCTATTTGACGGAGACATTTATTTATTAAATTTTATATTTAACCATTTTACTAACTATACGAGTATTTGGATCATTGTTGACAGTGATATTAATATGGACCGTGGAATTCCCAGTTAATATAGGCCTAGTAGTTTCCAGAAAATGTGGACAGACACATTTAATTGTAATAAATAAGTGTAGAATATATTTATATAATAATCATACGAGTATTTTATAGACTAAGATCCGTAGCCCTGCAACTTTTAATTATAACCATAAAAAGGGTTAAAATAAAGAATTTAAAAAAATGTCTGTTGTTAATATGTAACGCTATTGAATCAAATCCTGTTCCCAATCAAAGGCACGATATTTGGTTAATTTTATTCTGTAACCAAATACGTAGCAAACATTAAATAACGGGGGAGCTATATTTGAACCGTGATAAAATGTTATAAAATGAAGATGTCACATGAAACAACGAGAAGGGACGTTATTCAGAGTATAAAACACTACGAGCATACAGTTCCCACGCTACCAATGTCAAGACATGTGACATGCGGAGGATCTAAATGGTAGCGATACAGACAGACTGGAGCCTGTATTGGGAATGACTGGTAGAAGTCACAAGGGGTGATAATAAATATAAAGCTCCGACCGAGATAATGACACGTGGCTGATAGAGACAGCTCATAACGAAGTGTTAATTAGTAATTGTACTTATGCACAATGGTTATTACTTGTGAGCTGGCTAACGTGTGACTTGCGCTGTGGAAGCCAGCCGAAGATTTAACGATGAAAACTGAGGCGTTTTTCCAATAACATACGTCCCATGAGATATTTGCAGGTGAATGTTTCAGTGCTGACAGAAAACCTAGTCGGCGAGTGTCACCAGACTTCATGCATGTGTCTCAAGGCGACTCAGATTGATGATAGTTAATGATGTTCCCTAAGGTGTCTACGAGGAACTATCAACAAGAAAACCGGGTTTTACACATGCATATTCATATTCCCTTGTTAAACGACATTTGAGCATTTGTCAAGCGCACTGTGAAATAGTAATATTATAGTTAGCGTTCATAGACATTAAAAATTATCAAATCTACATTATTATGTCTAAATAGCGTGTTCTTGCATACAGTACTTACCAGATCCACTGCCGTGGATGAATTTCACATCAATTACCAGAAAGAGTTACATAAGAGTGGTACATAAATTTTAAAAAGTCCCACACGACCTCATTGACCAGAAATACGTAGCTGCTTTTCTACAATATGTAGTGTCTCTGGAGTTAGACAACATTATTTATTATGTATGGCATTTCATTGTATGGTAGGCGGTAGTGTGGTTACGTCACTGTATGATAGGTGGTAGTATGGTTACATAATTGTATGTGGTGGTATGTTTACGTCACTCTATGGTAGGTGGTGTTATGGTTACATCATTGTATGGTAGGTGCTATGGTTACATCATTGTATGGTAGGTGCTATGGTTACATCATTGTATGGTAGGTGCTATGGTTACATCATTGTATGGTAGGTGCTATGGTTACATCATTGTATGGTAGGTGCTATGGTTACATCATTGTATGGTAGGTAGTGGTATGGTTACATCATTGTATGGTAGGTGGTGTTGTGGTTACATCATTGTATGGTAGGTGGTGTTGTGGTTACATCACTGTATGTTAGATGGTGTTGTGGTTAAATCATTTTATGGTAGGTGGTGTGGTTACACCATTGTATAGTAGGTCTATCGTTACACCAATGTATGGTAGGTGGTATGGTTACCCCATTATATTGTAGGTGGTATAGTTACATCATTGTATGGCAGGTGGTGGTATGGTTACACCATTGTATGGTAGTTGGTGGTATGGTTACATCATTGTATGGTTGGCGGTGGTGTGGTTACATCACGATCAGGCACCAGCACAATTTCCTCTTTATATTTGCATTGATCTCAACCCAACTTTTCCCAATGAGGGCTTGTCATGGTTTTGGAAATCAGATTAGAATTTATAATTACCATATGTGAGAGCGGACTTCTTTTCCGTACAGTTGTTTGAGAATCCTCGTATGTGGAACGCAGTTATTATGCAAAGATAGTATTGAATGCTTATAATTAAATGGCATATTATAGCATGTATAGCATTCCAGTTTTTTTTGCAGAAATCATAAATAGCATGCTCGCTGATACATTTCAAGCATCCGAATAACCAAACCGAATTTTTGGAAGGTATTGTAGAAAAAGTAGATCTACACAAAAGATGTGTGTGATAAAATTTCAAATTTTTATAATTTCTTGTTTGCAATAATTTTCTCATTGGCTCAACATTCAACACTATGAAGAATCGGCTTGCGACCTTTAAATTGCCATAAACGTAAAACACTTCAATCGATACATTGTGGGTTGGCACATATACACGTATGTACTGAGAAATTCAATTACTTTTATAACTAGAACAAACAAACATTCGCACGATTTCGTAAGCCCATCTTTCAAAGAATGTGGCCTAAAAATACCAACACATCCAAGTTTCATTAACTTCAGAAACAAGGTAGGAATTATTTGTAGTTAAAGAAGGAGCAGAGCAGAGAGAGGAGCACCCGGCGTTCTGTACGTTACAAGTAGAATTACATTCCTTGCATGCAGACACGTCCCACCCGTCTGTCTTCCAGGCTCGCCGCACCGCGTCGCTCTTTATTACCATTCATTTAGATTCTATTTCATTGCTATTCACTTATTTTATTATTTTTATCGTTATTACATGTTAATTATTTTTAATTTTTTGATATGTAGTTATATATTTTTTAAGTTTTTGTATTTATTTTTTAAGATGCTCTTGCTAAGATCTTTAAGTTGAAACCCATAAGTCGATCATTGTAACAGCTAATATTTACCATATGGAAATTATATATATATGAGAGAGTAACTGTACAATTACATACACCTTTAATGTATAATTTTCGAATACTTTTGCCACAAACTTTCATTTGATACCCATATGACTAGGGTGTGAAATGAATATTTTTCAGTCAGACGTTATGGCGGGTATCGTCTACCATATTGATAGTTTCGTAACGTTAGCTATCCTATGTTACTCGCAGTGTCAATGTGAATCAACGATACCACGTACGTTGAAATCGGCCAAGCCGCTTGGGCTGCAAAGTGAAATAATTAAACACATGCACACACGATGACATGTCATTCGGCCCTCCAGGCCCAACGTAGCATGTAGCATTGCAGTCACAGGCGTGTGTGAGTGTCAGCTGCAGAGAGGGTCGCCTGAACATGATGCCGCAGACTACGATGTATCTCGCATACGGTCATGTGTCGCTGGCATTGCGATCATGTTGAATGTTGCTGTATGCTACATGATCGCCAGATGTCTGTCCTCAATCTCGTGGACGCTGGCTTCCTGTATGAATCTCTCAGCCCATCCTTCCTCGATCTACTCATCCCATGTATGCTTCACTCTGGTCAACATCTCGCGATGCAAACACCTATTTCGGGGTAGGATAATCCACAATCCCGATACGCCTATTCGTATTGCTGCAATGTTCTTCGACATGGCATCTTCACGCCATCTGTGCATATGAACAGCTGGGAGAGACAGGGAGTCCTCCACTTATATGCCACTTACAAGTGTCACTTTTGGTGTAGGTGCTGCGCGACTCGCATAAACAACTATCACGCCAGTGCCCTACCCTGATTGACACATTCCACATCAGGCGGGTCCTTCTTGGTATTACATTTTAATGTTAAGCCTTGTATCACGTATGCTGTAATTTTTCGAGACGACGAAATTGAAATGTTCTTGCCTAAATTACCTGAAAAATACTGAATTAATGCAGTATGAGACAAAGTATCATCCCTTACTTTGAATATGACTAAAAAAACAGTATTCCAGTTACACTAATGTTATTTTTAGATTTGTGAAACAACATCACGGAAGTTTTAATTTGCCTAGATTAAAAAAGAATATCTTGCAAGTTTTTTTTCGTATTTATTGTGGTAACAGACGTCTGAATACGCGAAGTAAAACATTGTCTTGATTCGCTGTTTGTGTCAGATATATATATATATATATGTCTCCAAGACGAGAATAAAAAAGAATAAATACCTGAAATGGTATGTAACGGACCAGTGATTTGTTACAGCCCATTGAAATACACTATCGAACAAAAAGTAATTGGGCACCCGTGAAGATAGGTAATTCAGTACGTCAGTTGACTTGTGTGGTCGCCATACACTGCAGACCTATGTAGAACCAGTAGACAAGGAGATGGCACGAGATACAGAGCTATCGGACTTCGATAGGGGCGGGATTGTGGGCTGCCATCTCAGTGGGCTGTCTAGCCGGACGATTGCACGGAAGGTAAACAGGCCCAAATCAAAGGTCGCATTCGTCCTGCGTAAGTGGAATGTCAATGGGCATTTTGCCAATGCTGCACGTTCAGCACCACCTCCAATCTTGACCGACAGAAATGACAGAACCCTGAAACGTGAATTTGTTAAGAATACGGCACAACCCATGGCTACCATCAGACAGGAGTTTCATGCAGCAACAGGAGTATCGGTTTCCAGTGGAACATTGCGTACAGAGGCCCACCGACTTGGATATTTCGGAAGAGCAGCTGCACATAAGCCCCATATCACGACAATCAATAAAGCTCAGCTACTCAGGTGGTGTTTGGACCGTCGCAACTGGACCCTGGAGCAGTGGAAATTGGTTCTGTGGAGTGATGAGTCGGGGGTTACATTATTCCGGTCCGATGGACGTGTATGGGTGTGGCGTCTACCCGGGGAACTGCTTCTGCCGGAGTGTATAGTGCCAACTAGGAAATTCAGTGGTGGCGGAGTGATGGTGTGGGGCTGTTTCACGCCCTTCAGCGTTTTTACGGAATGGACCCGTGTTACTTTCAGGATGACAATGCCAGGTTCCATGTTTCAAGAGCTACTTGCAGTGGTACGCCGACAACAATGTTCGCCAATTGGACTGGCCCGCCAAGAGCCCCGACCTCAACCCTATAGAACATCTTTGGGACGAATTGTATCGCCGGGTGAGGGCTTGTCAGGCGCGGCCAAAATCCATTGCTCAACTCATGGAATGGTTGCAAGAGGAATGGCGACGAATCCCCGTGGATGTCCTACAAACACTCGTAGAGAGCATGCCAGACAGGGTGCCTGCTGTTATAGCCGCAAGAGGTGGGCCTACGAGATTCTAACGGGGTGACAACCACCGAGCAAACATTGCCGACAGGTGCCCAGTTAATTTTTGATCAATAGTGGAGTAAGACCGAGAAGCTAAAAACAATTATATGAACATTAGAAACATATTAGCACCACTAATACAAATTTTGCCTTCCCAAAAAATAAACATATACAGTAGAAGTTTGGAACCAGAGTATAAAGTTTTTCTCGCCATATAAAACTCGTTTGTTATTTTTCCGTACAGAACTACATGAAGAATGCTCTACGTCCATTAAATAAACATATACAGTAGAAGTTTGGAACCAGAGTATAAAGTTTTTCTCGCCATATAAAACTCGTTTGTTATTTTTCCGTACAGAACTACATGAAGAATGCTCTACGTCCATTAAATAAACATATACAGTAGAAGTTTGGAACCAGAGTATATAGTTTTTCTCGCCATATAAAACTCGTTTGTTATTTTTCCGTACAGAACTACATGAAGAATGCTCTACGTCCATTAAATAAACATATACAGTAGAAGTTTGGAACCAGAGTATAAAGTTTTTCTCGCCATATAAAACTCGTTTGTTATTTTTCCGTACATGAAGAATATTCTACGTCCATTAAATAAACATATACAGTAGAAGTTTGGAACCAGAGTATAAAGTTTTTCTCGCCATATAAAACTCGTTTGTTATTTTTCCGTACATGAAGAATATTCTACGTCCATTAAATAAACATATACAGTAGAAGTTTGGAACCAGAGTATAAAGTTTTTCTCGCCATATAAAACTCGTTTGTTATTTTTCCGTACATGAAGAATGCTCTACGTCCATTAAATGTTTATGTTGTTTTCTTTCCTCTAAGTGTTGAAGATTCAAATTGGTATTGCTGTTTATTTTACCCTCTTCCAAAATTCGTTTGACTGTTGATTCTGAAAAGCATGTTATGTTTCTTGTTCTTTCAATGACATACATCAATTTAGACGACATTCCTGGTTCACTAGGATGAGTTTTACCATTTTCACTGTGCTGCATGTTCCCACAGCAAGGGCGTAGAAATAAAAATATTATTCCAGTGGTCTATCGTTATTCCAGGCTTTTCTTACACCATCTCGTTTTGTATGTCCACGCATATTAGGGAGTGAACGAGGCCTTGTTGCCCGAGCTTTTATATCAGAAGTATTAAAAGTTGTTTTTAGGTCAGAATGAAATGTTATTGATGACTCAATATTATTGACGTTACTATTCCATTACTTCAGTTAAACCCCTACATTTCTACCGGCGAATGTGAAGCAGTATTACAAGACCATCAACTAGTGCGCAGTGGTTGTAGTGCTTGGGGTGATCCTCTCCTTTCATTCAACGCGACTCTGTAGCAACATCTAAAGCATGCCTATATAATAACTTTCCGTGCATCCGGTACAAATATTTTAGATACAGCGGTCTTGAAAAGGCAGTTTTTAGCTATTTTGGAGGGCATGAAAATAACGTTTCCGAAGGGCGTGATGACTTGAACGTTCCATTCTGCTATCGTCTGGAATATGCTTTACTTTCATAGGCAAAACTAGTGAGGGGCCTTTCAACAGTTTCGCCAAAAGAAGCACTTTTCAAACAAGGCGCAAGTGCCAGTTAGAAGACAACCCCATAATTTCGCTACAGTATTATTATTATTACTGAGTTATAATTTACAACATTTTTTTGAAAATACCGGAGTCAAGAAAAAATTGGCTAATAAGCAAATTTTATTCTAATTATTAATTTTTAGCTAAACATATTAAGTTAACAAAGTATTACGTCATTCTTCCTAAATAAAATTTAAAGCGCATAACTGTTAATAAATATAACCCTATGTATAGTGTCAACGCATTGCAACCATCATTATTTCTGATCAAGTCTAAATACAGGAAAATGTTATTCACTTTTTGTGGTAATATAGTCGTAACCAACAATGCTTTGTGAAGTTCGCCTCATTTCGATTGCACACCTTTAAAAATATTCGATAACAAAGTAACAGGAAAAAAAGAACACAAGTGACACTTATTCTAGGAGAGGGTCTCTGTTCAAGTATGATTCGAGGGTCCATAAGGAACATGTAAATTCCAGTGTGGATCATTATAACCCCAGTGAGGATACATATAACCCCAGTGAAGACACTTATAACTCCAGTGAGGATCCTTATAACTAACCCCTGTGAAGATCCTTATAACATCAGTGAGGATCCTTACACCAGTGAGGATCCTTATAACCACAATGAGGATTATTATAACCCCAGAAAGGATCATTATAACCCCAGTGAGGATCCATATAAAACAAGTGAGGATCATTATAACCCTAGTCCTGTTGGGATCCTTATAACAGCAGTGAGGATACTTAAAATCCCAGTGAGAATCCCTATAACCGCAATGAAGATTTTTATAACCCCAGAGAGGATCATTATAACCCCAGTAGGATCCATAAAAGACCAGTGAGGATCATTATAACTACAGTGAGGATACTCTTAACCCCAGTGTAGATTCCTATAAGTCCAGTGGGGATAATTATAACCCCAGTGAGTATCCTTATAACCTTCGTGAGAATCTTTATAAATCCAGTGAGGAGCCTTATAACTCCTGTGAGGATCCTTATAATTCCAGTAAGGATCCTTATAATAACAATGAAGAGTTTTATAATCTTAGTGAGTATCCATATAACCAAATTGAGGATCCATATATGTCCAGTGAAGCTCCTTATAACCCCAGTGAGGATCCGTATAACCCCAGTGAGGAGCCTTACAATTTAAGTGAGGATATTTATAACCTCAGTGAGGATCCTTATAACCTCTGTGAGGATCCTTATAACCACAGTTATGATCCTTATTACTACAGCTAGGATCTTTATAAGACCAGTGTGAATTCTTATAACCCCAGTGAAGATCCTTATAAGTCCAGTAAGGATCCTTATAACCCCAGTGAGTATCCTTATAACCGCAGTGAGGATCCTTATAATATAAGTAAGATTTCTTATAACCCAATAAAGGATAATTATAACCCCTGTGAGGATAATTTTACCCCAAGGAAGATCGTTATTACACCAGTGAGGTTCCTTATAAGTCCAGTGAGTATACTTACAGTCCATGTGAGGATCATTATAACCACAGTGAGGATTATTGTAACCCCAGTGAGGTTCTTTTATAAACCCAATCAGGATCCTTATCACCCCAGTGAGGATCCTCATAAGTCCAGTGAGGATACTTATAACCCCAGTAAGGATCCTTATAACACCAGTGAGGATCCTAATAACGCCAGTGAAGATTCTTATAAAGTCCAGTGAAGATTCTTATACCACCGGTGGGGATCCTTATAATCCCAGTGAGAATCATTACAACCCCAGTGATGATACTTATTACACCAGTGAGAATCATTTTAACCCCAGTGAGAATCCTTATAACCCCAGTGATGATTCTTATAACCACAGATAGGTTCTTTATAAGTTCAGTGACGGTTCTTATAATCCCACTGTGTATCATTAATACCCAAGTGAGGATACTTATATCCCCATTGATAATAATTTAAACCCCAGTGAGGATCCTAATAAGTCCAGTGAGAATCCATATAACATCAGTGAGAATCCTTATAAGTCCAATGCTGATCCTTATAAACCCAGTGAGGATATTCATAACCCCAGTGACGATCTTTATAAGTCCATTGAGGATCCTTATAACCCCTGTGATGATTCTTATAAGTCCAGTCAGGATCCTTATAACCACATGGAGTATCCCTATAACCCCATTAAGGATCCTTATAACCCCAGTGAGGATCCTTGTAAGTCCAGAGAGGATTCTCATAACCACAGAAGGGATCCTTACAACACAAATGAGTATCATAATAACCTCAGTGATGATCCTTAAAACTCCAGTGAGGATCATTATAAGTCCAGTGGGGATCCTTATAACTATAGTGAGAATCCTTATAACTCCAGTGAGGATCTTTATATGTCCAGTGAGAATCCCTATAACCTCTGTGAAGATCCTTATAAGTCCAGTGTGGATCCTTATAAACCCACTGAGGATACTCTTTACCTAAGTGAGGTTCCTTATAAGTTCAGTGAGAATCCTTATAACCCCAGCGAGACTCCATTAACGCCAGTGAGGATCCTTATAAGCTCAGGGAGGATCCTTATAAACCCAGTGGGGATTCTGTATATCACCAGTGAGAATCCTTGTAATCCCAGTTATGATCTTTATAACCCCAGTGAGGATCTGTATAGGTACAAGTGGGGTTCTTTATAACCCCAGCTGGGATCCATATAACCCCAGATTAGAATACTTATGACCCCAGATATAATCCTTATAATTCAAGTGAGGATTTTTATAAGACCAGTGAGGATTCTTATAACCCCACTGAGGATCCTTATAAGTCCAGTGAGGATCCTTATAACCCCAGTGAGTATCCTTATAACCCCAGTGAGGATCCTTATAACCCCAGTGAGGTTTCTAATAAATCAATTAAGGATTCTTATAACCCCAGTAAGAATAATTTAAACCCCAATGAGGATAGTTTTAACACCAGTGAGGATCCTTATAAATCCAGTGATTATCCTTACAAACCACATGAGGAACATTATAACCCCAATGAGGACTCTTGTAACCCCAGTGAGGTTCCTTATAACCACAATGAGGATACTTATCAGTCAAGTGAGGATCCTTATAACCCCAGTGAGGAACCTTATAGCCCCAGTGAGTATTCTTATAACCCCAGTAAGTATCCTCAAAAGTCCAGTGACGATAATTATAACCCCAGTGAGGATCCTCATAACTCAGTGACGATCCTTATAACCCAGTGAAGAACCTAATAAGTCCAGTGAAAATCTTTGTAACTCCTGTGAGGATCATTATAAGTACATTAAGTGTCATAATAACCCATTGGAGATTCTTATAACCCCAGTGAGAATCTTAATAACCCCAGTTATGATCCTTAAAACCCCAGAGAGGATCTTTATAACTCCAGTGAGGTGACCTATAACACCAGTGAGGTTCATTTTAAACTCAGTGAGGATCCTTATACTGTGAGTATACTTATAACCACAGTGCAGATCCTTATAGCCCCCATGAGGATCCATATAACCCCAGTGAGGACTCTTATAACACCAGTGGTGTTCAATATTACCCCAGTGAGGAGTTTTCTTTGTCCAGTGAGTATCCTAATAACCCCAGTGAGGAACCTTATAATACTAGGTTGGATCCATATAAGTCCAGAGAGGATACTTCTAAACTACAGTGAGGATTCTTATAATCCCAGTGAGGATCATTATAACCCCAGTAAGGATTCTTAAAAACCCAGTAAGGATTCTTAAAACCTCATTATGGGTCCTTATATCCACAGTGATAATTCTTTTATCCTCAGTGAAGTTCCTTATTACACCAGTGAGGATTCTTATACGTCAAGTGAGTATCTTTATAACCCCCATGAGGATTTATATAACCCCAGTGAGGACCCTATTACTCCAGTGCGTTATTTATACCCCAGTGAATTTGCTTATAAGTCTAGTGGGGATACATATTACCCCAATGAGAATCCTTATAATCCCAGTGAGGAGGCTTATAACCCCAGTGAGGATCATTATAAGTCCAGTGAGGATTCTTATAACCCCAGTGAGGATCAGAATAAGTCCAGTGAGTATCATTATAACCCCAGTAAGGAATATTATAAACCCAGCAATTTTCAATATAAACCAAGTGAGGATCCTTGTATGTCCAGTGAGGATCCTTATTACAATGGTGAAGATCCTTACAATTCCTGTGGGGATCTTTATAAGTACAGTGGGTGTCTATACAACCCATGTGAGGATCCATATAACCCCATTGAGGATCCTGATAGCCCAAGTGAGGATCTTTATAACCCCTGTGAGGATTATTGTAAATCCAATGAGGATCCTATAACCACAGTGAGCATTCTAATAACCCCATTGAAGAATATTTTAATCCCAGTGAGGATGCTTGCAAGTCCAGAGAGGATCCTTATAACACAAATGAGTATCATTATAACCTCAGTGATGATCCTTATAACTTCAGTGAGGATTTTTATAAGCCCAGTGGGGATACTTATAACCTCAGTGATGATCCTTATAACCCCAGTGAGGATCCTTATAAATACAGTGAGTATCCTTATAACCTCTGTGATGATACTGATAAGTCCAGTGAGGATCCTTATAAACCCACTGAGGATAATCATAACCTCAGTGAGGTTCCTTATAAGTTCAGTGAGGATCCTTATAACCTCAGTGAGGATCCTTATAACCCCCGTGGAATCCTTACAACACCACTGAGGAACCTTATAAGTTCAGGTATGATCCTTATAGCATAGTGAGGATCATTATAACACCTGTGAGAATCCTTATAACCCCACATAGGATCCTTTTAACCGAATTATGATATTTATACCTCCAATGAGGATCTTTATAAGACCAGTCAGGATTCTTATAACCAGAGTGAGGATCCTTATAAGTCCAGTGAGGATCATTATTAGTCCAGTGAGTATCCTAACAATCCATGTGAGGATCGGTATAACACCAGTGAGGACTCGTGTAACCCAAGTGAGATTCCTTATAACTCCAGTGAGGATTATTATAAGTCAAGTGAGGATCCTTATAACCCCAGTGAGGAACCTTATATCTCCAGTGAGGATCCTTATAACGCAAGTGAAGATCATGATAAGTCCAGTGAAAATATTTATAACCCTAGTCAGGATCATTATAAGTGCAATAAGTATCATAATAACGCAGTGGAGATCCATATAACCCCAGTGAGAATCCTTATAACCGCAGTGATGTTCCTTATAACCTCAAATAGGAACTTTATAATTCCAGTAAGGTGACCAATAACCCAAGGGAGGATCCTTATATGTCCAGTGAGGATTCTTATTACCCCAGTGGGGGTCCTTATAACCCCAGTGAGGATTCTTATAACCACAGTTATAATATATATAAATATACTGAGGATATTTATAACCCCATTGGCTGTACTCATAACCCCGATTAGAATCCATATAACACCAGTGATAATACATATAACCCCAGTGAGGTACTTTATAAGTTCAGTGATGATTTATATAACCCAGTGAGGATCTTCATAAGTCCAGTGAGAATAAAATATCCTCGTGAGGTGCCTTATAAGTCCAGTGATGATCCATGTAACCCAATGGTGATCTTTAGAAGTCCAGTGAGGATAATATATCCCAAGTGAGGTTCCTTATAACCCTAGTGAGACTCATTATAATCCCAAAGAGGGTTCTAATAACCCCAGTGTGGATTCTTATAAGATCAGTGCTTTACCTTATAACCCCGGGGAGGATCCTTATACGTCCAGTAAGGATCCCTATATTCGGAGTGAGGACCCTTGTAACACCAGTGAAGATCCTTATAAGTCCTGTGAGGGTCTCTATAATCCCAGTGAGGATTCTTATAACCCCAGTGAGGACACCTATAAAATCCAGTGAGTATCCTTATTATCCAATTGATGATCCTTATCACACAAGTGAGTATCATTTTAACCTCAGTGAGGATATTTTAACCCCAGTGAGGATACATCTTACCCCAGTGAGGATCCTTATAACCCCAGTAAATATCATTATAACCCCAGTGAGGATCATTGTATCTCCACTGATAATCCTTATAACCTCAGTGAGTATTCTTATAACCCCATTGAGGATCATTTAACCCCAGTGAGGATCTTTATAAGTCCATTGGGGATCCTTATAATCCCTGTAATTATTCTTATATGTCCAGCGAGGATCGTTATAACCCCAGTGAAAATACTTATATGTCCAATGAGAATCCCTATAACCTCAGTGATTATCCATGTAACCCCAGTGAGGCTCTTTATAAGTCCAGAGAGGATTCTTATAACACAAATGAGGATCCTTATAACCCCAGTGAAAATCATTATCTTAGTGAGGATCCTTATAACCACAGTGGGTATCCTTATAACCTCTGTGAATATATATATATATATATATACCCAGTGAGGATCCTTATAACACCTGTGATGATTTTTATAACATCAGGGATTTCTTTATAAATACAGTGAGCATTCTTATTACCCCAGTGAGGATCGTTATAAGTCCAGTGAGAATCCTTATAACCACAGTGAGGGTCCTTAAAAACCCAGTGAGGATCATTATAACCTTAGTGAGGATCCTTGTAACCCTTCGGATGGTCCTAATTAGACCATTGAGGATCCTTATAACCCCAGTGAGGATCCTTAAAAACCCAGTGAGGATCATTATAACCTTAGTGAGGATCCTTGTAACCCTTCGGATGGTCCTAATTAGTCCATTGAGGATCCTTATAACCCCAGTTATGATCCCTAAAACCCTAGTGAGTATATTTATAAGTCCATTGGGGATCCTTATAACCCCAGTGTGGATCCTTATATCACCTGTGAGGATACATATAACCCCAGTGAGGTTTTTTATAACCCCAGTGAGGATCTTTATAATCCAAGTGGGGATTTTATAACACCAGTGAGAATCCTTACAACCCCAGTTATGATCTTTATAACCCCAGTGAGGATCTTTATAGGTCCAGTGGAGATGTTTATAATCCAGATAGGATCCATATAGGATCCATATAACCCCAGATTAGAATACTTATAACCCCAGTGATGATCCTTATAACTCCAGTGAGGATATTTATAAGACCAGTGAGAATTCATATAACCCCAGTGAGGATACTTGTAAGTCCAGTGAGGATCCTTATAACTCCAATGAGTATCCTTATAACCCCAGTGAGGATCCTTACAACAACATTAAGATTTCTTATAATCCAATTAAGGAAACTTATAAACCCAGTGAGGATAATTTAAACCCCAATGAGGATCTTTATTACAACAGTGAGGAACCTTATAAGTCCAGTGAGTATCATTATAATCCATGTGAGGATCATTACATGCCCAGTAAGGACTCTTGGAACCCCAGTGAGGTTCCTTATAACCCCAGTGAGTACACTTAGAAGTCAAGTGAGGATCCGCGCAAAAACTGTGCTGAACCAATGTCGCAGTGGCGAGAGCTGCTGAGTGACAAATCCCGTACACTATCTCAAACGCTCGTCAGATGACTGACACTGGGGTCTGCGTATGTCCCTTGTCTTACTACAACACATGGTTGGCTGGTTCACTCCCCTCCCCCCTCTTTTACATAATTCTAGTTCTTTAATTAAGCTACATTAAATGCAATGTGTGTCCGGAGGCGAATGTTCCATTTGTATACCAAACCGCTCTTCGTGATTACATCAATGATGGAGTTAAATAAATATACACGCTATCACCACCTAACAGCCTATATTGGAAACAAACAAGGCGGGTGAACACACGACCAGCCGACCATAACAATGTAGGAGAACGTACGTGTTGTGTGGTAGTGGCTCGGCTGCATTGAATCCTAAACCATACCTTCGATCCCTGTGTTCTCAGACGCACATTTATCATCTACTTACAGATAAATGTATAAGGTGGTGAATACGCCACGAAAGCCATCACTGAAGAAGACAAGTTATAATCCTCAAGCACCGATTCCTTCTTCATACTGAATCAACTTGTACAGTTTGTTGGTGAACTTGGTTTGGACGGGTGGAGAGGTTTGGGTGTCTGTTAACATCGAGGTCTTAAGAGACGATGGGGGCGCAGCGAGGTAAGTATTGAGCGGCGCAGGAATGCAAGGACGGGGAAACAGGAGATCCCTGAGAAAACCCGCCGGACAGAGGAATCATTCGGCACGATTCCCACGTACGAAAATTCAGGGGCAACCCAGCCGAGAATAGAACTCTGCCAAAATGTAGATGTCTATGAAAATGAACCCGCTTGTAAATAACCTCGCATGCATTTTTGTTACTAGCTTTCCTGTGCTACTTCGTTCGCATGACATTTAAGATTTGGAATCGCTCTTGGGAAGGAAAGGAGGACTGCCCATAGACAAAAGAGAAAGAAGAAATGACCGAATTTTTTCTAACAATGCTTTTTTTATGCAGTAATCCTAAGAAAAGCTTAATCCAGTACCTATGTACATCCCTGATCATCATATTTTCGGAACCGTTTGAAATATCTCGATTAAACTAAGGCTAGGTTGGTCCTGGGGTTATTATCTATATAATGTGTACATTTGATGTCAATAGGTTCAGTGATTTTTGAGTTAAATTTGGTCGGACAGATAGTCAGACACAAAAAGATAAAGATTAGATATGGCTTAATAATCAATTATATTATATGAAAAAATAATTAAAAGTGGGAAATTCGAAAATCACAGACCGACGCTTCTATTTTATTAAGTTGTATTTATAATATCCCTATTTATTTGCTAGATGCAAAAAACACATAATTTCCCGAACTGTGAGAATTCACTGCTCGTAGTCAGACAGAGAACTGCATACACATAATAATCTCTTGAACTGGTTTCCGCAGCTGTGACTTCCATGTGGCGCTAAAGGGCAGTAGAAAATTATTTCGTAACAATAAATGTAAATTACTATAACACATTTACATAATTCCATAGTCCCCTCGAATGACGTTCAATGGCACACATTTATCAATTAAAAGGGTCAGATGGGATGGTAATTTAAAGCAAGTTCTGTACGTGACAAGCAAATTAATTAACATCAGACATGTTTCCACGCGATGGCTTTTGTATTTGTGAATAGGCAACAACATTGCATTGTGCACACGATGAATGAAATGAGGAATTGTAATGTGGCACGATGTTAGCTTAAAATTTTAAATAATGTATGGAAACAGTAATTAAACGTAACTACGCTAGGAATGGGAAAAGTTATAAGCTCAGTGAGAGTGGAATGATGCATGAAGAGAGAAAAGCTGAGAAATATTCAGCCAAATGAAACCTAATCAGGTGTGGGGAATATTATTGTATACGTGCACATTCACTAACCTATCCTAAATGGAGATGGCTTTTCGTTACTTTTGCTACACTGATGGGTTATAATGCTCCATGAATTAGCCATGTAATTCAGAGTTGTTTTGTAACTTATGTAGAATTCAGACATTTCTGTCATTTAGGGGGAAAAGGGGGGGGGGGGCTATCGACATGGGAATCTTTACAAGAAGTTTTCACGTAATTTTAAAACAGTAGACACAATCCAATAACGACGTGGACCTCATGTTCTTGGTGTTCAATATCATGTTAGCAGCCACTGACAGTGTGAAAAGCATATTTGCAAACGACGTATATACGTAAAGAGAAGGTGTCTTCCTATATAATAAGTAGACGGACGATCTCTGTCTGTCTGTCTGTCTGTATATCTGCCTTTCATACTTCTAAGTTCCTTGAAAATCAACAGAAGTTCTTCAAATTTTGCAGAGCGAATCCTCAGGGTAAAATACAGGTCAAGGTCGTATTTCAGCAAGATCAGATTACGCAATCATTACCTTTTACCCTAAAAACTAATTTTTAAATTACTTTTTTCTTATGAAAAGTTTTGATTTAATGCATAGAAAATATTACATAGAGATATGAAGGTAATGGAATATCATTGTTTTTACTTTAAATGTCTCGCTTTGTTGAGTTAATTAAATGGGGCCACAGTAGCTCAGTGCAGTGGACTGATCGATTACAAGTGGGGCCGCAGTGGCTCAGTGGATAGAACTATATCAAGTGGGTCCGCAGTCGCTTAGTGAATAGAACTATATCAATTGAGGCCACAGTGGCCAAATGGATATATTATATATATATATATATATATATATATATATATATATATATATATATATATATATATATATATATATATATATATATATATATATATATATATATATATATATATATATATATATATATATATATATGGGGCCTTAATAGCTCAGTGGATAGAGAGATCCCAAGTGGGGCCGCGGTGGTTCAGTGGATAGAGCGATTCCAAGTCGGGCCTTAGTGGCTCAGTGGATAGAACTATGTTAAGTGGGGCCGCAGTGGCCAAATGGATAGAGAAATATTAAATTGGACCGCAGTCGCTTCAATGTTGAGTTAATTTCACATCATTTCATTATTACCTACATATAGCTATGCAATATTCTAATCATTCTTTGTATGATAACCAAATATTTTAACATGGTAACTGTTCTAGCCCCATGACAATACAAAAAGAGGTCACTAGCTAAACCCTAGTTTAATAATAATTTTAGGGCTATGGATTCACTAATATTATTAAGTAAATTTTCTTTTGCTGTAAATGTTATTTATATATCAGTAATTTTATGAAGTATGTAGCTATACAGTTTATTTGATACATAATGTCAACATTATTTGATAAATAATGTCAACATTATTTCTTATGGACATTTCATTGCTTCATACATCGTTCCATGTTTTTTTACATTCTTCTGGGTAACTGTATTCACGTATGCAGTAATAATTAAATATTATAAATGACTACTAAGCCTTTTCGAATATTGTTAATGTGTTTGCCTAATACAATTGTGCAATATAGGTAAATTTCAAGATGAAATCAAACATCCTACTTTACCTTAAATTTATGTTTTGTTCGATACTATTTTATTTAAGGCGACCCTTAAATTGTTACAAAAGTTTATTCTAAAGTCCCCAAACGTCACTGCCATACTGGAGACATATTTCGTTATTTTTCAGTATCAAAAAACAAACACTTAATTAAATCTAAAAATTTACTTTATTGGTTTTTTCTTCATGATATTCGTAGTCAAACGTCACACAAAAACTTATATTTGTTTTAAAAAGGTGTCCCCATACCTTAGTGCCATAGGCTCCATAAAGTAGGTCCGAAAGGATTTACGAGGTACATTCGCTTCTGACTTGGCCACAGTGCGCGTTTACAGCTACAACGGCTCAAGTAAACTGTTTACGAAGTTCACACCTCAGCTGGAGGCTCTACTTCGCCTGCTAGCGGCTTAACCTCGTCACAATTGGAAGCGTGGAAAAACCCACAATTATTCCCGTGTTGACACGAGAGTTCGTCAGAATCAACATTGTCCACAACGATCGACTGTAAAATACATTTCATTTTTATAAATAATACGTTGTAATAGTTTTCCATTTCACAGAATGGGGACAAGGGTATTCCCGCTTCAATAACTTGAAAGTCTTGACTCAAACCGAAATCCTGCTGTTGCGTCAGTGGTTTACATCCGACTATAATATCGAATTAACATTCTCAAAAGCGCATGTACAATCTCTACACATCCCAACAGCTGCAGGTGAATTTAATCAGGAGCATAATCATTCATCGCGGTTATATAGACAAAAGGCAAGTTACGTATATACGGATAATTATAGGGAATGATTTATTCAACTGTAAACACAGACAGGCAAAGCCGCTAGAAATAAATTTTGTTCTAAAGAAAAGAAATACGACTTTCTTGCTGTACGTTTTTTTTGTGATCAGGCAGTAATTGAAAGCAGCATTATCATAACGCAAAAATTGCCACCGGAACATATAATTGTACACAAAAATATACGCATGGAAACTATACGTATTTCAGAAATACGGCATGGCTAGAAATCTGTGAAACAGAATCGTTCCATGAATGTGTTGGCATAATGTAAAATCTTTATCAGAGATTCAACGTACCATCTGAATTCCTTCGAAATTCCTATAGCTGAGATTTAACTTTATGAACATAATTTAGGTTTACGAAGCAAAAAGTTATGCGGGCAAATAATATCGACGTTTCCATGATAGGGAAGAGAGTAATCAATCCATAAATCATTATCAGAGAAGTGCTAATAGGACGCTAGCCTTTCTGTTGCAGTGGCATATAACTAGGAGGTTGCACTTAGTGAGGGTTTGAACCATACACAAGTCCGCGGTGGGGCAGTGGGTAGACTACTGCACTCTCACCTAGGCGAACCGGGTTCGATTCACGGCTGGTCCATCCCTGATTTTTGCATGAGGGAATCGTAACGGAAGGGTTTTCTCAGGGATATTCCCGTTTACTCAGCTCTTGCATTCCGGTGCTGCTCCATACCCACCTCGCTTCACCCTCATAGGCTCTCAAGACCGCGATGTTATGCGCAATCCGCCACTCCACGGAACAAAGCAGAGAACAGTGTTCAGTAAGGGAAATCTCTTAAGTGAGTCAGTATCACTCAGTGTCGAGACTAACTCCCGTAGTCAATAACATAAATCACAAGTAAGTGGTTATTTGACCTCTGCTCCATCATGCATGTGTGGGACACGGTGCCTGATATCCAGCCGAGCCCCATCCCCCAGCTACGACAAGAAGTACAGCGAACTGCAATACCATACCCCAGAGAGACATGCAGCATCTATATGACATGTAACATACCAGAGCTTCTGCATATGTAACCGTTCGAGGTGGGTTCACTCATTATTATGGCGTATGCTGAATGTGTTGCATTTGGTGTTCAGGATGTCCCCCATACGAGCTCCTTCTCCGTGTGTGGTACAGATACGTGTATTCCCAATAAGTATTCTTACATTCATTTCCGCTAACTTATTTATATGTGACTGACACAAGACAAAGTCAACTCAAATGCTCACCTGATACATAAAACAGAATTATGTGAACAAGCAGCCACCTAAATACGTTTTACAAATGATATCTTGCCTCACCTGATTAAGTACATTTACTTATAACAGTAAAGCCACAAAATGATAGAGTACAGCCTTAACGACTAGCTTTTAAAACAAAGTTAGTATTTAAAATCAGATAACGGGAATAAATAAACATAATTTACTAGTGTCTAAGATGCGACAGAGGGTTTCTGTGAACTAATGCGGCAAGCGGAAAAGCTGTTAAAATCGCATCGGTAGTTGCCATTCTAGCGAGAGGCGTGTGGCAAAGTTGGCAACTTTCATCATCACGACTCTGATCGCCAAAGTTGTGTCGAGGAAAACCAGGTACTTTGTGACACATTCCCAACTGACTCTAGTAAACTTATTTTAATTAAGTTCGGCTTCCAGGGCTAACTTGCTCGTTTGAAACATCCTTTTGGCTATCCAAAGGTTTTAATTAAAAACTTTTGTACAGCTTCCTCGATGAGATTTTCATAATTAGTCCCTCATGTATGAAATAAATTTATATGTCACATAAAAAAGGTATATACAAAAAGAAAGTATATAACCAGACGTGGATGGTGTCCATTGTTGGTTATGAAGTCACAGTTTCCATTTCTTGTATCCAAAACAATTTAACTGAACTTCAATATTTTCATTAGACAAATAATAGTAAGTTCACATATAAAAAAGCCCTTAAGTTCGAACATATATATGTATTATATAGATATTTATTCGAATTTTTTAAATGTAGAAGTAATTTAGTTTCTAGGAGATTATATGCATCGTATTTGGTAATCACGATAAAAATTAAATTACAGAGGTACATTTAGAGTTTAAGTATTTAATTAAGAAGATTAAATTTGTGGTTAATTCATACTCTTCTATTCGTATATTTCTGTGACATACGAACATTTAAAATACGAAATTAAATCACGGTTATTTCAATTTCTTTTGTTATTTGTTCCTAAAAAATTATAATATTTTTTAAATTATAGAAATAATTTATACTTATTGAATATGTTTCTTATCGTCGTGAAGGAATGTTAAAATATTAATTATTATTCACAACTACAGTGTGTGTGCAGCAGCGGAAATGAAAACAATTTTATTATAATTCTATGTATTGTTTTAAAATGTCTTATGAAGTTGGATAAAGCTTTTGAACTATCTTTAAGAATAATAACAAAATGGAGTTAATTTTCCTCTATACTATTATTTACTATCTAATGAAAATTATAAAGTAAGGATATATGCAATTTTTGTTATTATTAGTACATATTTTATATAATATGACTTGGTACTATTAGCTCAATTAGTTTACGTCCAAATAAATCTGGTAAGAGGTCATTCGTATCAATAACTGTATTTATAACATGATAAATTACATTTTCACAAAATTTATTTTTGGCCCCATATGTTTATATTAAGCTATATTATGTAATGTTAATATATTATTTTTTTTACAGATTTCTTGTTCTACCCAATATCCAGGAGTCATTAATAGAGTTTAGTACATAAAATGCTAATAAAGAATTGAAAAAAAGAAAATACCTACTTAACAAATAATTCCTAACATATAATATTAAGAATAAACACAAATAGCGTACAGAACACAAATATACATATAAATATAATATCGCTTACATAGAGCATTAAAAATATAAAACATAAAGAGAATCCAATCAGAACTGATAAATAAAGATATTATAACTAATGAGCAGAAAATAGGCCAAGATAAAATCTATCATATTTATGGCTCAAAAATTAGGGGATATATTTAAAAATAAAGTCTTAAATTACGAAAAGTTATTTTCCTGTCAATAAAGGGCTGAAGTTGGCTACAAAACTTGTTATAATTTTCAAAAAGCATTTTTAATAATTTATTTCTGGCATTCAGTGAGCAGAAAGTACCAATACTTGAATGATTATAGACTGGAATCTTAATACACGAAGCGTATATGTGAATGAAGTGATCTTTATACCATATATTAGGTGCATTACAGTTAACAATTGATTAGGATTACAGAACTAAATTTGAATTTCTGTCCTTGAGAATTCAGTATGGTGGAAAGGCCCCACGTGCTGCAATCAGAGCCCCTAAACGTCGTCGGGGCATGGAATCAGAGAGGGCCTGGATATGTTCCTGGGGAATCTCCCTCCACAAAGCATCAACAGTGGTTACTGGAGGACTGTGACGAACAAGACGCCGACCAACCATATCCCAGATATGTTTGATGGGCAACATGTCAGGTTAACGTGCAGGCCAGGGTAGCAGTGGTACATGTATTTCATAGAAGAAGGTTTGCACATTCCTCGCCATATGTGGCCAGGCATTGTCCTGCTGAAATATGACATGTGGAGTCACCTGAAGGAGGGATGGTACCTCGAGCTCTAAAACCTCCCTGATGTAGTGGTTGCTGTTCGGATTGCCCTCGATACATAGGAGTCGATATCGTATGTTGTATAACTATTACACTTGGCGTTTGTCCGCTATGCCGCTCCACAATGCAGGCGGTCACCATCTAGCACGTATGCGGCCATCACTGCAGGACAGGTTGAAGTGGGACTTGTCCGAACACACTACATTTTGCCACTCAGCACACCAGCGACGGCGTTCACGTGCCCATTGCAGTCTGTGTTGCGTTTGTGGTTTCTGGACAATGGATGCCGACGCAATAGTATGCGTGCCACCAGTCCAGCTTGCAACAGACGGCGTCGACAGGTCCACGCCCTTTGCACTGCTCCAGTGTCGAGCCAACACTGTGGACGAGGCTGTACAATCCGTTACGGCTAGGCGGACAAGGTAAATGTCATCCCGTGCTGTGATCACATAGCGTGGTCAAGTACCCGCTCGTCGCTGCATACTACCCTCTTCTATCCACTGGTTCCACACACGCATCACTGTCGTAGCAGCATGCCTTGTACGAGCCGAAATGTAACGGCATAACAATACTGTTTCCCGGAGACAGTTCATTATGCCCCGTTCTAACTCTCACATGCTGATATGGCGCCCTTTGACATCGACTAGGCATACTGGCACTTACTTTCACTTCGATTGACGTCTCTTCACTGACTGAGCTTGGCGTAACATTTTCAGTCACACACAAGAGTGCGCTTATGGGTCTACGAGTATGCTATCTGTCTACAATCGTGATGACTTATTTCTGGTAGACTTTTCTACACATCCTCCGAGTTTGGATTCATTCGGGCCGTTCTTTCGAGGTGTTGCAAATTTCACAAACAATAGTATACATAGAGTGGTCCGCCTAGCAGTTGCAGATCACGAAATACTTTTTTAGCTAAATATAATTACGTACGGGAGCAAGTAATTTGCCGCAGAGTCACTATTCGTAACACGTGTATGGACAGAAATAATTAAACCACATACAATGTTTCCCCTGAAAAGATAAACTTATTTCAACGGCTTGTGAAGGAACGTGCAGAGAAGAATTCAGTTTCATTGCATATGGAATGGAAGGTAACACACAAACGTAGTAAATATTGCGCAAATTATGATTAAGTTAGTGGACCAGTAGCATGGGACAGTGGACCTGTACTCACAGCTGTAAATAAGCAACTCGTGCCATGACTCATCCTGGCAGGACAGCTTCTTAATAGCAGCGCAACACAAGTCCCTGCAATCTGTAATGGTAAGTAGTATTGTAGTGTGTGGCTATATGTACGTAATGAAGTTCACGAATGAGGAGAAACGGAATGCTGTGCTTATTTATGGTGAGTGTGTCATAAATTCCAAGCAAGCAGCCGAAGTATGAACGGTATCCTGATCGGACGCCGTCACTGCAAATGATAGGATGAATTTGCACACGTCTCTTGTCACAAGGTGATTGCAATTCTATATTTAGTGTTAACTCCTGCATTATCACCTACGATTATGACAGCAGTGTCTCTGCGAGACGTACTCACCCGACGAAGTGAGAGACAGTAATGTCTAATGCATCATTATCACCTACGATTATGACAGCAGTGTCTCTGTGAGACGTACTCACCCGACGAAGTGAGACAGTAATGTCTAATGAATCATTATCACCTACGATTATGACAGCAGTGTCTCTGTGAGACGTACTCACCCGACGAAGTGAGAGACAGTAATCTCTAATGCATCATTATCACCTACGATTATGACAGCAGTGTCTCTGCGAGACGTACTCACCCGACGAAGTGAGAGACAGTAATGTCTAATGCATCATTATATCAAGTGGGTGACCATCCTTACTATCAAAAAGAATCAAAACTTTTGGGCTTTAATTATTCCAAAGGAAAATTCTCTGAGAAAAATTTAGACTCATCCAAGCTATTGTAAAGGCTACATTTGTGCCGATTTGAAAACGACGCCACTTATTTTGTTGGCACTGTAAAGCATTTAATTATTTATTGCTAAGAACTTCCTATTTTACTACCCTTGACTTTTACTGTTTCATTGCAGATTGGGAGATTTCGCTATTTTCAGTTAAGTGTGCTATTTTTTGCCCTTGCTTTTCAGAAATTATTTTGACTACGATCTCTGAGTATTAACTTGTTTTTGATAGTTTTGGTAACTTTTTTCTAGTCCAGTTATTACCCTGTGTCTCGAGTAATTTTTAATCGTTATTTTGCTTGTTGCGACATCTATCGGCAGTTGTATAGTTCTGTTTCGTTACGGTATGTGTTTCAGTGTTTCGGCGGGGCACCTACATCCTATAGCCTATTTGTTTTGTTTAGCTGTTTCGTATTAAGTATTCACCTTTTTGCAAATGTTTGATTCTCTCTGTGTGATTACTCCTTTTCCGGTTCCAGATGCTGGCCATTTGCTGGGGTTTATATTTTGTAAGTCATAGTAATTGAGGTTTTGTTCTCGTGCTATTATTCTATGCATAACTCAGTTTAGATAAACTATTCGTTAAACAACTTTGTGGATGTTATACAATTTATTTGAGGTATAATAATTTTGTGTGATTTCCTAAAACTTCGTTTTCAGTAAATAAGTTTCATTTATTTATGTCATTGAGTCTGTCAGCTCACATAGACAGGATAATTATTCGTGTTTAATACTTTGTACTATCGAGACTACTTGACAAGTTTATATTGTCTAAATATTTACGAAACGTTAACTGAATAAACTTTTGTAATAATATATTTGTTTAAAATATATTGACATTGCTAATGGCAATATGAAGTAAATATTTTCTATGACATCAATAAGTACATATCATGATTTCGACTCATAAGTACAAGTTAATTTACAGGTTATATTTGAGCATCGTTTCTGTAACTAGTATTTAGTATATTAAGTTTTGCCAATAATTAAGTCTATTGTTTCTACAAATTTTATTCTAACAAAAACAGCATGCAAATGTGTTATTTTTAAGCAAGTATGATATACTACGTATCTATCATTTCGGTGATTTCATGAATCGATACTGGCTTGTAACGATTTTGGTCGGGTTACTTACATCCTACTTCACCTTGACAAATGAGATGATCTGCATTAAAAAAAATTCCCTCTGCTACATCACATCACTTTTTTCATGTGAGAACTTCAGTATAACTGCCTTGGGTAAGTGATTATTGTGTAAATGACACCATAATTTATGCGCTGAGGTGGGAAAGTTTTGGTAGGTGTAATTTATTCATATGTAGAACACTCTCAATTTCTCAAACGTTTAATTGCATTCGAAAGACAGAACGCTTAAACACGTCAATCGCATCTTTCAAAGCCATCTATCTACGAACTATATCCACACAAAAAACATAGCATTTACACTTAGGCCACTCTTAGAAATCGTTTAAACATTCTGAATTTCTCTAACGTTTAATAGCATTCTAAATATCGCCTTACTACCACCAACATCCCTCCAAGCACTTCAAAAATATAAAAATTAGGAAAAAATAAGCATTAGGCCACTCTTGCGCTCAACTCTACACATATATAGGACATTGCAACCCACCACTCTGGTCAATCGACTGCCAGCGCTCCAAGGGTGAGGACGTGCAGCGCTCCTGCTCCCCCCTTCCATCCAACCCAAAAATAAAGAATGAAAGGAGTACAACAACAACAAATAAAATTAACCCTTTCAAACTTAACCCTTTCAAAAAATTTAACCCTTTCTATATTTTGATCGGGTTAAGAAAATTTTAATTAGATTAAGATCAGATTAATTTTTTTGATTGGATTAAGATCGTATTAAAATATAATCAACCCTTTCAATAGATTTAATTAACCCTTTGATATGAAATTGTTAATCCGGTTAATCAAATGCGGCATCCCTTTGTATCTGAAATGCCCCCGGCTCTATGGCGAGGCGACGTCAAAGTGATAGTCGACCTCCTCGATCTCGGTGTTGCGGGCCGTCCACTCGGACCAAATCTCCTGCCGATGATGATGACTGATGACTGTTGACCTCTGCCCCGTTGGGAATAACTCCAGATGAGTGGTGCTTGTTAAGTGATAGCTGGTAAGCCGACGGACTATACACAATTGCTGACGGAGAAATGCCTAACTCTTAACACTCGCTTATGTGGGCTGTCAGGGCCTACCACACGCTCATACATATCGGAACAAGACTGGTTACACGGAAAATATAAGTTACGTAGTGATTGAGCGGGTATTATCAGGGCCCGTCCCCTGAAACACATGATGAGGTCGTAAGAATCAAACTGACTTGCAAACACATCATTTATTACATTTACGATTATAATCCCTTTCCTGAGGGAACTTGACACTAAACACTATTGGCTATTGTGACCGGCCGTGCGGTGAAACAGAGAAACGTCTTTCGATAATGAAAAACTACGTGAACTTTAAGTTCCCCGGGGCGATGCTAATCCACCGGGGAGTGGAGGTGGCATACCGGGCGACTAGATACGAAAAATGTTTCAACTTAAAACACGCCCGCCGCCTCTAGTGGATGCTCGTACTGACTGACTGTGGCGCCCTCTATAAGCTGTTGAAAATGTTTGTTGTGGTTAAGAGACAGTGAAAACAGTAGAAAAATCGAAACTCCTGTGTGGTATGAGTTCCAAAATAGTGGTGTCAACATAGACTGTTTTAGGCAATGTATTCATAAATTGTTGTTCTGGTTTTTATTTCTGAACACTCACAATATGTGGTAACTAAACACCTCATAGCATGCAATTTTCTCCTTGATTGAAAATGGCGGAGACTAGAAAAACGAGTATGTTAATTTTCGATTTCACTTCCAGGTTAAAATAACTGTGAACTATATCCCAATGTAAAAAAACAGGATAAAAGTTGGAAAAATATATGTAAACTTGAAAAAATATGTATGATGCAATTTTATTTTATATTCACATAGGCACCTTAACAAAAATCGTTGACATATGTACTGTGTATCCACAGTTATCATTTACAACCTTGAAAATCTGTAACATTTAAGAGAATAAACACTAAAGATTACCAATTCATATATAGCCACGTTAACTTAAGGCAATTTCACTTGCCTGGTAATTGTGCATAAATTAGAACAATATTTTTATAACGAGTATTTTTGACCATAACAAACAGGTCCACAAACAAAGCTAACAAAGCTATGTTTCGTAGGTATACCTATAACAGGTTATGCTGACAAAGCGATGTTGACCTACGAGATGTTTCCAGGCGGTTTTGATAACCCAAATGAATTGGCATCATTTTTCTTACGAAATGCCATCAGCAAAACATTTAAGAATTTACCGCCATTTCTTTTAGAAACAAGTTTGCAGCAGAGAAATTCAAAGTCCCGGGCGCTAACAAAGCTACATTGCCAGACGGACATTACGACTAACATGTTTTTGAACTTAACTTTTGATGGTCCAGTCTGATTCACATGGGGCAGCCATCTCTCTGACTGGCTCTCTACGACTACCTTTATACAAAATTACACAATTTTACAAACTCAAATGTTCAACTAATCGCTGTCAGGCTATTTATTGCACATCCGTTCCCAGGCTCCATCACAGAAAATGTAATTAGGGTGGGGTATACTCCAATAGGTGAAGACTCACAGGCGCGTAGCGAATCAGGAACGCCTTGACTTTCTGCATCCCACCGACCTCCATAGCAACTGGGGTGTGCTCTTTTACCTCGATTCGTCGACACAGAACGGACCCAGCTAGGTCGGCACTGTGCATGCGCCAGTTACCCTTACGTCGCAGCAGTTCTCAGCATTCAATCCGCTCTCGTCAGGGCAGCCAGAAACAGCCTCTACGCAATTCGTCTCGGCGATTTTGGATCGCGTGTTGAATCGCCAACATGCCGGCGTTGATTTCCAATCTCCGTTCGTCGTGGATTCGATGCAGAATTCACCCAGATGTCACCAATTTCCACCAAAAGGCAAGTAAGTGTATCAACGACATCGAAACGTAGTTAGTGAACATTTAGACCATGCAGAAACCTGTCCTACGGGACAGAAGAAATTTTCACGTCAATACTCGTGCACAACTCTGATGCGGCGGATCAGGATACGACCGGAAAAAATGGTCTTAGGGATGAGGGTACGTGGAACACGTCATAATCTTTTAATATTCACGTTTTGTTAACGGTTTTATGACCTGATTGATGTTAATTTGTGTGGTAGGTTTAATTGAGTGTTTCGTCTGTTTGTGCAACAACCAAGTGGCCATAGTTAAGCTACCTTCGGATCGTGGCATATGAAAGACTTTTCGGCATCCTAGAATTCGATTTCGCCAGGATTTAACTGCATTTTTGCAACGGAACCTGCCAAATTCAAGCTTGTCCCAGTCTTCATCGGGCCATGCCCTTTTTTTTATTACTTCGGCTTTGCTTGTTGCATGTTGCGAACAGCCTTTTGCATTACGAATTTTGAATTTTAATTTTCTTTGGAATGTTTTTCAAAACATGATACTTTAGTGAAATCACCGTTTTGATAACCTAGTTAAATTTTATAAGAAACAAAAGTGTTCAATTATTTTAATGTTCATCTTTGTGTGTGTCATGTATGACCTTTATCACCGAGGACATGCCACCATCTTGAAAGATACGTTGGCCTTAGGGCATTGTACAAACTTAAGAAATATTTTTATTTTGTTGGGGATCCCCATTTATATTTTATCATCTAACTCAGTGAAATTAAACAAAGGCCTATATGGAAAATATATATAAGGAAAATAGATAAACAAAAGAAATAATACTTACTGTTGAGATTACAAACATTCTGAGATTTATTATGCAGAGAAATACTATTTTTTTGTGGTTGTCTGAGATATTATTGTATTGTTTAGAGTGGAATAAATGATGAATCATGCTAAGAAAAAATATGTTTTACAATTTCCTATAACCTCACTTATAATATTCAGTTGCCTTTTTTTTTTTTTTTTTTTGCTTTAACCACTTTTTACTATGAAAGTTAAAGTAGTGACCTATGCATTTGCCTGGATACCAGAAAAGTTAAGCCATTGGTTTTTTTTATTATACCTACAACTTGTCTGCATGCTCTGTCACCGCAACCAGATCCAAGTGTTTGGTGATGTGTCATCCTTGTTCTTAAAGGAAAGGGTGGCACACATTTTAAATTGTGTTTGTGTTCTTTAATAAATTTGTATACAGTTGTGAGCGTTGTATGTTAATGAGATTGAGCTCCTTCGTAATTATAATTGTAAAATTATCAATATTTGTGTAGCATATATGAATGCTGTTTAAATATTAAAATAAGTAAATAAATATTTGGGCGGACTGTATGTAACTCCAGGTATTTCTTTTCTTGATAAATAATGTTAACATAATGTGTAAAGTTTGACCGTGTTCAAAAGGTAAAATAGGTGTATGAGCATTTAAACAGATCCCTTAGTAATAAACTTTTTATATTTGACCCTGTATTTATCTATGATATTATGTTGTTTTACAAACTGCTTTCTCTTTTTAAAACACAAATATTACTTGTTGACAAGGACAACTGTTTTTATGATACTAACGTTTTAGGAATGTTCGAAAAGATTTTAGTTTATGGACAGCCGAAGGAATATATGTGTCTCCAATTTGATGTGTCATTTATTGATGTTAATTCGACGTTGATGATTAATTCTAAAAGGTTTTATATTTATGAATGAATATAATCAAGTTTGAGCAACGGAAATACGCATAAGAAGAAAATTAATTGCGTATTGGTGAGTCATCATAACCCGAAATGTCGAGAACGAATTTCTAAGAAATCGATGGCCTCGTTTTTGGATTTTTTAGGAGCTTATAGACAGTCATCTTTGTCCAATTCTGAAGGGAGGTTCCTCGCAGGAGGTAGTTCCAACCTCGGAGCCAAGGTCAGCACAGTTTTACATTTCTTTGGTGGTAGGATTCGGGAGTCGACTGAAGGACTTTAGCTGACGGAAGGATGTCGGAGTGCCTATTGCTGTGATGGAATCGCAGTCTGCTAGGAGATGAGATGTACCAGGTTCGACTCCAGTGAGAGAGCTTGAGATTCTGCTGCGAACTACCTGATTTCTCTTCAACAGTTAAGTCCAGCGTCTCCCATATTATAGTGGTTGACTAATGTTCTTATGGCAAAGCCATTCATCATTTTAAATGATATAATCTTCTAAGTTCTTTTGTAGAATAAATATAAGTACCTTTTTTTTCCCAACACATGTTGAAAGCTAAGAGACCAAGGAGTATCCATTCTGTGTTATTTCAACTTCTTCTTTTTCATATCCTTCATAATAAACGTCAAGCGTTACTTGGATTTAGTATCTATTTAGTTTTTTTTATAAATTTTTTTAACAATGTGCAGATTTAGCTGTTTTTTTCGTAATTTTATATAATATTGACTCTTGCACTTCACCTTAAAGTGTCTCATAGCCGCGGCAAGTATGTATCCTTAATACTATACATATTAAGTGGTGAATACTATGATATTTCTTTGAGTGAAAACTAAGAGTAACACCATTATTGTAATTAGTGGTTTCATGTTTTGTATATTTGGCCAGTCAAAGATTGCGTAATATGCATGAAACCGTTCAGATAAACATCACTGACAGCTGCAGAACTGCCGACCATACGTGAGACCTGCAAAATATTAATAAGTACCAATCATTCCTATCTGGTACAGTGGTTTAATTATTTGTGTCTGTACATGTGTTACGAATAGTTACTTTGCTGCAAATTACTTGCCCCCGTACGTAATTACATGCAGCGAAAACAGCATTTCATGATCTGCAACCATTCCAGAAACTTGAGTTATGTCCATGTTACGCGGACCACGCTATATATATATATATATATATATATATATATATATATATATATATATATATATATATATATATATATATATACACACACACACATACACTATCTACCAATAAGTAATTGGGCACCTGTCCGCAATGTTTGCTCGGTGGTTGTCACCCCATTAGAATCTCGTAGGGCCACCTCTTGTGGCTATAACAGCAGCCACCCCGTCTGGCATACTCTCTACGGGTGTCTGCAGGACATCCACGGGGATTCGTCGCCATTCCTCTTGCAACCATTCCATGAGTTGAGCAATGGATTTTGGCCGCGCCTGACGAGTCCTCACCCGGCGATCCAATTCATCCCAAAGATGTTCTATAGGGTTGAGGTCAGGGCTCTGGGCGGGCCAGTCCAATCGGCCAACATTGTTGTCGACGTACCACTCCATAGTAGCCCTTGAAACATGGCACCTGGCATTGCCATCCTGGAAATTACACGGATCCATTCCGTAAAAACGCCACAATGTTGGGAGTATTTCATTATCCAGAAAGTTACAAAAGGCCTCTGTGTTCATGCTACCACGGACAAACACCAGCGGTCCTACGCCGAAGGCCGTGAAACACAAGTCAACTGACGTACTGAAATACCTATCTTCACGGGTGCCCAATTACTTTTTGGTATATAATGTATATATACACCCCCAGGAGTATTACAAATATGTTAAAAAGTGTGGTAACTCTAATATTATACTATAAAATATATTTAGAAATATTAGTAATAATTGAATATATCAATGATATTGTTTTCGTATGGTGAGATGACAGAAATTTATAGTAATACTAAACATTTTGGACACATATGTTTGGAAGGTTGAATATATTTAACTATTGAATGGTTTGACTGGATGCACGTGTTAAAAGTTTGAATGATTGAACAGCATTTTGAAGTGTTTAATCTGTTTACACGTTCACGATGTTCTCAATACAAAGGACGAATTTTTGTGAATAACTAATTAATATATGCATTTTTGTATTTTTCCACACAAAATGTTTTATTTATTGAAATTTTCCTGAGTTCGGTATTTAAATATTCAACATCACATTTTTTTTAATTATTAACGTGTATGATGGCAATTACCTATGTAATTAAATGTGTGAGATTAGTTGCAGTTTATGTGTTTATATATAATTATGTTATTTAATTTTTGGTATTGTATTTGTAGTTGTTTCAGGGTTTTTATTTTGTACTGTCGCCATTTTGAGATCTTGAACTCAAATATTTTGGGATGTTAGATCCTAACATCCCAAAATATGTGGTTTGTTTCAATATGTTTGTATTTACAGCCATCCGATTTCTATAAGGTTCGAAACTTTCATTAAGATGGGCTAGCTTAGTATGCTAGGAGTCACTCTTGTATAAGTCACCAGCAAGGAAGGATGGTGTCAGGTTACCTACTCGAGTGGCTGTTGATGTAGGAATTCCAATTAGCTGGATAGGAAGTCCGCACCTAGGCCGGGTTACAGTTTTTCAGTTTTAATGTACGTCGCGAAGAAAGTAAGATGTCCCGCGAGCGTTTCAACTGATCAGATGTTAGAAGATACAGTAGATCAATGTTGGTCTGTAGGCTGTATGCTCACGTGTTTGAAGACTGCCCTGTAAGTTATGCTAATGTATCCTGCTGCGGGATAGTTTCTGTTTATTAAAGCAGTTTCTGCGACAACTTCGACATACAAAAGTTTAAATTGAGTTTTGTTGCAAATAAAGTTTCCCACGAACACGTAACACTGTCACCCATTAATTTGTTCTAGAAGCTTAAGAGCCGAAGCCATTTTGATTTCTATTAAAGTGTATATATCACAGCGATTAACCATGGCGAACCCGAAATAGAGCTTTGTGTTTCCGATGACTAGAACAGGAAATTTCCAAGTAATTTTTAAATAGTTTTTTTTCTGGGAACAGTTATTTTTGGAAGATTTCATTTTCTTTTAAGGGCAAGTATGACAATGTTCACGGTAGGTCGTTTGGAAACTAAGTAAATAACGACAACTACCCAACGATCATAATTTTGATCTTCTCATAAAATCCCTTTCGTCATTGCCATCTAGGGCCATTTTAAATATATATTTCAACATTTTTATTTTAAAATCTGAAAAATTAATTTCATTATAAGGTCGCCGCCACCATCGTTGGCGTGCAGACTTCTAACTTGGTGGGCTCGAATACCCCTCCTTTCTCCTTGCTGCACCCCCACAACACAGCTAACTCGGTGGGCTCGAATACCCCTCCTTTCTCCTTGCTGCACCCCCACAACACATCTAACTCGGTGGGCTCGAATACCCCTTCTTTCTCCTTGCTGCCCCCTCCCTTCAACACTTCTAACTCGGTGGGCTCGAATACCCCTTCTTTCTCCTTGCTGCCCCCCCCCCCCTTCAACACTCCTATCACCGCTCGCGACTAATTTCAAATTCATCCTGTTTGTGATCACGATACGACGTGTGTGGAGCTAATTTGGCGGGTTGACAGCTACCATCCCATCTAATGATTCCTGCCGGCAAGCGCTTGCCAGGCAATGAAGACGTCGAGAGTCTGCGGCGCTTCAGCTGCTCGACGAGCATTAAAGTTATATAAATACTTGTAATATTGCTGTGTGTGGTAACACATTTTTACGGCCACGTATCACATACCTTTTGTAAATTTAAAAATGAGAATGCGACGAGCGCTGTGTTTGGAAGACGTATTTTATATGGACATTAATTTGAGTGCGTTTGCTATTCAGTAATTGTAGTTTGTTAGCTGGAAAGCGGCTTTTAGATTTTGCATTTAGTAATTTTCCCTAGCTTGCAAGATTACCTTGTGTAATATTTTCAAATTAGGCTTGGCTTGCAAGAATTTTTCACTGTTTAGATGTAGTTTGCTAATGACTTGTTGCCCTATTCGGCTGGCCAGGCCTCTTTACTTAATCAGTTGTTCCACTTGCCGCGACAGGAAAACACCCTTTGTTTGTCTTATTACGTCGGGTTTTTAATCGTGCATCGCTTTAGTGACCCTTAATTAATATATTCTTAGGATGCCGGCGCATGAGTTTTTGGAATGGATTTAAAAATAAATTTTAAGTTTTCTATTTTAGCAAGGTGACCTATAATGAGCCATATTCGCCTTTGGCGCCAGCACTATTGTCTTAATTATATAATAATATGAAAAATATGTGGCCTTGATCTCAGAGGAAAAAGAGATAACCTGAAAGGTTTCTCTAGTATTTTGATTAGGAACGAGAGTCTGTAGTGAACAGTAGGGGCGTGCCGGTCCTAAGTCACTTTTGATTAATCGGATAAACACTTTGATATCAAATTGATTGAAAGGGTTAATACTCAATCCGACTTTAATTCGATCAAACATTTTAAATCCAGTATCAATCCAATGAAATATTTTTGGATTAAACCTTAATCCGATCTTAATCCGATCGATTTTTGTGTGAATTTATGTGTGTACAGTTTTGTGCAAAGGTGTGCTGAAAGCAAAATGTATTGTTTTCTTTTTTTTTTTGGGTGGGGAGCAGCTCTAATAGACGTTGTTAGGATGACGAATGGCACTCGGATGAGGTGTGGCGTGTTGAATACAGGGTATATATATATATATAGATATGTGTGTATATGTAGTGAGTTTTGTCTAAGAGTGTTATAAGTATTTTTTTTTTTGTTTGGAGTGGGATATTGCTCGTAGACGGTGGCAGGACATAGGCGGTTTTTTGGTAATAGTAATTAAACAGAAAGAGAAAACGACGAATAGTTAACACACGAGAGTAATTTTGGAGTGCTCTACCTAACAATATAAATAAATAACATGAGAGAAGTTTAGCGAAAAGAACTATGTGAATAACCTGGTCTGATAAAGAAACAAGAGCTAAACGATCACAACTACGTGAGTCTCGAGGTGTCCTAAATAAAATTAATTAATTAACGAAACAAAAATGGCCCTATCATGAAATAAATTAAACGGCTAACGAACACAACTACGTGACTACCACTAAACGAATTACAGGACCCAGCTATCCTGTTTTTAAATAAATAAAATCGCACAAGCACCTCTCCCAAAACACATCCGTCAGCCTGTGAGACTGGTGAATGAATGATGTTAGTATAGGCTGTATGGACTCATATAAGCTGTTTCGAGCACCACTTGGCAGGCAACCTATCTCAATAAAAGCTTAGGGAATCCCGTAGTTTACACTCGTAGAGGAACTTCTCAAATGGAATCCATATGTTAGATAACGATTATTAAAAAAGGAAATTAATTTATGAAGATGCATAGAAAATAAATTTTTAACAGTCAGTGATTTTAATAAACGTCAATTCGTCCAGGAGATCGCTGCAGCACTGACTTGGATATAGCAATTACATTGACTTAAAGCTGAACGAGGTATTGAGAGCAAACAGAACCTGCATGTGCATCGGCCTATGTTTGATTATAGACTGAACTAAATGAACGAAAAAAGATGTGAATACAATTTACGTTACAAATGGATAAAAATTTTGTTTACAATGCACATACTAATATATAAATTACACCAGTTGAATTTAAAACATGTAATGAAATCGCACCAATCCCAAAACACATATTTCCGGCTGCGAGCTCAGTGAAGCACTGATTGCAGCATAAGATGTGCAGAGACTTATAAGCGAGGCCGACGTCTGTCCGACTGGGAGGTCAGTCGATGAATGAAATGCCCAGCAAGTAAACTGAGTTGAAATTATGTCAAAAACTCTGAATACAACTGACTAAACAAACTAAAGAACCTATTTCCCTGCCAAGCTACTATTTACGACTTGATTACACTATGTCCTACACCAGGCAGCAAAACGATGATAAAAAAACTTACCCATTTTTAAAATGCAATTTTCACTATTATAAGAATAATTCCCTTTTATCACAAATTTCCATCGAAGCGTAGAGAGATTCGGATGACTTAATCATAGAAATCGTAATTCTGAACACTTTATAGACATGTACTATATATTATTTTCAATTCACAAATTTGGTCGAAGAAAAATTATTTAAAATAACAGACTTACTAGAAATTTCCATTAAGTCTGTGAAATTCAGCGCACTATATAACAAAATGATAGTTGAATATGCTATCAACTTTCGTCGATGCAGGGTGAGGCTTGGCGTGAAACTAACATGGCGCCAGACAGTTAGAATTGTCCACATGGGTTCTGCCTGCAGCTCCCTTACCCCCACTCCTCCAACCCAGACTGCATCTTTGTGCGCAAAAAGATTTTCTATCTAAGGCCATGCACTTCTCTGCCCCAGAGCGCATTTTCGTGCGAAACTAGAGTTCCTGTCCAAGGCCATGCACCCCCGCTATCGATCCAATGCTGTGGTGTACAAAACCTGCCCAAGGCCATGCAGCACCAGCTCAGAGCACATTTTCGGCAATTTCGAGAGTCACCTGCCTCCACCAGGCAGCCCATAAAATGAGCATTTTGTGCAAAACGTCGTGAACTCCCGAACACAATCCTTGGACCAGCGAATTTTGAACCGACCTTGGCTATTTCCCCTCTGCCCTCTGTCTAACAAACTTATACTTCGGCTTGAAATCTGAAGCTTCCTCATATTTTTCGATATGCAAGAGGCTGGTTTGTTCCCAGCGAAATAAAATTTCACAAGTCCAGCCGATGAAATTTATATCCGAGAAACTAAATTTTGGCAAATATTTTAATCCCCACAAGATAATTGCCACATTTAACATTGCAACAAAAACTTTATATTCTAATGCAAAAAACTTTATCCTGTTTCCCAGCAAACTTTATACCCTTTTCCAGCAAACTATGATTATTTTCATACCAACACAAACACAAGACATTTTTCACTCACTAATTTTTTATTAATTAATAGAAAACATGCATCATTAGATTTAAACAATACTCAAGTTAAACTTCTTTTCAAACATTGAAAACTTACTTGAAACAAACTCATGTTAAAACCTAGTCCCTTTAAATTAAGGGTAATAGTAAACATATATAGTCAATCTGTTTTTAAATATTCCACATGTAGATTTCTCCATAAGTTCCCAGCCTACAATTCATACTATAAAATGTATATATTTGAACGTATTTTATTTCAAAATACTACTTTTTCCATGTAATATTACTGAAATAGCACAAATCCAGCTTGAAAAGACTGCTATCGAAGCTAAAAACTGTTAATTTCCGAAATATTTCGACTTATTTTCCTAAACGTTCAAATTTAAGTAAATTTAAAGAAGAATGGCAGCTATTTTTACACAAGTTTAGTTTTTATTTTAACAAAAACTCCAATTATGTTTTCTGAGTTTGTATTTTATGGGCAGGCATCTTCAGGATGAATCTTCAGCAACAGCAGTAGTAATCTGGTAGCTGTGAGAATTTTTTTTTTAAGTTTGTTGGACTCTGCCACTGCTTGCTGTAGAGTTGAAGGGCAGCTTTAATCATTGTGTGTGTGTTACTAAGAGGTCTTTCTACCTGCCTCTGGAAAAGGTATTTGTGTCACTTGACTCACGGCTTCGTTAAGTGCCCAGGGTTCATCAAATTGACCAGCGAGCTGGCAAAGTTTACTCGAGATACTAGTCTGATCCCTTTCCTTTCGTTTCAAATTCATTCAGAAGTGTTCGATTTTCTGCAACATTTTTTGTAATTTCTCCTCAGCTCTCTAAAGTTTGTTTTTATTTAATTTCCTTAATAGAAATTTAAATAATAGGTTTTAATGTATAATATTTTTCTCCCTCATCCAGAAGAAAGCAAGAAACTTTAATTTTTTCCTGTGAAAGTGAGCAAACAGATATCCTGCTACCTGACTTTAAAAAATTTTCAAGGTCCAGACCTCAAAATTTCACCATCACCCACTTGTCTCATGTTTACTAAGAATGTGTTTTGGTTAGTAATAGTAAATAAACACTCATCATTCATAAGAAATATAATTACATGAGGAATTTTCAATCGATTAAATATCAAATCACAGTAGTCCACTTTAACATAGAGAAATTTTTATTAAAATAACTCCTAAAACACATCTTAGTTAATTTTGTAAGACAAAGTCTCTACACATTTACATAAAAAATTCAACAATATGACAACTTTAAACTCTTCCCAACATGTTTCCGTTCAAAACCTTACAAGCTTAAAAAAACTGATATATCACAAATAATACAATTCATTACAAACTTTTTGACAGAATACCACTGAAATCCTTACAAATTAAAAATCGTTGCTCAATGTTGCCTCTAAAAGCATAAAATTATTTAAACTGTAAAATAATCACAACAATGTATGCTATGACTGAAAATCATTAAACATTTTTTAACATTTATGTGTGAAAGCCATACATGCTTATTAACAAAAACTCCATCTTACGTCATAAAACTGTTAAATACTCGCACCAAAGTATGTTCCCATTGACAAGATTTTTCACATTTTTTATGATTGAAAGCCTAAAGTTTATTAAAACTGTAAAAAGAAGAAACTTTGCAACATATTACGCCAGAAGTCATTAAAAATCATTAAAACCTTGCATCATGTTATGTCTGAAATCATTAACTTTACTAAAACTTGGAAAATATGAGCTGCAGCTCTGGACGCCGACGTCAGTATAGCTCTTCTCGACGCCCGAGACGTCGCTGTAGGTCTGGCCTGGATGTCGGAGGCGTAACTATAGGTATTGTTAGTGCAGACGTCAATCTACTTGTTCTCGATGTTGAAGGCGATGTTGAATTTAATCCTAATGCTGGCGGCGACTGTGACAGCTCTAAGGAAGGCATTGATAAGAGCAATGGCTGTAGAGTAGAACCACTTTCTTTGTCGTCATTGTCCAAAAAATTAAAAAAATTTGTTGCCAATGCAGCTGACCCGTTCAATAAATCACAAAAATAATCCCACTTAATATCTGCAAGTTCTCTGTTACAGTCTCGATTAGATAAACCAAGAAAATAATCTTCATACGAGCATGACATCGCAAACGGAACCGCACTGACAAACAATTGGAAACAGTGGGAGGGGGTCGTAGAGGCTAAACCACTATTTATAAAAATTTCAAATTCCCAGGTAAATGCTTAAGAAGCGTGATTTCTCCCCTCCAACCAGAAGTCAGAAGGCCAAATACCCAGTCCCTTCCCTTCCCTTCCCGCATCCATAATTTTCAAATATCTTCAACCCCTCCCTCCTCCCTCATCATAATCTCTGAGACAAACTTTTCTGCTAAGTTTCTTGCTCGAAGAAATTACTAACATTTATTTATCACTAAAATGACTTCTGCTTCATAACAATTTAATTCTGTTTAATAAATAGTCAATTAAAATGCTTAGCAAATGTGTTACAGAATAACACACTTAATGAAGTGGTATATAATTTATAGGAAAAAGGAAGTGCAATATACTATAAAAAATTATTCACTCTTGCTGCAATCCCTCTCTGAGCTTCTCTAAGATTACTTATACCTTTTAAAGGAAACGTTATTTACTTTTTTTTCATTGTAACCTTGAAATATAATTACTGTTTAATAGAATGAACTAATACGTTTCCTAGTTTTAAGACATCATCTTATTTTTTTTTATTTTAAATTATCATAAAATATTTTAATTTTCAGTCAATCTTATCCGAAGTCAAGAAACGTGTTTTATGAATTAAATTAAGTAAATATGTTCCTGTTTTTCTTAATGCATGTATTATTATTACTATTATTACGGGAAAACATGTACATATATTTGCCATTAATGTGTACAATCATGATTTCACTCTTGTTAGAATATATTTATAAAATATTTTAAAACTTTTTGCAAACGTTGGTGTGTACGGGGAAGTAAAACTTGTTTAATAAATAACAGTTTATTATTTTTTATTATAAGTATTGTGTATTTTTTATTCCTGTATATTTTCCTGCATAATGGAGGTTGGAAAGTGAATATTAATTTTATAAAGTAGAAGAAACAATATTTTTTTCTCGACAGTTTGAATTCAGCTAGGAAGACATTTTGGCCTTGGTATCCTTGACGGTTAAAATTGTTGACCTGAGCTGGGCTCCCCAGCAGGACGGACCAAGGACCTTGAAAATTTGCTTTGTGAAAAGATATATGTATCCCAGGGTATTTAAAACCGAAATGATTTCTGAGGGGGGCTTGTTGGAGTCAGGTGGACACACTTTGAGATCTCGGTTTTGTTATTGGTAGTATTGGAAAAACGTTGCAATTAAACATTAAAGGTTTGTGACACTGGAGAAGGAGAGGTATTATTTAATGAAACTGCCTGTAAACGGAAAAACCCTTTAATATGCATTGTATCTCATATGATCACATACATATATAATAACATAACAAATACATATCAAGGATTATAAACCAATTCTACATAATCTAATGTTCTCATATTACCTCATACTTACCAGCTGGTGAGGCCTGGAGAGCGTGAAGAGCCCAGAGGGCGAGTGCCACTCTGCTGCAGACCAAGGTATAGTGAGTCCCAGCATAGCCATGTGGTGCATGCAAAGATACTTATTGCTTACTACATTGATTCATCCAAAAATACTTACTGCATACTTACTTTGACTGTTGACAGTGAACATTTATACCCCTTTAGGGGGATTTTAGGGACAATACAACCTTACGATGTATTGTGGTTGTAATTTAGTATGTTCTGTTTTTTCTGAGAATTCAACAATCTTGTCTTTCCTGGTCAAGATCTATATTAACAGGTTTCGTAGAGGTGGAAGTTCATATTTTCTAAGGAAGGTGTTTGGCAATATACATACCCTTGAAAAGGACATTAATAAAGATGATACTAAGTGGACTGTACTAGTTGTGGACATTGAAGAAAGATATATATTATTGCCATTGTTATTTATATTTGCACTAGAGGGAATTACTGCAAAAGCTGGCTCTGGTTTCTTGGAGTTGTGTTTCTTCAGATGAGCAAATAATTCTTTAGATCCTAAACCAAAGACATTAGTGAAATATATTCTCTAGATATAATTTGTTTTAAAACTTTCCCAGTTAACGAAGGTTTTAGTAGTATTGCTATTATAAGTTCATTTGGAAACCCATTTTTGTATTCAAAACAGAAAATCAAAGTTAACATCAACTGCCGATTCGAGTGCAACAGCAAAAAAGTGACTTCAAAAGTTGTGTTTGGGAGCAACCGCAAAAAAGTGGCTCAAAAAGTTGTGTTTGGTTAGATCGTAGTCATTAGAAAAAAAGTTGTGCTAAACTTTGTGTTTGAGTGCATCTGCAAAAATACGCGTAAAAACAAGCATTTGGGCATAGTTGCATAAAAAAGAGTGGTTCAGAAAATTTGAATACGTAAAAATAAAATGTTCTATATAATATAGATGGATCAGTTGCTAAATGTATTAAACGGAACCAAGCAATTTAAGAAACTTTCCGAACTTACAATTGGACAATCCTATCCCATAGACCATGCTGAAATAAATTATACACGGTATGGAAACAAAGTGGCAATTACTTCTGGAAATTTTAAAGTAACCTTACCAGACAGATATGTTCAGATTTTCAGTGAAAAAGTTTTAAATGATGTTAATTGTGGAGGTATAAGTTTTGCATATGATGGAATGGTGGATTGGGGTGATAAACAAAGACATTCTATTAGGTTTTTAAAAGAGTATATGATCGTCGTCGTATAATTAGACATCAGTTGATTTTTATTTGTGCTCATATCTCTATAAAGTTTTAATGGTTAACCAATCATTAAAACACAATTATCGCTCTGACTTCGGCAATGTGCTACAACATAGTCCAATTAAAAATTTAGATACGCATCTCCAAATTCGACATATTAAAGTAGCCTAAACATTGAATTCCTTTTCTAAATCTTTCATTGCACTTTCTATAGAAATATTATTCATCTTTATCACATAAAACTTTAATAGTTTTTTAAACTATTAAGTTTATTATATATTGAATACGACTACTTCCAACCCAAAAAATATATATGGTCTCATCTCCAATGCCACTGTTCTTTCGGGCAAATCAAAGTTAGTTAACTTACCTTTTTCATCCTTAATTTCAACTATTATTTCATTAACTTGATTTGTTTGCACTGGAATAAAATAATGGTAAGCTGGTTCGTAATAGATCGTGTCGCAAAATCCAAATGTTGTTCTTGGTTTAAAAGTGGTAATTATGTTAGTTTCTCTATGATTATATTCATCATGTTTTAATATCATACCATTTACTATATTACAGTGTATAGTTATTGTTTGAAATTGAGCAAATTTTGGAATTGTATCTCCATAATGATCCACATTTGCTTTCAGAGTTTTATTTTCTACGAAACCCAAAAGTTTTCCTATTGAACCCGGTTTTCCAAACTGTAATTTAAGCGTACATTTTACTTTCAACCTGTTCGTTATTTTATCGAGCTCGAAATATATATCAATTTCTTTCCCATCCATTGAATATACACTAAATGAAAAAATGGCTTTTATAGTTTTTTCAAGATCTTTTAAGCTATATTGACCAACTGGAATATCAATTGCTGATTCCATATCATTCTGACCCACAAAATATAACCTATTTCTCTCAGAGAAAACTTGATGCGTTAGATAAGTAGTATATAACTGAACAAAAGCTAATGAGTGCCCCTCTATCTCTAAAGTGTAATGTAGTCTTTTCTTCAACACTGTTTTGTTATATGTTAGTTTGAATACTTTACTCACTTATTATATTATTTAGAAAATCTATTGATAAATGAGCAAGAAAAAAATTGAAACATGTATACTGGGATATTAAAATATGAATACCGGACAAGACTCAATCGACAAAACGTCATGGTGAATTATTACCTAATAATATTATATGTTTGATAGTGGGTCCTAGTAACTGTGGAAAAACTACACTTATGATAGATAATTTTACATATGCTCAGGGATGGTTGGACTTTGGTATTCTCTATGTATGTTCAAAAATCTGGACCAACCAAAATATATCAATTTAAAGAAAGATATAGATGTAGCATCAAAATTATTTAATGCACCAATAGCATACTTCTTTCCATCAAATGAATAATGGTTGCTGTAAATGAATGTCATAAAGAGTCTGTAGTTATTTTCGAAGATATCATACTTGAAAACCAAAATATGGTATGTGATTACTTTACTCGCAGTAGACACAAAGATATTGATTGTTTCTACTTAGCCCAGACATACTCAAAAGTACCTAAGCAGCTTATAAGAGACAGTGCCAATTTTCTTTGCATATTCAGACAAGGCGATACAAATCTTAAACATATTCATAGTGATTTTTTTTGGTGGTGATATGTCGTTTGAGAAATTTAGGAAGATTTGTTCAAAATGTTAGAATAATGAATATTATTTTGTTACAATAGATATGACTCGTAAGTTAAATAATGGTAAGTACCGTAATAAAATTAAAAACTTTTTAAATTCTTAGATTATAAGTAAGTTTTGTTTTTAATGGAAGTGTTTCCATTAAAAACTAACATAATCTGATCTTTTTTAATGTATTGATATACCATAACTATTTTAATAAACACAAATGTATCTTCGGGATACATTGTGGGCTTTTGGTATTTTAAAATATATCATATCATCAGAGTATACTTCAAAAGTTTTATACCTGTCAATTTTTTTTCGTTGAAGGTATAAGTTGATAACACTTTTATATATTTCTGGTTTTATTATTATTTCAACTATAGTTCCATCTCTCATAAAAAAAAAGTATTCTATTTGATTACCAAAGTAAAATACTTTTTCTTTTGAACAGTATTTCCCAACTAAACAAATAATGTTAATTTTGTTTTTCTGATAGTACTCTAAATTGATTGCATCCATCGGTGCAATGGGATCTTCCACATGTCTTAGTCTTTTTGGTTCAAAATCTATATTATTATCTACTTCCAACTAAGTAAGATAGGCTTTATCCAATGATCTTTTATTTCCTGTCAATGTGGCTATAAAGTTGTTGAACTGTGTGAAGGAAACAAAATCATTAGGATTGATCTTCTCAGTAGTTGCATCATTGTCCGTGTGTTCTTTAATTTGATCTTCAATCCAAGAGCTCATTAATGTATTTCCACATATATCCATTTGTTTATTGATAATGAAATAATTTTTGGAAATTTAAAATTATGTGAAAAGTGTTTTAGCACAATTACACACAAATGACCACAAGTTACTTGATTGCAATTTTGAATTCTATCATCGTTATAAAAAAAATACTCCCCAGATATGCTATTAATTGTCGCGGTGAAATTCTGCCAAATGAATCAAAATAATATTTGGTGTTTGCTTTTTTTCCAATAGCATACCCAGTGAGTACCATAGTTTGTTGAAATATCTAGATTAAAAATCCCACATTAATTATCGAGTGGTGTGTTAAGTAGCTCATCGATAATAAATACACATTGAAAATTTTTAATGTTTAATTTTTTAACCATTTGATCAATATCAAAGTTACTGAGTGGAGTTACTATTTTTTAACATTCTTACCCCACTTCACATTCTTGAATCCCTTGCCGTATTCCTCCACAGCTAAATTATGTCTGCGTTGTTCTTCCAATTTTTGGTTTTTCTTCTTAGAATTAATTGCTGATGTCGCGATATATGATGCACCGCCAGCTAATGCTCCTAGAGCTCCCAATGCTGCGAAAATTAAGGGTAAAAATCCACCCTTGTGAACTGTCAAACCATTTCCAGTTTTCAATTCTTTGGACATTTTCTTAAGCTGTGGAACTGAAATTGTGATAGTCATCCCTTTGTCCTCCTTTAATTTCTTGTTTTTATGATCCAGTTGGTCTTTCGTTAGGAAATAATCAATATTCAAACCCTTCAACTCATCGTTAGGAACTTGTAATACAATGTTTTTTACTTTTATTTATTATAACAAATATTTTATAATTTCATTTTAATTCCCCAGCCAAGATTACGTTTAATATGCATTGCAGATCCTTTAACACCAGCCCGCAATCTCTCATTGAGATCAACATCTGACCTTAACAATCTTTTGAACTCTTTCTTTTGTAGTTCTTTGTCAGCTACATGTCTTTCAGCTAGATCTTTATGTTCATGATAAGCTATATCGTGTTCCAATGCAGCCACATCTAGTGGATTAATGGGTTTATCACCCCACTCAATTCTCTCTGTTAGTCTAGTACCCAGATCTAAGTACTGATAACCGAGTGCATGCAACTCAACAGGTAGTGAATTTATTATGTCATTGAGTAACTCTTTTCTGTGATGCTCCGACTCCCAAAATGTGTGTGGTATTGGGTTTAACATTCGTATCAGATATTGTATACCATTTGGATTATTCACAACAAAGCCACTAAACTTGCTGTTGAGCATATTCATTATTCCAACTTTTTCAATGTAATAGTTATCATTTCCAGCATTCTCTTCGCCATAAATAACGAGAAGTCGATCAATAAGCATCCTACCATCATCCATCCATATTTATTCTTTAGGATATTCTGTATACTTCTTTATACCTTTCCCCTTATTAGGTGAGGGACGTTTCTTTTTAATCGAATTGTAAATAGTTTTAACAATAATTTTCTATTTATTCCCTTTACTCGATTTTTGCATTCCCAAGTTTGGATAATAGTTTCGAATAACTGTGTTTGTATCTGCTAGGATACGACTATAGTGTTCATAGTCGGTTGAAGTGTAGTCACTTTCTGTTACTTTCTTACTAGTTAGTAATTTCATCAAACCATCAGTTCCAGTGTATGTCCGACCTTTTACAGTAAATTTGTCATTGATGAATGTTACTTCACTAACACCAATATATAATATACCTTTATCAGTCTTTAGTCCATAAACATCGTCTTTGCAATCTATTAAGAAATCGGCTGCTTTCTTAACAATAAATGTTGTTTTGTAGTTAGTTAACGGTGAGGTATCAGTTTTCAAATGCCTCCACGCTTCGTTATAGCATTCATCATCATAGCATTCCTCATCATCGCCAATGCATTTAATGCCATCATCATAGCCTTCATCGCCATAGCATTAATCGTTATAGCGTTCATCATTATAGCATTCATCATCATCGTCAATGTGTTTAACGCCATCTTCATAGCATTCAAGGTCATCGCCATTTCGTTTAATGCCATCGTCATAGCATTCATCAGTGCCTGTTTTACCAAACAGTTTTCTTTCCAAAGATGTTTCTGTTGGTGTCTGTGGGTAGTCTAAATTCTTAGCAGCAAATGGAACCAGTTATTTTATTAAGTTCTTATTCTCATTGGTTACATGTCCAATTTTTTGCCCCACATCTTCTATCGCATCTATCAATGGTTCATCGTGTTTTTTATTTTTATCATATTCATCTTGGCGAAATTTTCTAAATGTTTTAAACTTTTCAATTAGCTGTTTTCCTCTCTCTATATTCTTCTCTATATTGTTTACAATTTTTTGTTGTCTCATTTATTATATAAATAAATAAAATGAGCAATGAAAACTAAAATGTATACTGTCTCAAATGTATGAAAAATACATTAAGTTCATATGATCTTAGAAAAAAAACAAAGTAAGAAATAATGTGTTTGTAGATTTTGTGTTACCAATAACTCGATATTCACTGGTGGGAGTATATAACGATATTCTAAATTAAATTCATAAACCAATACAAAAAAATTTCCCCAGAAGAACTGTTCTATCTTTTGGTATCGATGATCTTTGGCAAGCCAATTTAGTTGAGATGAATTCTGGATTTTTAAAAGTTAAACATAGAATTAACAAAGGGTTTAAATATATGTTAACCGTGATAGATGTCTTTTCCAAATATTCATGGGCAATACCAATCAAAGATAAAACTGGTGAAAATGTTTCATTAGCATTTAAAACTATTTTTAATGATCACAAACCCATGCATTTACAAACAGACGAAGGGAAAGAATTTTACAATAATTCATTTAAGGCACTAATGACCAATAACAACATAACACACTCTTCAACATACAGCGAAAGGAAAGCTAGCATTGTAGAAATATTTAACAGAACATTGAAGGAGATAATGTGTAAGATATTTACTATGCAGGAAAATTAAAACTCGGTGGCTATATTACCTAAATTAATAAGTGAATGCAATAACACTGTTCACTGTATAAACGGAATGACACCCACCAATGCAAATGCAAAGAATGAAAGTTATATTCCAATCAACATTTGTGGAGGAGAAAGAAAAATGGTTAAACCAAAGTTTACAATAGCAGATAAAGTTTGTATAAGTAAAAGTAAAAATTTGTTTGAAAAAAGGATATACATCAAATTGGTTCACTGAAATATTTGAGGTGTGTGAAGTATTGCACACAAACCCCACGACATATAGAATAAAATATTTCAAAAAAGAACTTATTAAAGGTGTTTTTTATGAGCCAGAGCTGCTTAAGGCCAAATATTATAAAGACAACTTAGTGGAATAATTTTTGCGAAAAAAAAGGAAATAAGCTGCTTATTAAATTGTTAGGTTTTGATAGTCCTAATTCTTGGGTTAATAAGAAAAGTGTAGTTGTTTAAGAAATTTTTTTTCTATATAATAAATGGATCAACAAAAAATTGAAAGTTATGAGCATCAGTTGTTTCCACCAAATGAGCAAACAAAAAATAATTAGAATGAATACAACAAGCACATTGAGTTTGATATTCCTATTGGCGATCCATTTTCACATCCGAATGAAGCTTATGTATACCAACAGTATAAGCTAACTAAAAGAGATACAAATGCAGATTATGAAAAAACTTCAACTAGTGATCTTTGTGAGAATTTCTTCCCATTCCAGTTCTCAAGAATAGAGATCTCTAAACATGGTTGTATAATCGAAAGTATTGACAACCCTGGCATCACTTCAACAATGATGCATACATTGCTAGGTTCGGAATCAGAATCAGCATACTTCCAAATGTCGGGGATAGAACTAGGTAAATATGCTAGGAAAGATAAGCGTAACGAAATCACCTATCCATTAAGATATTTGTTTGGGTTTATGAGAGATTGAAATGAAATATTCTGGAAAGATTGGTACAAGATCACATTCATTCGAAATTCTAATTATGATATTTCGCTTTTCAGATGACCCCCAAAGAAAGCAGGTGGATCTGATGATGAAGATAATATACGAGATGCCGGTAAAATTGTTTTTGAGAAAATGGAAATTCTGTGGCCAGTTGTTGAATACGATCCTATTTATGGAGACGAAATTAAAGCAAATTTATACAAACACCCCAAAATTCCAATTGGTTTTAATTATTGGCAATGGCTTGAAAAACCAGTACTTAATAATGCAAACTCATTTCAGTTTGTTATAAAATATCAGTTCAATTCAATCCAATTCATTATGCCAGACTTTGTCATTGTTGGTTTTTACCAAAACAGAAAAGAAGATCCTGGACAATTCACATATAGTTCAATGTTTGACTCTTGTTTTTGTCAAAAACATTTCTATTAGGAATGGACGGGATGAAGTGTTTCCAAAAGAGAATTGGATTTTAAACAATGATGATAAAATTTTCGATAAGATGTATATTGCTTAGAATGATTTTAGAAATTCATAGGCTGAACTAGATACCCCTTATCATAATAATGAACTGCGCTTCTACTCTGCGTCATTTATTGGGAGAAGACCATTGTATGTTATTAATTGTTCTTACATAAAAACTGCTCTTATAAAAGATCGAACTAATCTGACACATACAGTTGATTTTAATTAACCAATATCAGCTACAACTATTTATAATGTGGTACTAGTAAGCCAAAAAAACCTAATTTATGATGTTAAAAGTGAAAGAATCACCGAAGTCCAATAGTGCGCAAACATGTATGGTTATCCATTAAAAACATTTACTGTTATATAATTTTTCTTTAATAGTGCTATAAGAGTGTTTTAAATGAGATCTGAAAAAAGTGTGAGAGGTTTTGTGCATTCTTAAGGTGGGTGACGTTTGCAATGACCAGAAGCACTTGTGCTCCGGGATACTCGTTCTTTATATCATCAATGTGTTCACGTACTATACGCACCTAGCATCTAATGGCATAGTAGCATATACATCCGAGGTTTACGAGTACGAATCGGTGATGTTTATCTGCGTCTTTCGTTTGTGGCAGCACATGCTTATCGATGATTGCGTTCACTGCATCCAGCAGCGGTTTATACTTCTGGTCGACGGCGTCCTTGCGTATGGATGGCAACCCTTCTTCAAACACCCAGTCCTGGAACTGTTCTGCGGCTGCCATCTTTGACTTCATGATCAAGGCATACAAACCCAGCTCATTGATAAATGCGGTATACGGATGCATATTTAACAAGGGGAGCGATTCGCTCCTCCCTATATCCACGTATGATTGCCTATACTTTTCTCTAACATGATCTCTGATTGCTTCTCGTGGATTTGCATACTCGAGTATGTTCGCAACGTCTTAGTGTTAAACCACGGATTGCCTTCTTTGTCTATACACCTCTCTACGATCGTAGATAAGCCTGATGTTCATGATGTCGATAAGCATTAATTCCCTACAGCTTTCGCCTTGCAAAAAATTTTGATACATGGCGTGCTTTGCTTGCAACCTGTAGAGATGAGATGTCTCGAAATACTACTCCAAGTCGATCGGCCGTGGAAACTGTCTGTCGCAAACAATTTTATGCGAGCTATATCAGCTATAAGGCGACTCGTGCTTCATGATGGCCAACAGCTATTTCATAGTATCACTCTTTTTCTATTTTGTAGTGTCCCCATGGTAGTGTATTAATGCAATTTTTAAGAATAAATCTTTTATCATCTTCGGGACTTAATGCTTATTTTCTCATTTCAGTCTTATAGAGTTCATGTTTCATACTTTTAATAAGATTCATGCTTTGTACAACACTTTTTACCAAACAAACACTTTTGTAGTCACCAAAACTAATCTCATTTCTGACTACAGTGTTTTCCACACCCTTTGCTCTTTTCTTTACACCAACTTCCACATTTATTGCATACATTTTCGTTTTCAGTCCTATAAATTCTTCCATTATTTTTCCGTTTCAATCATCTTTCATTTTGCATATAATCTTTTTGTTAACTAATGGTATACCATATGGATTATCTATTTTATAGTCAAAAGTATCAAAATGATCGATCATTTCTTTTATGTCACTGCAGAAGTCTGGTGTTTTTATATAATAGATGTATGAATCAGTATCTTGGCAGCACAGTTCAATATTTTCCCCATACTTTGGTTTCATTATATTATAGTGAAAATCGTACATTATGACTTTCGATAGATCGAGTATACTAATTCCAACATAAATGGGTTAGTTAAAGCACAATTTTGTTTCAATGATAAGAACTGCATCCAAAGAGTTAGTAAATATAGTTCTATCTTTAAAGTTTGGTTTAGCCACTAGTTTATCCATTTGCTTAAAACATGTGCGCAACCGTATAATCATTCTGTTTCTAAAATTTTCCATTGTTTTTCCAAAAACAGAATTATTCATTAAATTGTAGAAATCTTTTTCAAAGTCATCTGTAGACTTTGTTCGCATATTTTTGTTTAGATCAATATAGGACTTGAACCAATCTGTTTGATCAAACTCCAGAACTCTATGGATCTTTTTCAACTTCATTCTGAGAGATAGATATTGCTTAAGATTTACATAGAGTAAGACATATTTTTCTTTACCACCAAGATTAGTCAAGAGTTTGGGATTTTTTGAGACTTTCGGTATTTTATTTTCTGGTGCCAATGGTAGATCTTTGTGGAAATTGTGTAGTTCATGTAGGTATTCCAAATCTACTTCCAATATATAACATTTGCTAGAATCATCTTCTATTTTTGTTACATCTGCATTTGTATTTTCCCACTTAAACCCTCCATAGGGTAAATACTGACGCATAGCACATCCATATAAGTTATTGGCATCCAGATATGTTATTTTAAATGATTTCCTTTGAACTATCATAAGAATTCATGTATTTATTATTTCCTTTAGCGTATGGCTTACAACATTGTGAAATTCCACAATAAACACCTTTTTCTATCATCAAAATCATGTCGTAATCTGTTAATAATTCTAGTTCTATTTTAGTATGTTTGAGCATAGCATTCCACTCTATCCCTAGGGTTGTGAAATACCATGCTGGATCTAGCTTATATGTTTTGAGACACACATCCCTAAAATTTTCCATTATATCAGACAATATCAATACATCAGATTTGTTATAGAATTCTGTGTACTCTCTTAGAGATTTTATGTTGATTTTTCCCACACCTTTCTCGAAAATTTGTAATCTTTGTATGTAATATCACATTTATTGAACTTGTTGTAAAATGCATCTTTGGATGGAAGTGATGTCTCACAACATTTTTCAGTACTATCCATGTTGTTATATGGGTAAACACCTATTCTTGTAATAAAGTCAAGAAGTTCATTGGAAAAATACTTACTTCTTTCTCGGAATTGGCTTCCGGAAAGGTTGCTAGAGAGTTTATCGATACTACTAGCCATAAATTTAAATGAGTCAATAAATCTAATATATATACTTTCACATACATGTTTCATAAAATAAATATATTTTTCTTCATTGTTGGGCATTAGATCTATTTTATTTTTATCGATCCCAAGATCTCTTATGAATAAATGTGTGTCATAACCAGATAGATTGTGTATAAACACTGGCATGAAACATGGATTTCTGTATGATAAATTACAATCTCTGTGTGTAGCTCCCCTAGATTTCCCCATTAGATGATCATGATATCTTGCAGAATCACCATTCAAAGGCTTTTCACATATATGACAATGGGTAGCTGTATCATAAACAATTTGTTCTTTCTGAGTTAGTGGAAGCATTGGTTTTTCATTTGTGTATATATCACCAATAGATTTTGCTTCTTCCATTAGCATTTAAACGAATACAGTAGATGCATCAAATCCTTCATATGTTACTTGTGGATTATAGTATCCATGTTTGTATTTTACATAGTAACAGAAGCTAATAGGCCTTTTTTTTGTATGCTTTCGTGTAACATTCATCAGGGTTTGGTAAGCAAGTTTCAATTTTAGTCAACAAACATTCAAAATCAGCATATAACACAAACAGAACTCTCAAAGAATGATTTTGGTTTTTAAATCTTAATATGTAATTTTTTCCTTTAGATGGTAGTTCAACTCTAACCCCATCGTTATCTCGACAGTCTTGTTCATGATCTTTTAGCTTATTTACAGAGTAGAAATGTTGCAAACATCTATCGCATATAAATATTTTGTGACCATTATTTGTTACTTGTGATGCTATGTCTTGAAAGACTTTTTATCCAGCAGTAGTGGTCGTTCTTTTCGTTTTTGATATAGATTAGGCTTATATGATTATCTGTCTTATTTTTTGTTGTTTTTAATGGGGAGCTTATATATTTCTTATCACCATCTTCTTCTTTTTATGCATATACATTAATAGAAATTCCACTTCTTTTTTCAAAGGTTGGTATGCTATCCAATTTCATTGGGAATTCCATACCTTTAAGTGCGTCATCAAACTCATGTTCGTAAGCTATGTATTTATTCACTCTTTGAGGGTCTTTTTGTACTTGATGCAATGCAGATAAAACAGACCACAAAAAACATTTGTGATCATTGTTCTTGCAATTAATTACCACCTGCTTTGGTTTAATTTTTTTTGGGGAGAACAACATAAGAACTGCCCTTGAATGGTACATATTTATTTATTCGCACATCTAATTTAAATATTCTTTTGAGTACCTACTGAGATCCCTTTGCTTCGAAAGCCCCCAACTCAGCTATGATATTCGATATGCTGTGGGTATAATATTCTTCCAGATTAGTCGATTTCAGTATAATTTCGTTCTTTGTTTTAAAGGAGCTTTCTAATATTCAATATTCTCACCAATTCCCCTTTTGTGCTCAGTGAAGAGTTTCATGTTCACTTTGAGTGATTTTAAATATTTACTAATTAGTCCTGTGACAGTTTCTTTTACATTGTTTAGGAAATGATTTGGGTCTTTGTATACATTCACACTCTTTACAGCATAAGTCTTGATCCTACTTTGAAATGCTGTTTCGATTTCTTCTACACTGAATCTGGGTGTGTACTTATGAATTTTACTTCTCAAGTGACTTCTTATGAGAGATGGCTTGTAAAAGTGTTTACACTTCTGCAAAAACATCATTCTTAAAGTTATATACTTTCCAAACATTGCCAGTTGCATTAGCCTTTTTCATTGCCATGGTCAGCATATTAAACATCAGTTGATTTTCATTTGCATCCATTTATTATATACATTTTATTTTTACATATTCAAATTTTCTGAGCCACTCTTTTTTTTTTTTACAACTATGCCCAAACACAACTCTTTATGCGTATTTTTCAGATGCACTCAAACACAAAGTTTAACACAACTTTATTTTCGAATTACTATGATCTAACCAAATGTAACTTTTTAAGCCACTTTTTTACAGCTACTCCCAAAAAACACAACTTTTTGAGCCACTTTTTTGCAGTTGCACCCAAATGCAACTTTTTGTAGTCACTTTTTTGTGGTTGCTCCCAAACACAACTTTTTGTATTCACTTTTATGCAGTTGTGCTCGAATTGTCATTCGATGTTTTCTAATGGTTAGAGAATTTTATTTACTGTTGGTTTTCTGATAACTGGGGGCAACGCTCGAATCGGCATTTGTATACTACTAAAGTAGACTTTTTAATAAAAGGTTAAGGTTAAATAAAAAATTTAAAAAATATATAGATTTTAAAACATATTTTATTCACAAAATACATACAAACACAAGCTGTTTCAAAAATTTAGTTACAACATTTTTAAAAATACTAATATCTCTGTTATACTACTACAGAGTGTTCAAAAACATACACAAGTAAATATGGGAGGTTACAGAATTATTTCAAAATGATATACACATACCAAGTATAGAATCTTTAAAAATTGTTAAAACTATTTCTTTCCCAAACAAAATCGAAATGATTTACTCCAATGTGCTAATACTTGCTGATATTCAATTTACACTTCGATTTCTGTATATTGGTTATTGTCTTGTTGGTCCATCTTTACCAAATATTGGATTACAAATAACCAAATCCTTTTTATACTAAATTTCGGTCATTAGTTCTCTCATCCCAAATATTATCATATCACTCGAATTATATCTATGGGTGATTCAGGAGGTGAATCATTGTAATCTGTTTAACTCCACTCAGACATAATTGCCCAAGTTAGCATTAATTTAGAGCTTTCCTCTGCAGATAAGAATGTTGTATTAGATCCATATGTTTTACATAATTGTTTTAATGTTGGGTAATTGCATTCTTTTCGAATATCTATTACTTTCTTGTTCCGTGCACTTTCTAAAATGTGTTTTTGCTCGAGTCTACCTACATATATTTCACAATTATTTAGGTAATGTTTGCAATTATCTTCTATATTCTCATACTCCATACACCCACTTTCCCATTTTAAACCATAGTGATGACTAGTAACCCATCTATTAGTTTTCATGTATTTGGGAGTTAGATATTTCCAGCCAAGCAGTGCTATAAAGCTGAATACAGTTGTATGTTCTTCCATATCAGTACTAGCTAATTCTTTAATGATATATTTTTCTGTAGATTGAAATTCTTATACATAACAAAACATATCATCAGAATTGTGGTTCATTGCCTACTGAATCAGGCCATTATCGTCACCAACTTATCTCTTACATTGTAACTTGCTAATCAATCATGAATTATCAGAGCATAAACTTGTGAATTTGCCAGAATTGGTGTATTTTCAATCATTCCAATTTGTGAATCAATTACACTATTGGTAATTGTGTCTTCTTGTTTGTTTACATCAAATACAAATAACATTCCTCTGGTTTCAAATGTTTCAGGTTATAGGATTGGTGAGCTGATTTTGTTATAATATATTCCCTGGAACTGTGAGTAAATATTGTAGCAAATTAGGAATTCCCCATTTCAAAATTTATACTGAAATCCATATAGGGGTAACCTTGACCATTTAGAAATGGTTCAATATGTTCCATATCACAATTATCGAATGCTGATGTATCAGCTTTTATATTGTTTTGTCAGTTTGTTTGAAAACAAATAACGACAAATCGTGGTTTCTCATATGAAAAACTTAATTTCACATTCCATATGACTTTTTGTGATGTTAGTAGCATTGGAAATGATTCCAAAGCCCACGATCTAAATTCAATATCTAGATTCTTCATCTTTTCAATATATTTTAAAATCTTCAACAGTGTGTAATTTAAATGTTACACCACCCTTGTTATTAGCTGTATCATATGTAGTGTTCAAATATGTATTACCAAATAGAACAACTTATTCTTGTTTAGCATTTAATATTACTTTGTTATAGTCCTCAGCAAAGCCAAGTACCATACTTTACAATAAAACAAGTTTGTAATTTCTGCCTGGGTTTATTTGTAGTGTAAAATTATTAGCATTGCTCCACCCAGCCATAAGCCCTGTATAAATATTGTTTACAGGTTCTGCTATTTATTTATCATGGAAGTAATTCCAACATCTTGTGTTTGGTCTATTTCAACATCATTGAGCAGGTTTGCATTTCTATCGATTAAATAAAGTATTCTGTTCCTCACTATTCCTGTAAGTACTTGATTACTTGCATTGGCTGTATTTTTGTTGTTTATCTAAACCTTAAACTTGATTTCGGTGGTAATGTGTAGATATCGTGAATTTGTATAGAAATCCTTATTGGCCCTGCTTGCAATGGTTCAATACACATGTATTTCTCTATTGGTGATTGTATTTTATAACTTATTAGTTCTTCAACATTAAGTATGTCTTCCATTGCTATTAACTGTATATCCTAATTTCTTTAAAAACCATTTGTTACCTCATGTTAACTTATTTGAAGTGAATATTTTATGCTTTTATTTATGTCTTTTTATGCGTCCTTTCTTCGAAATGCATTCTTTAGAGAGGCACTTCTTAAAATAACTGCCTACTTTACATCCGTATTGGGTGTTATACACAATACCCATTTTATTGTAATGTGCACATAATGCAACTGTTTATATAGCTTTATTTAATGTAAATGGATGGTGATTTCTTTGTTTCTAAAATTGATAAGTCTTCCATCTTGATTTTACAATTCTAACAATTGCTTCATTGAAACGATCAACTATTACTGGCAGATATATCAATGTATTCGGTTTTCAATTATTTTTACCCTGGACCCACCACACACATGAATTCATATAGTGTATTTGTCAGTTTCCCATTCAAATATGAAACACCTATAATATTAACATTTATACAACATACCTTAACAGACAATATATTAACCTGTTTTGACGATTTGTGAAATTTATTAGTGGGATATATGCCATTTATAACCCAACACATTTGCAATCGAATTTTCTTCCATGAAATCGATAATGACATTACTATACATCACACAAGTTAATGTATTTGGATTTCCACATAATCGGAAATGTACATTTTCAGGCAATGTTGCTTTAACAAATGTTTCTATATCATCCAACTCATAAGATCCTACTGGTATAACAATCTTGTAGGTTTGTTCACCAATGTTAACCTTAAATGATTGGTTATGCATATCAATGTTTTGTATGCTGTTGTAAGTAAGAAATTCGATTATACTTATTTGCCATTTTTTATCTAACTCGAAAGCTGGGAAATATACCACATGCAATTACAACAAATTTCCACTTAATAATAATGTAATTGACATATTACTAGTATTTTTACAGTTACATTAACACATATATCCAATTTATAGTCATAAAATGTAAACATAAATGACCACAATTAATTGTATGTGGTAATTGTTCCATTTGGTAATTGTGTCTTAATTGCATGTGTTTTAAAAAATTATGAATTTCAATTGAAGTATTTAAATCACCGAATCTGTCGTAATACATAGATTGATTTATGTTTTTAATTAATGCAACCCAATCTGTTCCTTCATTTTGTTTCGAATCAAAATTAACTATCATACATTCAGAAAGATTTGGTTTCTTTGGTAAATTGTCTCTCATATACACGCCTCAGTAATAGGGAATATCCAGATTCTTTACAAATACATTGATATCTTTGTTTGTTAATGCATGTTCTGTAATACTATTTAGGACTTTCTGGGTTTTTTCCACGTGTCGAGTTTTTTGTCCTTGTCCAACTTTATAGGGATTCAAATACATTCCTGTACCTTTTGATTTACCTGCTCTACTAATTGCCGAAACTCCTCTGAGGATTGATGCAAGCGCTGTTAATGTTGGAAACAGGAATGGAATGATTCTTCCTTTCTTTGTTTTGGTTTGGTTTTACGTTTTATGTCCATTCCTCTCTTCACCTTTGCGTGCATAACTTTATCCACAACCATACGCTCCAAGCTTTTCACCTGCAAATGTAGACAGATTTTTCCTAATACTTGCTGACTTATCGGCTAAAATTGTAGCTGCTATATGTCTTTTTCCAAATTGTTTGTTCGATTGTAAACTATATTTTGATATTTACAAGCATTATACAAAGAGTTTATTCCTTGATCATACCGTGCCAGACATTTTGCAACTTTAGTACCCAGTCTGCAATAATTGTACTTCGGTAAATGCAATTCAAATGGAAATTTATTAATTAATGTATTCAGTACACTGCATCCTTTTGTGATATGTATAGTATGGACCATTATTTTCATCTGAATGTGAACCTATATATATATAGACTTGTATTTATAGTTTTTATGATAGTATGTTATGTAATATTGTCAAATTGAGTAGAAATGAAGTTAATAAAACAAAAATTGTATATGCCAGTAGTTGTAAAAACAAAAGAAAGAAATTGCAATTGAACAGAAACATGACATTCTTTTACCATCAATTATACTATGTATAATAAGCGGTCCTTCATGTGGAAAAACATGTGCTATTTTGTTGATGTTGGAGCATCCAAATGGACTTAAATTTTAAAATGTATATGTGTTTTCTAAAACACTTCAAGAAGATAAATATCAATTATTAGTGACCATTTTGTCATTTATTGAATAAATGCAATATTTCCCTTTTACCAATAAAGAAGATATAGTGCCTCCAAATGCAGCATTACCAAATTCCATATTTATTTTTGACGATGATTGGTGCGAACTACACAGTGAAATAGAGCAGTATTTAAGTTTTGGTTGACATTCAAATGTTGATTGTTTTTATGTATCACAAAGCTACACACATATACCAAAACATAATTTGTGCGATAGTGCAAATATGGTAATTGTATTTAAAAAAAATAATATGAATCTACAACATATTTATGATGATCATGTTTTAGGCGATATAACTTTTTCAAAGTTCAAAGATATGTATTTTACTGTTGGAAAGACAACTATGGTGTTTTGGTGACTATACCAATGCTTCCCCTATATAACAGCAGATATAGGCCTGGTTTTGACAGTTTTTTACTTTCAGGTGAAGAACTATGAGTATTTCAAAGTTTGGACATAGCAGTATAAAATGTAATAATTGCAATAACTGTTTAACCAAAAATAGCGATGGGGATTGAGATTTGAATGGATATATATTACGTATCATTGGTATGGCTGTGAAAGATACTGATGCGGTAAATAAATGTTACTTGGAAGACTTAAACACCATTACACTAAATGTATTTAAATCTCAAACAAATTATATTCAAAAGAAATTAATAAAGTTTGTGGATTTGAATGATAATGTTTATAAAAACACGAGTGTAATTGCAAACATGTTAACCAATATCAGTAATGGATTGCCGAGTAATGAATTTAGAATATAAAAATGTTTAAATGGATTTAGTATAGACTTTATGATATGACAAAAAAACATAATTTTTACAACACTACTTACAGAAATGCAAGAAAATTTAAGAGTTGTAATTAATGAATTGGTAAGCACTACTATTACAAAACAACTTGAAACACGAATGGAATAAAATGGATTATACAAGCAGTGAAATCATTAACAAAAAATTTTGTTTAGTTACACAAACATATCTGAGAAAACAAAATAATGATTTGGAAACACAAATAAATTATTTCATTAATGATTTGAGAGTTAAGTCTTAGCTAAATTAGATGCTGTTTTAAGTAAAGTTGATAGGATTGAAAAAGCACAAAGTGTTATACTGCTACAGTTAAAAAGGCAATGACTTAATTAATATATAAATAGTTATAATTTAAATGTAATATAATAAAACATGTCTGCCTCTACTTCAGATTTAAATAATGTTCTATCTGCTGTGAAGGAGAAATATTTTCAATCCAAACGAGCTCGTATGGAACACGATTTTTTTAATGAAGAAATATTTAAACCTGTTACTAATAGAATGGATACATTGCCTTCTGTGTTAAATAAATCTAAAGAAACCACTTTGGAAATTATATTGGAAGAATAACCTTTAACAAAGAAAATCAAAAAGCAACCCCTTTCTCAATTGATGCATCTTTATTTAGCTTTAAAACATACTTACCTATGCGCGATATGACATTTGGTGTTTATCGACGTGAAAACATCTGGTTCCTTGGAGATTCAGTAGTAACGTTCTTGCCTGACAATAAAATTAAAATAGGTGATTACATATCTGATGTGAGTCAAGGATTGTTTGAATTATTGTTCAAAAACATTCCAAATGGATATTCCGACACCAATTGGCAGAAATATAAAGAATTTGTCCGTAGTATTGATGCAAATAACCGTTTACGAGATGGAAACCACCCAAAATCACATTTAATTTGAGATACAGTAGCAAGTGGAATATATAAAGCAGAAATTGACAACCATTTTTCACCTGTATATTGGAACAGTCCTAATGAATTGGCCAATATATTAAAACTTCTCACAGCTTCGAGAGAATCTGGTAATAATTCATATATGAACGAAATTGTTTATATTATTGAAGAGCTGAAAGAAAATGGTTATATTACCAATGAAGTTTAGTAATATTTCTGAAGCGCTCCACGCCCCTGCAAGGATAATGTATCCTAGAAGAAGAGTTATTACTAAAGGGTTAATTTATCTTTTTCGAACCAATTTGTGTGAAATGACATTGCTTTCCAAATACAATAAAGGATACAAGTTTATTTTAACCATAATATAAGTTTATTCGAAATATATTTGGGGTATACATTTGAAAAAGAAAACTGGGAAACAGGTTACCAATGCAATGAATATCGTTTTGAAAGAGAGAAAGCCAAATTCGCTCCAATCTGATTGAGGATCCGAATTTTTTTCTTCACATTTCCAGAAACTAATTACCAAATATGGTATCAATCACTACACAACATATTCGGAACTTAAAGCCGAACGATTCAACAAATCGATTAAGCAGTTAATATATAATCATTTTACGTCGAAAGGGACTTACAAATGGGTAGGCATTTTGCCTGAAATAGTTAAATTTTATAATTCCAGATATATAATAATAACGTTAAAGTCATCGACAAGAGAAAACAAAAGTTCAAAGTTGGCCAATATATATGTATCTCGAAGCAAAAAGTAATCTTTGAGAAAAAATTTATGGTTAATTGTTCTTATAAAATATTAAAGAATATTTCAATTAGACAAACACATGCCAGAGTGTATTACATAGAAACCTATGATGGAGAGCCCATAAAAGGTGGTTTTTACGAACATGAACTGAAAAATGTTAGTTCTCCAAATGAATATTGATTTATGAAATTATTAAAAGAAAAAAGATATGTCCTTTGTTCGATGGAGGGGTTTCTCAAAAGCACACAATTCGTGGGTTAAGAATCAAGATTTTAAAACATTGTAATGCCATGTTTGTAAAATTATGATGTTAAATAAATGATTTTAAATCATATTTGATAGTTTATTTAATTTAAGAAACCTATAGATGGGGCTTGGATTAATAATCTATTTTGCAATCAATCCACTTGTTGATTGGATTATCGTTTGAGCGATAATCCAGTATGTTTAAATCCTTGTAATTATACATTTCTTTAAAAATCATTAAAAATATTCCCAGCACATTTCTTAAATTAGATTTTTTTCTAATAGAAATTCCATGAACAGAATGTGTAAAGTTTTCCATAACCGATGTGTCTTACAAAGAATAGGGAACCATAATCCTGTGTTAGCTCTCAGATACAATGTTGCAGAGAGAGGATAGAAGAAAGAGTGAGATATGACTAAATAGAGATCAATGTTCATTGTGTGTTCGTAACATCGCTTTCATTTAATTTCTCTAAAACATCCGGAATGGGTTTAGATAATCATACATGTAAGCATTGGTTTCGCTGTTAGAAAATAAATATTATAATTTAATTTCCTTCATAACATTAAATATGGTAATAATAACAATGAAATAAATGAAATTACTTTTCGGAAATTTTCATCAAAGATTTATAAAAGTTTTCACTTCGCTATGCGGGATTTGGTGAAGAAAGTGTAAATAAATCATATATAGTGATAGCGACTGTTATTCGGAAACAATAAATTGCATTTCTGTAAATACAGTTACATATCTGCTGCTATTATTTTCAATCTAGTTATTAATGTTAAGAGAATAATTTTTCAGCAAAATCCCTTAAATATTTATTCGATGGAAATAAACATTCAAACACTTGAGACTCGAAATGCGAGAATGTTTCAAACATACATGGTGTAAAGGCATTAAGAATATCAATAAGAAAATGAACGGCATTGTGTTTAAATTTATTGACAATAAAATAAATTTTAAATATAAACAATTAAATGTGTTTACGCACATTTCCAATATTTTAGTGTTTATTATTTTTGGTATTTTTATGTAGAAATTTATGTACTTTAATAGTAAGAATATTTAAAAATATTCCACATAAAATATTTTTGCTGATTTAAACAGAAAACACTTTAACACATATGAATACACAAAAAAATAAAATAAAATTAGGATTCACAAAATAGTATAATATGTTAATATTTTCTAATATAAATGTTTTTTATTCTGTAGTACAATAACACCTAAAATATAATATATAGTGTATATATATAACAGGTTATGTTTATAACAATTGTGCCACCTTGGTGGGCCATGCCTCTTAATTTGCTCATTTGTTGTCTTTGCTTTAGGCCGTGACTCGTATTATTTTGTAAACCTATTTTAAATTTAAGTAAAACAACTTTATAATATTTATGTCAACTACGTCATTGAATAAATAAGTGAATTGGTTTATTAACTATCACCAATATTCATTCAATATTAAAGACTTTAATAATATTCTATTTGCTAATGTAATATTTATCTGAAATTAAAAAGTCAGTTTTGTTGATAAAATACAATTTATAGCTAGGCCAACCAGTATGTCAAAGATTGACAAGTACAAAAAATGATTATTTACTCTTTATAGTATTAGTATTTCAAATAATGTAGTGTATTTGAAAATAAATAACTAATTCTGTTACCTTTATAATTTGGTTTTACTTTAAATGTAATTTTTTTAAACTAAGTTTTAGAAGTCGTGAAATGTAACTCGATTAATGTTGGTACTCGTCCTCTCAAATCGATCTTACTCTGTGACGATTTCTGGTACATCACTTCCTCCTTATTTATCAATATGAACATCAACTGTCACAGCTTGGTTTCTCTACTGCATTTTGTAATCTCTCCATCCTGATGTGAAAACAACTCGGTTACCGCGAAAGATATGTTTATCATGTAACTCATTTTCCGTGTCTCATTTTGTTCTGTGTGGTTGACACAGCATTCGCTAATTTTTTTAATTAAACTTTGATGTAGCAGTTCAATATTATAAGCCTAAGATGACGACCTGAATTATATGGCTTCGGAGTTGAGGCGTGGTCGCACTTGGAGGATTTTCTTCACCGCCCTTTCTCTATGAATTAGTTTCCTACTATCGGGAACATCCCGATTGAAGATGTGTTCCTGACCTGCTGCTCGTGCATCATCAGGCTAAATTTAATTAATTTTATTCCGCATGCTGTGCTGCTAACAATTGTATTGAACTGATCTTCATAAAAATTTTGTTTGATTTTGAAAACGATATAAGTACCTTTGTTAATTTCTTTGGGACGATTCCTGAGTGACAGTAGAAAAATAATGAATTCATGTTGTTTTGAAAGCCTAGCAAAAGAAAGGCAATATATCGTGTGTGTTAATTTTCTCTGCCAAAATGGCTGTTGATGATAAATGATTCTAATAAATCTAAACCTAGCATGGTATCCCATAGTAATATAATGAAAGTAATATAAAAATAACATGCATTTATAAAATGAATATTTGTATTAACCTACTAAGAATTAAAACAAAAAAAAATTTGATTAACATGTTAAACTAAAAATGCTCAGTAAAAGGTATATATATTTCTGTTATAGCCTTTGTTGTTCTTGGAATATTTTATGATTACTTCTTTGCAATTTATAAGAACTTTGAGTAAAAATAAAATGTAATGATGTCACCTGAATTACACTTGTGTTCCCATCCTTTTTTATGAAGATGGTAACTATACCTAACACCTCAGTTACATAAAATTAAGTCTTTACTGATGCATTCCAAAATGTTTGGTTTTGAGTGGAATATTTTTCGTAAAACACTGAATTTTGGGTTAGGCCTTTACCTATTATTTACTAACATTTAGTTATGCACAATCGCACTGCAACCTGGCCCTTGGGCCATTCCTTTCTTGTGGTGTTGTTGAAGGGAGAATGCTTTTTGTAGGTTAATCCCTGCCAAATGTCTTGCCCCATAAATTCTGCTAGACAATACACCCAGTGTTAGCAGGGTTGAAATTTACGTTTAAGTTTACTATGCCACACTAGTTTTCATATGTTACACAAGGCAATTAATTTCACTAACACATTTTTATTATTGTTGTATCGTTTTAGGCTTCCTTACATCTTTGCCATCAGTAGACTACTACAAATTGATTTTATTATATTAAAATGGTAGAAATGAATTATGGATATGTATTCATAATTTAGATGAAATAGTTATCTTTGCGTGAATCATATTTATTAGCGTGAAAATATTAATTAATATTAGTAGAGTTATTTATCATCTAAACTTCATTAAATATGAAGCATATCATTTAATTCTCTTCAATATTATATTAATTTCTCGTCTTATTTTTTACATCTTTATTTAATTGAAATTTTTTGCAATATTAAATTTATATAATAAGTATTCATGCAAAATATTTAAAGGCTTGTAAATGGAAACGTTTTAATAAATATATGGCAATTGTTTACACGACGTATAAAATGTTAACATCATGGAAATTTCAGGTATAAAATAATTTGTGAGTACTTTATATAAAACTAAAGGATTACATCTGGACTCATGGCCACTATACAGGTAAGTGATAATAGCTGTCTACATGAGGAAGGAAGAGAAGTAGTGAGCCTACCCTTGTCTCGGGATCAAGCGCCGACTGTACACCTCACTGAGTTCTATTTCCGCCCGTGAACAAAATATTTACGAACCCCCAGAAGCCAGTTTACCAACGTGCCGATCGCTTGCAAGACGATAAACAAACAGCGCATCTTTCCTCGAAACTTGTAGCCAGCCAATCAACTGCGATTTCGAGCCATAAATTACTTTCCAAGGAGCCAACGTGCAAAAGAGAAATATTTATACTATTGAATAATTCAATGAAAATAACAAAACTGATAAGCTGATTGGAAGAAATAGTGTCACCTACGAAATGTGTAAGAAAAAAAAAAAGTAAATAATTAATATATATTTGTTGTAGTCAATTTTAATTATTCGTCAAACTCAGTATTATTACAAAGCTTTCTGTGTTCATTATAATTGCTATATTTCTTATTTGGACTGAAGAGGTTGAAAAAAGTTCTTAGTTACTTTTCTTTTGTTTATACTATACATTAACAAGAGGGAGCTTAACAAATCTAGCGGTGAGAAAATTATGGGTACAGAGTAAATATTTACTTATCGTAAGTCGTGAGGGGAAAACCCCTGGTAAGAACAATTTTCAGTGCTGCCGACCAAAACAGCACTTGCATGTGAGAAAGTAGTTATACACAAACATGCTGACTAACTTTGATGCGTCTAGACTTCGGAACGAGGGTCACGCGAGATGGAGGGTCATTGCGCAGTTTGCAAATCACCCTGCAATTGTGCCCTTTTGAGTGTTTCTGGTCCGCTTGTCCTGAGCCCTATTTTACATCGCCATAGATATAAAGAGATATAAACATTTTTGCTGGTCAGTAGTTTCATTTTGTTCAAGAAGACCTAATATTTTTAAAACAAATTGTCACGTATAGTAAAGCAGTTTTAGTAACAGTCGTTGCTTCAGGATTTTTGTTGCCATTGTGGTCTCTTTTGAATGTGTCTTGCATCGCGCGTTTAGCTTAACCACCTGCATGATGAGGAGGAAACTGGTTGATCACAGCTTGAGTTGTGCAATCTGCACTCTGTCCATATCATGCATGTTCATGTAATACATTAAGTTGGAGATGTCACTGAGCTAATGTACCTCTCTTATACTCTAGACTTACTCGACAAAAGTCATGGGATACCGGTCTAATAACGAGTAGGCCCCGCTCTAGCCCGAAGAAGTGCTGTAACTCGACATGGCATGGACACCACAAGTGGACGGAAGACTCTGGAGAGATGTTAAGTCATGCATATCTGCCCAAAGTTCCCTGGTATTCCTATGTGCAGGATCTTGTGTGCGGATGGCTCTTTCCACCATTTCCCATAAATGTTTGATTGAGTTCATGTCGGGGGAACTTGCTGGCCATTCCATTCGCTGGAACTCCCTAGAATACTCTTCGAGTCAGTCCTGGACATCGGCAACCCGATGAAATGGCGCATTATCTTGTTGGAACATGCCATCGTTGTCAGGAAAACTTAAATCCATGAACGGCTACAAATTGTCTCCAAGGAGTTTTGTATCAGTAATATTGTGTTTTGTGGGTACATGGTCAAGTGTACCCAACCCATGTCATGTGAACACACCCCACACCATTACGGAAGCACCACCAGCCTGCACAGTGCCTTGTTGACAACTGGGATCTATGGCCTCACTGGTTTTGCACCATACCCGAACCCTTCCATAAGTCCGAACAACCTGTATCGTGACTCATAGGACCAGGTCACATGTTTCCAGTCCTCCAGGGTCCAGTTAGCAACCTCACGAACCCAAGGGAGACGTTGTGCCCGGTGTCATGCTGTCAACTGGGGCACTCTGGTGGGTCTTCTGATTCCATATCCCATGGAAGCAAATGCACATTGCACGGATCTGCTAGATACACGCCCGAAACCTCCTGCATTGAATGTGGCTGTGATTTGAGCAAGTGTTCCTGCTCTGTTAGCACTGACAATTCTACCCAACCTCCGCGGTCACGATCATCACGTAACTTTAGATGGCCACTGCGTTGTCCACGGTGGATCGTAATGCCTTGATTTTTATATTCCCTGTACACACGTGACACCGTGGATCGAGGAATATTGAACGTCTTCACAACTTCTGAAAGTGAATGTCCCATCCTTCTGGAACCCACTCTGATAACTCACAACTCCTTGCCATGAGCATGTAAACAACAGTCAATCGGAATGACACGACCACTTGTTCACAACTGAGACAGGTTTACGCCGTGCAACGTCGTTCTGCAGCGGTGGCGCCACAAAGAATCAGTAACATAGTGCTATCTCATGACTTTTGTCATGTCAGTGTATATCTAAGTCAGTGATTTCGAATCAGTAGAATTATTCTAATGAACATCTAGTTAATGAAGTGCTATCTACTGGCGAGTCAGTGGAACGCACTAAGCTCTTGCAGTCAGTTCACTAGGAATCAGAAGAAATCACTGTCTAGTCAGTGAGTACCAGCGACTGAAATGATAAGTGAGATTGTAACGGGGTACAAGCGCGGAGCAGTCCCAACAGATCCGCAGACCAATTTGCTGGTTTGGAGCAGTTTAAATGTCTCGAATGTCATAGCTTATTGGTCATACCAGGAGACATGAAGGTGTATCGGTATGCATGTGGTTTGAATGTAATGTGTAGTATACCTTCGTCAATCAATAAAGTCCAACCTTAATGGGTGACTGTATTAGTTACTGATAATTCACTGTTCAGAAAATTGGTTGCTGCTTCGCGCCATCGTGCCGCGCTGTAGATGGCGCACACTACATTTTCTTCCCTTCAGTTGCCATCTTGAATTTTTTCACCAAAGAAGATTTTCTTTGGAGTTAACATATTGTCACCAGATTTAAAGTGCTTATATTATTTCGCCGCTATATAAATTACCACTAAAAAAAAAATATGTATAATCTTATACTTTAAAACTATTTATTTACAGTTTATTTTTTATGGTCAAATAGTGAGCTACATTTTTAAAAAGGTTTAATATTAATGTCGTTTATTTAAGTAAACTTATTATATCATTGCTCAAGTAATTCAGTTTCATTAAAAATTAAAGTTATTTCTTCGAATTTTTTAATGAATCAGTAAAACATAATTTTTAAATACAATTTTGTTATACTACTTACTGGCGTGTAGTAAGAATGTAAGTATGCTGGATCTTGTATATTTCCAACTGATATTTAAATATCTATTAAAATTTATGAACAAGCTAATTAGTATTAAATTACAAATTTGTATGTTTAAAGACTGAGTTATTAAAGGTGAAAGCGTGAACATTCTTCAGCGTTATACGTACATATATTTTAAATATGTACACAATCGTAGGTTTCACAAAGAATGTCTTACTTCCCAAACAATAGGTAAGAGGGAATGTGATAGCCAGTCTTGAAATGGCGCACTCTCTTTACTGGCAATGTACTTAATCTGCGCGGAACAGCAGCAGCAGCAGCATCTCTCATCAGCTGTTATCTCTGTAAGCACTGGTGACGAACTGAGGTGTTTCCGACGTCTGTATGCAAGGAACGAACACTGTGTGACTCTCAAGTGCGCAATCATTCTTCCTTCTTGTTCAAGACGGATCATTACATTTTCATGACTCTACAAAAGCATAGCAAGATCCGCATCAATTGTTCATCGTATGGTCATATTATTTTAAAAGATACTATGAAAATCTGATGTGATGCTTTATAACTTAATTTAATATTCAAACAAATATATTTTCGTATGGGGGGAAATATGGCAGCCGATTCCGTTCGCCACCGGTGGGTTTCCTCGGAGCACTCCTGTTTCACCTCTCCCGCTCTTGCATTCCGGCGTCACTCCACTCCCACGTAACTGCCGCTCAATCTTCTCTGACAACCACAGGATCTCAAATAAACAAAATCTCACATGAAATAATACACTGCAATAATTCGGGCAATTTAGTTACATAAGTAGTCCATATTACGTTTGATTTCTTAGTGCTTTTATTTATATTCCATGTCAACCATTTTTTTGGTATTTCAGTGTTTGGTGACGCATATAAAAAACATTTAAACAAATTAGTACTAAAATGCAATTAACAAATCTCCATGAAATTTATCTGGTTATTTACAATATAAACCTTTTCTTTTGTGAGTTTATCATTTTGTGAATTACTGAATGGAAGAGTATTCTATTTCCCTTTTTTTTTTGTGCACGTTTTGTGAATTTATGTCTTCCTCTGTTCGTGATGTATGAAACGTTAAAACAAAGCCACATTTTCATATAACATTATGTTGAATTGCATGTCGGTAGTTACATTACTCAAGACAGGTTCAGATTGTGTAAATTTCACCTACTTCAAGTCTCAAATAGAGCAATTAAGCACTAAAAGTTTAGAAGAACTTTTTATTATTATGAAGCGCAACTTCAAGTGAGATAATATTCTAAGCTAATTACGCCGGAATGTTCTATGTTCGCAGGTTTGCAGGAAACTCGAGAGAGTTGGGGCGGAGATTACGAACAGCGATAATGTGAAAGATGAATGGCCGCGAAGCCAAAAATGCAAAATGAACATTACGAAAGTGGTTTTATACGACAACAACTTAAATGCAAAGATTTGTTACTCTTAATCCAAAAAAGGACAATTAACGGAAAAATTATAATTTTTTACATTCTGACTGAAAGGCAAAACATGCAGCAATGAAACTTTTGAATAATCATTCATATTACACTCTTGCTAACTAGAGCTGCGTTCTACGTCGGAATGGAGCGCCATCTATTATTCAGACGCGCTTCGGGTTGTGATCGACATATACATACGAGACAGAGATTCATGTTGACATTATGAAGACTATTGTAAACGAGATTGAAATTCCCAGGGAGATGTTTATGTTATGCAACTGCCCCGTACACACAGATTATAACAGCTCGCGTATTTGAAGACATCACTAGCGGATCTTGGTGTTTCTTGTACAATTGACAATATTTTCCTTGTAGATATATGACTTGTTTGTTCCAACTGGAGAAAGACATAAATGTTACTTGCGTTGCTGGATTGGAAGTACTAGGCGAGGTGAGGTGACAGTGAGTTAAGTCAGTGATTATTCGTAAAGTAAAGAGGAACTACAGTTCATACACTGTGGATTACAACTTCTCTCAAACCAAACTTAACCAATTCTAGACAATTATACCAACGTGACAACGAACATAATCTGTGCACGATCAGTTTCATAATGCGAGTAATTTGCATGAGAAATACGCCTTCTTGGCCATTACCAAAACATATATTTTCTCTCTGTGTTTATTCAGATTACCTGCATTGAAATATATTATAATTTAGGGATGAAACATAAGTAAAACTCAAATTAATAAATAATCAGATACACGTGACATATGAAATATTTAGGACACATCCAACCACGTCAAACATACGACGATTTTTCAGATGTATGATTCGAATATTGTAATGATTCTGAGAATAAACTATATCCGTAGAATAGTATTATTCTGCTCGCTGGGTGATAGAACGTCAGCGGACACAAAACATAAGCTACAGAACGTAATTCATCGCGGATTGAGCTATGTAAGGAAGTGTATTACAGCATTTCGCCGAGTGATGATAGTAAGCCGTGCTCCCACGTATTATCGTTCCAAGCTGACTTTTTCATTTTTAAGAAAATAATTTAAATTTTTTGTGCAGAAATATATATGTTTAATAATTTTCATGTCGTTTTATTTGTTTTCAAAACCAGTGGTTAATAATATTTCATCTCATAAAATTCTAACTTTGAACATTGATTTATAGTTAGAAGAATGCAGAAAGATAGTTTAATTATATTAGAAATATATACAATACTTAATAAATCGCTTTTAATTATGCGACATACACAAATATCGTTTGCTAGAAAAAATCTGAAATTCGTTGTATATTTGTGTATTATTTGGATAGTAATATTGTTAGTGTCGGTACGGAATTTTGCGAGGAAGTTACCGCTCCTGGACGAGCGATCCAGAACGTGTTGACGTGCTGGAATATCGAGTTGGGAGGCGTGTGATCGATCCCTGCCCACTGCGCTGGGACCAGAGTATCCTTGTTGTTGTCTCAATTCCACGCAAATACATGTTCCTGAATATGGACCGTCCCAGTTTCCCGGTGAATGCATCGAGACCCTGCTTATTTTAGCAAAGTGGAACAGAATATAGTGATGTCAAGATTCAGACTACCAAGAGAAGTACAAATTGGCCTCAGCCAATATTCATGTACCTGTGCAGAGTATCAAGCAAAGAAACTATATAAACTTTAGCAAAGACTTCAGATTCATTAATCATCAAAATTATAAAATATAGGCCAGAATATAAATATATACATATATTTGTACATATTATGTTTATATTTACTAAAGATTGCCATCTGTCTGATTCTTACATGATAATAAAATGCAGTAACCCCGTAATGCTTTACGCAAATGTTTTAAAATGAACTATATTTTGTATCTAGTATTTCTCAGAATTTCTGCTTTGGACAGAAAACATGCCTTTCACCACTGGAATATTATGTACTGTTGTTTTCCAGACTTTAAATTTACTAAAGTAGAGTGCTTCAGGTATTTATGGAAATCCAAATAATATAGGCTGCTATGGATGCAAAAGCGCAATGCTCATTAAGAAATGAACTGCTATTTGTTATGCAGAAAGTTAAAACTATGTAATAAGATTTGAAAGGCCGCTTCCTAAAATGGGTAAACTATGTCAAGTGGTCCTGGTTGATGTGCGAATGACTACTTTATTTACTGTATTGACTATAGTTTGGTGTTAAATGAAACGCTATACGGTATGCATCTGAAGCATATGTTTTTGTTCTTGCATTATCTAAAACATGTCGAGTTTTTCCCTACGCCAGTTATTTAAGTTGGCTTCTACAAAAATATCTTAATAATTGACTCCTGACTTACACACTGTTTGTATTCAATAATTCTACATCAAACCCAGCCATAGACATTTAGAGAATCAAGGATGAATAAGCATTTATTTATACTATAATATCTTAAACATTGTGACATCAAATAAACAATTTAGCTCTGTTAAAGTTAAGGTGTAAAAATAATCTACCCACATAAAAAATATTATTAACATATTGGGAACCAACTCTCTTAACTTCTCCTAGCGAATTCATTCCTAGTCTTGCCATCTTAACCACTGATTAAATATATACCTAGAGTGTACTTCCCCAGGTTAAAGTTTGTGACCACTCCAACAGGTAAGAATCTGTAGTTCGTGGGTTGAACACCAGGCAGCGCTAGTCCATTTTCCTGGCGGCTGCTTGGGAAAGTCGGCAGCTCTGCCACTGTGACATCTACCCTCTCTCTCACTCATACTCCATCTCTGTCGCTCCCAGACAAATCCCACAACAGTATAACGTGTTCTGAATGTCTTTTATATTCTCAAAGCTGCGGCAGACAAGATGGCAGATACCCGAGTAATTACCTCAAGCCATATATGTTTACGAAAAGATTATGGGTTGGGTAAAACATATGTATGTACAAAATGAAACTCAGTGTACGCGTAAGTACTGTAAACTTTTCAGATTGCTCACACGGTCATAATAAAACAATAAACACAACTTTATAAAATACGCGATAACTGTGGAGTTAGGTAATGCATGTGCATCACCATTAGGAAGTTTTGTGGGCTGTGTAAGTGTCTGTGTGGGTTGGTGCGCGGGTTTGCTGCATGTAATGTTAGGCAATGTATATGCATCACCATTAGGATGTTTTGTGGGCTGTATAAGTATCTGTGTGGGGTTGGTGCGCGGGTTTGCTTCATGTAATGTTAGGTAATGTATATGCATCACCATTAGGATGTTTTGTGGGCTGTGTAAGTATCTGTGTGGGTTGGTGCGCGGGTTTGCTCCATGTAATGTTAGGCTTTTGGGTTGAAATCTCCGTCATGAAACAAAGTTTCTCATGTGGAACATTATTGATGTTTATAACTTATGTTATTGTTAGGAAACGTTTATTTCCATAATCACTTTGATAAAGTCAATAATACGTAAATATGAGCTCAGTGGAATCGACTAGCTGTGGTTGTTTGCTAATCATATAGATTGGTTTCTATAGCGGATAATTCGAGCTGCGTAGCTCGAGTAATATAAACAGGCATACACGAAAACCTTAAGAATATTATTGTGATAGTTTTGCTTTCTGTTGGCCTTCTAACCGCAAAAGCTTTTTTTAAAATGCGGCAATCAGAATATTGATTATTATGCTAATTAAAGATACATATGTAAATACACAGGAGAAACAGCGCGTGTTGCGGGGGGGGGGGGGGGAGTGGGAGTGGAAGGGCAAGCTTATATCGGGAAATATCTCCCCCAACGAAATGAAAATGAAATATTCAAAAACATTTGAAATAAATTGACAACTTTTTTTATTTGAATATAAGAAATGCGTGATTCCCCTTGAACATGAAGGATGTTTATAGCATTTTGTGGTTACATATATGTATTAGGCCTACTGGCTATCCGTCCCGGCCTCGCTCGGGCGCGATTTACAAATATGGCGTCGTTTAGGTTTACAGTATGTATATACACTCAATGCTTAAGGTAACCAACGTAGGATGAACGTGTTGTTCAAGAAGTCTTCGTAAGTGAACTTTAAAAGACAAAAAATGTTTACTGTGGGTCATACTTAACAGATAATCTTATGCTAACGCGCACTTCTTGTAGACCTTTTTGAGATCTACGATTCTGTAGTACATTAATTTGGTCTATCTCTTATGATTAAGTCAGTGTAAGCCATGTATGTAAGTGCCCGAAAAGTTGTTTTCTCGAACTTGATTAGAAAACGTCAATATTTCTCTACTATGCTTACATTAAATATTAATGAATTATATACTTAAACCTTGCTCAAGGAATTCTTTAAATGGTGGTGTAAACCGCATGAAAATCCATCAGTTTAGAGAACTGAGCCAAATACACAAACACACGCGGCCGAGCCTCTTTGTTTTATACTAAGTATAGATGATAGTTTCATTGTTCTGTGTCCATCGACAACGATGAAACTAAATAAAAACTTCGCACACACACATAGAGCTCAGCAAGACGGACAATCTTTTACAGCACCGCACCACAGACATCACATTCCTAGCTTGTGTTTCATGGTGATTTTCCTCCTATTTTTGTGTGGTTTTCAGAGTTTTATTGTTCAGCCCTGTCCACTGATATTTTTGCTCTGTTTTGCTCACTTGTTTGGTGTTTTAGTTTTTGACATCGTGTTGTCTCTTCTTTTGGTTTACTTGAAAGCTAACCCCCCCCCCCCCTTTTTTTCCATCTAATTTCATGGCTACGCCCTGTTTAAATAATTTGCTAATGTTTTAATGAGGGGCGTAAATGTCCGTCATACGTACATGTGAAAACAATATCTTATTTTCCATACCAATCAGTGCCGTTACTCTTGTCATGTTCCATACATTAATAGTACTCGTGGTTATAAACCTTAATAAATGCAGTCTTCAGGGGAGAGAAACAATCTTCGTACTTATGGATGCACCGCAAAATGCTTGCATATGACATATGGCTGAGTCTGTAATCCTGCTCCCGCTACGAGTTGTTTTGCCTGCCATTTACAGTTTTCTGTTTACACTTTAGGTAACGTGCGAGTATGAAACGATACGTTCTTTCATCTCTTCTGCTATAGAAACTTGTATGCCCTATGTTGTGCCCTTGGGTATAACAGAAAGTAGCAGAAATCGGGTATCGTGTAGGACTGGCTTAAACGACTCCCGCCTCTCGCAGAATTTAGGCACCAAAAACTTCATAAAACCCGTTTTAGATATCGTAAGACATACTGTTTAGAAAATATGATGCACTACGTAAGGATAGTATATTACTAACACATTAAAATTAACGCTGTTATGTGGTACGGGAATGCTAGCAATGAGGAGAAAATACCCACGATGAACGAATCGAAACTAAATTTGCTCTATGTATTAACACTGATCATTATGAAGATAATATTACGTGTTATAAAATATATTTCATTCGTGTATAATAATCGTACATGAGTAGTGGTTATCGAAAAAAAGTATTTAATCATTTAACAAAACATGGGGCACACAGAACATACCTACTATTAGGAAAAGTAAATTATAATTTTGTATGCCACAAAGATAGCATATAAGGATGTCCTACTGTCACAAATAATTCATATAGTTACATATTGTTCGTAAATTGTTATCATTATCCATTTGTAGGCTAGAAGACGACAAACATTAAAGAATATATTAAATAATTTTGACACAGGGAGGATATTAAAAAATAATCTCTTGTCGTCTTGGTAACAACTGTACACTATGAACAGAGAAATTATTTGATTTGACAGCGTTTAAGCACACATACGCGCCATAATTTTGCGTATTCTGCGAAGTCTGAAGTAAAGCTGGTTTTAAAATAAAAAATTTAAGCGTTACTTGATGCGTTAAGACGTGTGCATAAGAAACGAAATTGTGTTACCTCGTTTATTGACTTCCAGTAGAACACAGCAGGTGGTATGCGTTGTTGGGGTTCCTTTAAGCGTTGAAATAAATTGTTATATTTAACATCTTAAGTGAAACTTATAAGAATATAGCGAAACAGAAAACAGCAGACAGTTTTGTTGGCGTTAAACGGTTATTTACAGTAACGTAAGTATAAACAATATTAAGACGTCATGTGTGTGCAAATGTTACGATTATGTTTGTTCACACAAATAAGATTCTCTGACAGAAAATGTTGGCTTTGAAGTATGATCTGCTTAAATATGATTGTGATAGGGCGTATGCAAAATTGGGTTTGTAACTAAGGTAAACATAACATGCTCCCGCCTGTTTATATAGGCTAGAATTAAGACAATATTGGAAACTGCAAATACACAAGACGTGTTTCCGTATGATAGATAAGTACTTACCTCATAATTCTTAATTCATAACTGTTTTATTGCATGACTATTAGGACTGGCAATGAGTCACTGCATTCAACGATGTTTAGCGTAGAATGGTAATATTTAGTAATATACCTAGTCTGAAGTAGAATAATTCGACTCACTTTATTATGTATAGTTTCCATGCGTTCGTTAGGGTTAACATTACCTATAAACACTTCAGTGTCAAAGTTTTTCGCATTATGAGTACGAGGTTTCAGTGTAGAATATACAATGGTGCGCTGTGTTACGCTCGTGTAAATGTAAACTAACACAGCTGCCAACTTTTCAGACAATATCCACTAATGCACATCATTATTGTAAACTTGGATCTTACAGAGACGACAGTTGTATTGTCACTTTAAGCAGACATCTGTTATAATTGAGCCTTATACGTGATCATTGATGTCCTTTTACTGCAGTGTACATAAGGTTTTCTGCGTATAGGCTGTTCACGGTAAAGTCAGCACATTTTAAGGGCCTTATAAATGTTTCCTTTCATCCAATTTCCATCTTGCTGCTACTTTTTAATATAAACAAGCAATATGGCCAATAAACAGAGTGTATACATTTCACCACCACCAAAATTTAATACCTGAGGCTGCAATAAAATGTATTTATTAGTGGTTAATGCCAATTGGAATGGCCTTAAAAAGTGTTCTCTTTATCGTGAAGAGACTATAATTAGATGCACGTATATACAGCGTTCACATTCGTCTACATTCGTAAATGTTTCACAAGTTTCGGGAAATGACATACGCACGTATACGGGGAAAAGAATGTGTGTACGTCTCGCGTCCTTACAGCCCATAACCTCCATTTTGAAAAGCTATTTGTATATGTAATCGATAACTGCTATTTCCAATATTTCTTTCTCCAAAGAGTGGTATGGAGGCATTATCATACGAGAAAAGCCACTGAGAAAAGTTCTTAAAAATGTATACTCTTTAAAATTTGATGATTTAGAAAAGTCGAATTATAAATATCCAGTTTTCTTCGCGATTTGTTATAAACCGGACGTGGCAATGAATTTATAGTTCACTAGCAAGGCAGTGCTACTTCGGTAGCATGATATTTAGGACTTTGAATCGACCAAGCCACGTCTCTTAGGAAGGAAAGGAGGCCAGCCCATAGAAGAAAAAAGAAATGAAATAAATAGTTTTTAACCATTTTTTTATTATATAGTAAACAAATTTACATCGCTGATAATCAAATCGCTCTATTCACTGCGGCCCCATTTGATATATGTCTAAAAAATGGGTCACTAAGCCCCACTTAATATATAAATCTATTAATTAAACCACTGCGGCCCCACTTCCCCATAGGAAGCAGTAATCATAAGAAAAGCTTCATCCAGTACCAATCACTGATAATAATATCGCTCTAGCCATCGCAGCCATATTTGATATATATATATATATATCTACTGAATCACTACGGACTCACTTGATATACAGTAGTTCTATCCACTATGCCACTGCGGCGCCACTTCCCCCCCAGGTAGCAGTAATCATAAGAAAAGCTTCATCCAGTACCTATCACTGATAATAATATCGCTATAGCCATCGCAGCCATATTTGATATATATATATATATCTACTGAATCACTACGGACTCACTTGATATACAGTAGTTCTATCCACTAAGCCACTGCGGCCCCACTTCCCCCAAAGGTAGTAGTAATCATAAGAAAAGCTTCATCCAGTACCTATCACTGATAATAATATCGCTCATGCCATCGCAGCCATATTTGATATATATATATATATATCTACTGAATCACTACGGACTCACTTGATATACAGTAGTTCTATCCACTAAGCCACTGACGGCCCATTTCCCCCCAGGTAGCCATTATTCATAGAAAACTTCAATCAGTACCTATCACTGATAATAATATCGCTCTGCCATCGCAGCCATATTTGATATAATATTACTGATCATAAGACTCACTTGATTATACAGTAGTTCTATCCACTAAGCCACTGCGGCCCACTTCCCCGGTAGCAGTAATCATAGAAAACTTCATCCATACATCACTGTAATAATATCGCTTACCATCGCAGCATATTATATAATATACTACACTACGACTCACTTGATATAGTAGTTCTTCACTAACCCGCGGCCATTCCCCCGTAGCATAATCATAAGAAGCTTCAAGTACCTATCACTGATAATAATATCGCTCAGCACGCAGCCAATTGATATATAACTGATCACTACGGACTCACTTGATATACAGTGTTCTATCACTAAGCCACTGCGCCACTTCCCGGTGAGTATCATAAAAATCAAGTACCATCACTGATATAATATCGCTTAGCCATCGCAGCCATATTGATATAAATATCTACTGGATCATAGGATCATTGATATAAGTAGTTCTATCCACTACCCTGGCCATTCCCTGGTAAGTAATCATAGAAAAGCTTCATCATCATCACTGAAATAAATCGCTCTAGCCATCGCAGCATATTGAATAAATTACTACTACGGACCCTTGATATACAGTAGTTCTATCCACTAAGCCACTCGGCCATCCCCTAGTAATCATAAGAAAGTTCAAGTACCATCATGATATAATATCGCTCTAGCACGCAGCCATTTTGTATAATATCTACTGATCACTACGACTCACTTGATATACAGTAGTTCTATCATAGCCACTGCGGCCACTCCTGTAAGTAACATAAAACTTACCAGTCCTATCTGAAATAATATCGCTCTAGCCATCGCAGCCATATTGATATAAATACTACTGTCATACGGATCATTGATATCAGTTTCCCCTAGCACTGCGCACTCCCGTGTAATCAAAAGTCTCAGTAACTGATAATATATCGCTCCATCCACATATTTGATATAAATATTCAGACTCACTGATATACAGTCTATCCACTACCACTGGCCCTTCCCTGGAATAAAAAGCTTCATACATACGAATATCGCTAGCCATCGCAGCATATTGTATAATATCACACACTACGATCATGATACGGTTATCCAAGCCACTGCGGCCACTTCCCTAGATATCTAAACTCACATACCACACTGTAATAATATCGCTCTGCCATCGCACCATTTGATAAATACGGTCATAGACTCTGTATAGTGTTTCATAAGCCACTGCGGCCCCCCTAGTATCATAAAAAACTATCTACTCATGTAATAATATGTCTGCAGCATTATAATATCTACACACGCTCACTGAATACATATTATCACTAAGCTGCGGCCACCCCCCGGAGCAAATCTAAGAATAAGTATATCATATATATATCGTAGCATCGCGCAATTTATATATATCTATTCATACGGACCTTATACAGTACCACTAACCTGCGGCCACTCCCGGTAGTAATCATAAAAGCTCAATCTATCCTATAATATACGCAGCCTCGCGCCTATTGATAAATTAGACTTTTTTTTTTTTTTTTTTTTTTTTTTTTTTTTTTTTTTTTTTTTTTTTTTAAAAAAAAAAAAAAAAAAAAAAAAAAAAAAAAAAAAAAAAAAAAAAAAAAAAAAAAAAAAAAAAAAAAAAAAAAAAAAAAAAAAAAAAAAAAAAAAAAAAAAAAAAAAAAAAAAAAAAAAAAAAAAAAAAAAAAAAAAAAAAAAAAAAAAAAAAAAAAAAAAAAAAAAAAAAAAAAAAAAAAAAAAAAAAAAAAAAAAAAAAAAAAAAAAAAAAAAAAAAAAAAAAAAAAAAAAAAAAAAAACTACTGATCATACGGACTCACTTGATATACAGTAGTTCTATCACTAAGCCACTGCGGCCCACTTCCCCCAAGGTAGAGTAATCATAAGAAAAGCTTCATCCAGTACCTATCACTGATAATAATATCGCTCTAGCCATCGCAGCCATATTTGATATAAATATCTACTGGATCACTACGGACTCACTTGATATACAGTTGTTCATCCACTAGCCACTGCGGCCCACTTCCCCAGGTAGCAGTATATAAGAAAAGCTTCATCCAGTACCATCACTGATAATAATATCGCTTAGCCATCGCAGCCTATTTGATATATATATATCTACTGATCCTAGGATCACTTGTATACAGTAGTTCTATCACTAAGCACTGCGGCCCACTTCCTGGTAGCAGTAATCTAAGAAACTTCATCAGTACCATCACTGATAAATATCCTCTGCCATCGCAGCATATTGATATATAATATCTACTGATCACTACGGACTCACTTGATATACAGTGTTCTATCCTAGCACTGCGGCCCCACTTCCCTCTGGTAGCAGTAATCATAGAAAGCTTCATCCAGTACCATCATGATAATAATATCGCTTAGCCATCGCAGCCATATTGATATAAATATTACTGGATCAACGGACTCACTGATATCAGTAGTTCTATCCACTAAGCCATGCGGCCTTTCCCCAGGTAGCAGTATCATAAGAAAAGCTTCACCAGTACCTATCACTGATATAAATCGCTTAGCCATCGCAGCCATATTTGTATATAATATCTACTGATCAAACGGATCACTTGATATACAGTAGTTCTATCCACTAAGCACTGCGGCCACTTCCCTGGTAGAGTAATCATAGAAAGTTAAGTACCTATCACTGATAATAATATCCTCTAGCCATCGCAGCCTATTTATTATATATCTACTGATCACTACGGACTCACTTGATATACAGTAGTTCTATCACTAAGCACTGCGGCCCACTTCCCCTCGGTAGAGTAATCATAAGAAAAGCCTAGCCATCGCAGCCATATTTGATATAATATGTACTGGATCACTACGGACTCTAATATACAGTAGTTCTATCCTCTAAGCCACTGCGGCCCCACTTCCCCCAAAGGTAGCAGTAATCATCAGAAAATCTTCATCCAGTACCTATCACTGATAATAATATCGCTCTAGCCATCGCAGCCATATTTGATATATATATATATATATATAACTGGTTCACTACGGACTCACTTGATATACAGTAGTTCTATCCACTAAGCCACTGCGGCCCCACTTCCCCCAAAGTAGTAGTAATCATAAGAAAATCTTAATCCTATACCTATCACTGATAATAATATCGCTCTAGCCATCGCAGCCATATTTGATATATATGTACTGGATCACTACGGACTCAGTAAATATACAGTAGTTCTATCCTCTAAGCCACTGCGGCCCCACTTCCCCCAAAGGTAGCAGTAATCATAAGAAAATCTTCATCCAGTACCTATCACTGATAATAATATCGCTCTAGCCATCGCAGCCATATTTGATATATTATATATATATACTGGTTCACTACGGACTCACTTGATATACAGTAGTTCTATCCACTAAGCCACTGCGGCCCCACTTCCCCCAAAGTAGTAGTAATCATAAGAAAATCTTAATCCTATACCTATCACTGATAATAATATCGCTCTAGCCATCGCAGCCATATTTGATATAAATATCTACTGGATCACTACGGATTCACTTGATATACTGTAGTTCTATCCACTAAGCCACTGCGGCCCCACTACCCCAAAGGTAGTAGTAATCATAAGAAAAGCTTAATCATGTACCTATCACTGATAATAATATCGCTCGAGCCATCGCAGCCATATTTGATATAAATATCTACTGGATCACTACGGACTCACTTGATAAACAGTAGTTCTATCCACTAAGCCACTGCGGCCCCACTTCCCCCAGGTAGCAGTAATCATAAGAAAAGCTTCATCCAGTAGCTGTCACTGATAATAATATCGCTCTAACATCGCAGCCAATTTGATATATATATACTACTGAATTACTACGAACTCACTGATATACAGTAGTTCTATCCACTTAGCCACTGCGGCCCCACTTCCCCCAAGGTAGTAGTAATCATAAGAAAAGCTTCATCAAGTACCTATCAATGATAATAATATCGCTCTAGCCATCGCAGCCATATTTGATATAAATATCTACTGGATCACTACGATTCACTTGATATACGTAGTTCTATCCACTTAGCCACTGCGGCCCCACTTCCCCCAAGGAAGTAGTAATCATAAAATTAGCTTCATCCAGTACCTACACTGATAACAATATCGCTCTAGCCATCGCAGCCATATTTTGATATATATATATATACTGATCACTACTGACTCACTTGATATACCGTAGTTCTATCCACTAAGCCACTGCATCCCCACTTCCCCCACTTAGCAGTAATCATAAGAAAAGCTTCATCCAGTACCTATCACTGATAATAATATAGTTCTAACATCGCAGCCTATTTGATATACATTTATACTGAATTAATACGAACTCACTTGATATACAGTTGTTCTATCCACTAAGCCACTGCGTTCCCACTTCCCCCGAGGTAAGCAGTAATCAAAGAAAGCTTCATCAAGTACCTATCAATGATAATAATATCGCTCTAGCCATCGCAGCCATATTTGATATAAATAACTACTGGATCACTACGGACTCACTTGATATACAGTAGTTCTATCCACTAAGCCACTGCGGCCCCACTTCACAAAAGGTAGTAGTAATCATAAGAATAGCTTCATCCAGTTCCAATAACTGATAATAATATCGCTTTAGCCATCGCAGCCATATTTGATATAATACCTACTGGATCACTACGGACTCACTTGATATACAGTAGTTCTATCCACTACGCCACTGCGGCCCCACTTCCCTCTAAGTTATTTGTAATCATAAGAATAGCTTCATCCAGTACCTATCACTGATAATAATATCGCTCTAACAATCGCAGCCTTATTTGATATATATATCTACTGATTTACTACGAACTCACTTGATATACAGTTGTTCTTTCCACTAAGCCACTGCGGCCCCACTTCCCCCCAGGTAGCAGTAATCATAATAAGAGCTTCATCCAGTACCTATCATTGATAATATTATCGCTCTAGCCATCGAAGCCATATTTTATGTATATATATCTACTGAATCACTACGGACTCACTTGATATACTGTAATTCTATCAACTTAGCCACTGCGGCCCCACTTCCCCCAACGGTAGTAGTAATCATAAGAATAGCTTCATCCAGTACCTATCTCTGATAATAATATTGTTCTAGCTATCGCAGCTATATTTGATATAAATACCAACTGGATCACTACGGACTCACTTGATATACAGTAGTTCTATCCACTAAGCCACTGCGGCCCCACTACCCCCAAAGGTAGTAGTAATCATAAGAATAGCTTCATCCAGTACCTATCACAGATAATATTATCGCTATAGCATTCGCATCCATATTTAATATATATATATATATACATAAATCACTACGGACTCACTTGATATACATTAGTTCTATCCACTAAGCCATTGCGGCCCCACTTCCCCCAACGGTAGTAGTAATCATACGAAAAGCTTCATCCAGTACCTATCACTGATAATAATATCGCTCTAACCATCGCAGCCATATTTGATATATATCTACTGTATCACTACACACTCACTTAATATATTGTAGTTCTATCCACTAAGAAGCTGCGGCCCTTCTTCCCCACAGGTAGCAGTAATCATAAGAAAAGCTTCATCTAGTACCTATCACTGATAATAATATCGCTCTAACAATCGCAGCGCTATTTGATATATATATATATATCTACTGAATTACTACGAACTCACTTGATATACAGTTGTTCTATCCACTAAGCCACTGCGGCACCACTTCCCCCCAGGTAGGTGTAAACATAAGAAAAGCTTCATATAGTACCTATCTCTGATAATAATATCACTCAAGCCTTCGCAGCCATATTTGATATATATATATCTACTGAATCACTACGGACTCACTTGATATACATTTGTTCTATCCACTAGGCCACTGCGACCAAACTTCCCCCCCAGGTAGCAGTAATCATAAGAAAAGCTTCATCCAGTACCAATCACTGATAATAATATCGCTATAGCCATCGCAGCCATATTTGATATTATATATATCTACTGGATCACTACGGACTCACTTGATATACAGTAGTTCTATCCACTAAGCCACTGCGGCCCATTTCCCCCCAGGTAGCAGTAATCATAACAAAAGCTTCATCCAGTACCTATCTCTGATAATAATATCGCTCATGCCATCGCAGCCATATTTGAAATAAATAAATATCTACTGGATCAATAAGGACTCACTTGATATACAGTAGTTCTATCCACTAAGCCCCTGCGGCCCATTTGACCCCCAGGTAGCAGTAATCATAAGAAAAGCTTCATCCAGTACCAATCACTGATAATAATATCGCTCTAGCCATCGCAGCCATATTTGAAATAAATAAATATCTACTGGATCATAAGGACTCACTTGATATACAGTAGTTCTATCCACTAAGAAACTGCGGCCCCACTTGCCCCAAAGTTTGTAGTAATCATAAGAATAGCTTCATCCAGTACCTAACACAGATAATAATATCGCTCTAGACATCGCAGCCATATTTGATATAAATATCTGCTACATCACTACGGACTCACTTGATATACAGTAGTTCTATCCACTAAGCGACTGCGGCCCCATTTCCCCCAAAGGTAGCAGTAATCCTAAGAAAAGCTTCAACCAGTACCTATCACTGATAATAATATCGCTCTAGCCATCGCAGCAATATTTGATATAAATATCTACTGGTTCACTACGGACTCACTTTATATTAAGTAGTTCTATCCACTAAGCCACTGCGGCCCCACTTCCCCCAAAGGTAGTAGTAATCATAAGAAATGCTTCATCCAGTACCTATCACTGATAATAATATCGCTCTAGCCATCACAGCCATATTTGATATAAAAATCTACTGGTTCACTACTGACTCTGTTGATATACAGTAGTTCTATCCACTAAGCCACTGCGGCCCAACTTCCCCCAAAGGTAGTAGTAATCATAAGAATAGCTTCATATAGAACATATCACTGATAATAATATTGCTCTAGCCATCGCAGCCATATTTGATATATATATATCTACTGGATCACTACGGACTCACTTGATATACAGTAGTTGTATCCACTAAGCCACTGCGGCCCCACTTGCCCCAAAGGTAGTAGTAATCATAAGATTAGCTTCATCCAGTACCTAACACTGATAATAATATTGCTCTAGACATCGCAGCCATATTTGATATATATATATCTACTGGATCACTACGGTCTCACTTGATATACAGTAGTTATTTCCACTAAGCCACAGCGGCCCCACTTCCCCCAAAGGTAGTAGTAATCATAAGAATAGCTTCATAAAGTTCCAATCACTGATAATAATATCGCTTTAGCCATCGCAGCCATATTTGATATAAATATTTACTGGATCACTACGGACTCACTTGATATACAGTAGTTCTATCCACTAAGCCACAGCGGCCCCACTTCCCCCAACGGTAGTAGTAATCATAAGAATAGCTTCATCCAGTTCTAATCACTGATTATAATATCGCTTTAGCCATCGCAGCCATATTTGATATAAATATTACTGGATCACTACGGACTCACTTGATATACAGTAGTTCTATCCACTAAGCCACTGCGGCCCCACTTCCCCCAAAGGTAGTAGTAATCATAAGAAATGCTTCATCCAGTACCTATCACTGATAATAATATCGCTCTAGCCATCGCAGCCATATTTGATATACATATATTATACATATATATATATCGCTCTACTGGATCAGTACAGTCTCACTTGATATACAGTAGTTCTATCCACTAAGCCACTGCGGCCCCACTTCCCCCAAAGGTAGTAGTAATCATAAGAATAGCTTCATCCAGTACCTATCACTGATAATAATATCGCTCTAGCCATCGCAGCCATATATATATATATATATATATATATATTATTCTACTGAATCACTACGGACTCACTTGATATACAGTAGTTCTGGCCACTAAGCCACTGCGGCCCCACTTCCCCCAAAGGTAGTAGTAATCATAAGAATAGCTTCATCCAGTACCTATCACTGATAATAATATTTCTCTAGACATCGCAGTCATATTTGATATATATATATATATATATATATATATATATATATCTACTGAATCACTACGGACTCACTTGATATACAGTAGTTCTGTCCACTAAGCCACTGCGGCACCACTTCCCCCAAAGGTAGTAGTAATCATAAGAATAGCTTAATCCAGTACCTATCACTGATAATAATATCGCTCTAGCCATCGCAGCCATATTTGATAATAATATCTACTGGATCACTACGGATCACTTGATATACTGTAGTTCTATCCACTAAGGCACTGCGGCGCCACTTCCCCCAAAGGTAGTATAATCATAAGAATATCTTAATCCAGTACCTATCACTGATAATAATATCGCTCTAGCCATCGCAGCCATATTTGATATATATATATATATACTGGACCACTACGGACTCACTTGAAATACATTAGTTCGATCCACTAAACCACTGCGGCCCCACTTCTACCCAAGTAGCAATAATCCTAAGAAAAGCTTCATCCAGTACCTATCACTGATAATAATATCGCTCTTGCAATCGCAGCCATATTTGATATAAATATCTACTGGATCACTACAGACACACTTGATATACAGTAGTTCTATCCACTAAGCCACTGCGGCCCCACTCCCCCCAATGGTAGCGGTAATCCTAAGAAAAGCTTCATCCAGTACCTATCACTGATAATAATATCGCTCTACCCATCTCAGCCATATTTGATATAAATATGTACTGAATCACTACGGACTCACTTGATATACAGTAGTTCTATCCACTAAGCCACTGCGGCAACACTTCCCCCAAAGTTGTAGTAATCATAAGAATAGCTTCATCCAGTACCTATCACTGATAATAATATCGCTCTAGCCATCGCAGCCTGGTTGATATTTATATATATATATCTACTTGATCACTTCTGACTCACTTGATATACTGAAGTTCTATCCACTAAGCCACTGCGGCCCCACTTCTACCCAAGTAGCAATAATCCTAAGAAAAGCTTCATCCAGTACCTATCACTGATAATAATATCGCTCTTGCAATCGCAGCCATATTTGATATAAATATCTACTGAATCACTACAGACACACTTGATATACAGTAGTTCTATCCACTAAGCCACTGCGGCCCCACTCCCCCCAATGGTAGCGGTAATCCTAAGAAAAGCTTCATCCAGTACCTACCACTGATAATAATATCGCTCTACCCATCTCAGCCATATTTGATATAAATATGTACTGAATCACTACGGACTCACTTGATATACAGTAGTTCTATCCACTAAGCCACTGCGGCCCCACTTCCCCAAAGGTAGTAGTAATCATAAGAATAGCTTCATCCAGTACCTATCACTGATAATAATATCGCTCTAGCCATCGCAGCCATATTTGATATATATATCTACTGAATCACTACGGACTCACTTGATATACAGTAGTTCTATCCACTAAGCCACTGCGGCCCCACTTCACATAAAGGTAGAAGTAATCATAAGAATAGTTTCATCCAGTACCTATCACTGATAAAAATATCGCTCTAGCCATCGCAGTCATATTTGATATATATCTACTGGATCACTACGGACTCACTTGATATACAGTAGTTCTATCCACTATGCCACTGCGGCCCCACTTCCACACCCGACCAGGTAGCAGTAATCCTAAGAAAAACTTCATCCAGTACCTATCACTGATAATAACATCGCTCTAGCAGTGCCAGAAAAATTTGATATATATATATATCTACTCGATCACTACGGACTCACTTGATATAAATTAGTTCTATCCAATAAGCCACTGCTGCCCCACTTTCCCCAAAGTTAGTAGTAATCATAAGAATAGCTTCATCCAGTACCTATCACTGATAATAATATCGCTCTAGCCATCGCTACCATATTTGATATATAAATATCTACTTGATCACTTCTGACTCACTTGATATACTGAAGTTCTATCCACTAAGCCACTGCGGCCCCACTTCTACCCAAATAGCAATAATCCTAAGAAAAGCTTCATCCAGTACCTATCACTGATAATAATATCGCTCTAGCCATCGCAGCCATATTTATATATTATCTACTGGATCACTTCGGATCACTTGATATACTGTAGTTCTATTCACTAAGCCACTGCGGCCCCACTTCCCCCCGAACTGGTAGCTGTAATCTAAGAAAACCTTCACCAAGTACCTATCACTGATAATAATATCGCTTTAGCCATGGCAGCCCTATTTGAAATAAATATCTACTTGATCACTACGGACTCACTTGATATACAGTATTCTTTCCACTAAGCTACTGCGGCCCCACTACCCCCAAAGAAAGTAGTGAACATAAGAATAGCTTCATCCAGTACCTATCACTGAAAAAAATATCGTTCTAGCCATCGCAGCCATATTTGATATATATATACTACTGATTCACTACGGACTCACTTGATATACAGTAGTTCTATCCACTAAGCCACTGCGGCCCCACTTCCCCCAAAGTTAGTAGTAATCATAAGAATAGCTTCATCAGTACTATCACTGATAATAATATCGCTCTAGCCATCGCAGCATATTTGATATATAATATCTTACTGAATCACTACGGACTTCACTTGATATACATTAGTTCTATCCACTTAGCCACTGCGGCCCCACTCCCCAAAGGTAGTAGTAATCATAAGAATAGCTTCATCCAGTACCTATCACTGATAATAATATCGCTCTAGCATCAGCAGCCATATTTGTATTATATATCTACTGATCACTACGGACTCACTTGATATACAGTAGTTCTATCCATAAGCACGGGCCCAACTTCCCCCAAGTAGAGTAATCATAAGAATAGCTTCATCCAGTACATATCACTGATAATAATATCGCTTTAGCCATCGTAGCCATATTTGTAATATATATTATCTACTGATCACTACGACTCACTTGATATACAGTAGTTCTATCCACTAAGCCACTGCGGCCCCACTTCCCCCAATAGTAGTAGTAATCATAAGAATAGCTTCATCCAGTACCTATCACTGATAATAATATCGCTCTAGCCATCGCAGCCATATTTGTATATATATCTACTGGATCACTACGGATTCACTTGATATACAGTAGTTCTATCCACTAAGCCACTGCGGCCCCACTTCCCCCAAAGTAGTAGTAATCATAAGAATAGTTCATCCAGTACCTATCACTGATAATAATATCGCTCTAGCCATCGCAGCCATATTTGATTATATATATTTACTGGATCACTACGGACTCACTTGATATACAGTAGTTCTATCCACTAAGCCACTGCTGCCCCACTTCCCCCAAGGTAGCAGTAATCATAAGAAAATCTTCATCCAGTACCTATCACTGATAATAATATGCTCTAGCCATCGCAGCCCATATTTGATATAATATATATACTGGAATTACTACGAGACTCACTTGATATACAGTAGTTCTATCCACTAAGCCACTGCGGCCCCACTTCCCCAAAGTAGTAGTAATCATAGGAAAATCTTAATCCTATACCTATCACTGATAATAATATAGCCATCGCAGCCATATTTGATATATATCTACTGGATCACTACGGACTCACTTGATATACATTAGTTCTATCCACTAAGCCACTGCGGCCCCATCTTCCCCCAAGGTAGTTAGTAATCATAAGAAAAGCTTCATCCAGTACCTATCACTCATAATAATATCGCTCTAAAATTCACAGCCTATTTGATATATTATATATCTACTTATCACTACGGACTCACTTGATATACATTAGTTCTATCCACTAAAGCCACTGCGGCCCCACTTCCCCCCAAGGTAGTAGTAATCATAAGATTAACTTCATCCAATCCTATCACTGATAATAATATCGCTCTTGCCATCGCAGCCATATTTGATATATATATCTACTGGATCACTACGGACTCACTTGATATACATTAGTTCTATCCACTAAGCCACTGCGGCCCATTTCCCCCAAAGGTATTAGTAATCATAAGGAATAGCTTCATCCAGTACCTATCACTGATAATAATATCGCTCTAGCCATCGCAGCCATATTTGATACATAAATATCTACTGAATAACTACGGACTCACTTGATAATACAGTAGTTATTTCCCTATACCATGCGGCACCACTACCCCATGTAAGCAGTAATCCGAAGAAAAACTTCATCCAGTACCGTGAATCCGATAATAATATACGCTCTAAGCCATCGCGCCTATAATTGATATAAATATTACTGCATCATAACGTGACTAAACTTATATCAGTAGTTCTTATCCACTAAGCCACTGCGGCCGCACTACCCCCAAAGGTAGTAGTAATCATAAGAAAAGATTCATCCAGTACCTACCACTGATAATAATATCGCTCTAGCCATCGCTGCCATATTTGATATATATATATCTACTGGATCACTTCGGACTCACTTGAGTAGATATAATATGCCGATACGAGGACAACTCCTGTTAATTGTTAAATATCACCATAAAATAAATCTAAATTTAATGGTCCACCCACACCATTCTAGCAGTGGGAATGCCGATATGAGAACAACCCCGAGAACAACCCCTGTTAATGGTTAAATATCATCATAAAATAAATCTAAATTTAATGGTCCACCTACACCTTAAAATACTCCCCAATTTATTCTCAGCGCCTTTTCAGTTATTGGTTTAAAATCACCATAAAATAAATCTAAATTTAATGGTCAACAGACACCATTCTAGTAGTTATTAATTACACCTCTGGTAATGGTTGACAGACACCATTGCTAACACACCACTTATTTGAATCGCGTATGCTTGTCTTAATCCATTAGTTTTTTTTAAATTTCCTTATAAAGTTAATGGACAACAAACACCATACAACTATTTTTTAATTTATTCCCAACTAATGGTTTAAAATCATCCATAACACACGCAGCACTTATTTGAACTCTGTATGCTTACCTTCATCCATTAGAATTTAAATTTATATTTTTGATTTAATGCTTGCCAAGGAACTATTAAATTTTTTTCACCTGTGGAAAATATTTTTGGTTTAAAGAAATGAAAATGTCATATAAAGCGATATGATGACAGATAAAAATTAACTGATCTATAATTATACGATGACGACCCCAGCAATGAAAAAGTCTAATGCAAATGGAAATGTTTGGAAAGAATATAAGTTCAAGGGTGATGTGTTTGTGAAAGGAAGGAAGAAGAAACCTCAACAACCATTTGTCAAGTGTGAGACTTGCAAACACTATTACAAACCATCTCTAATTAAAAGCCATTTGAGAAGCAAATTGCACAAGTACACACTAAGATTCGGTGTAGAAGAAATTGAAACAGCATTTGAAAATAGGCTCAAGACTTATGCTGTAAAGAATCTGAATGCGTACAAGGACCCTAGTCATTTCTTAAATGACATAAAGCAGACTGTTATAAAAAAAATTATGGAAGAAGTCAAGCGAATGGAGCTTAAAGTAAATTTAAAGTTCTTCACTGAGTACAAACGAGGAACTGGTGAGAATATTGAATATGTAGAACGTTCCTTTAAAACAAAGAATGAAATTATACTGAAATCAACTGACTTGGAAGAATTTTATACGAACAGCATATTGAAAATCATAGCTGAGATGGGAGCATTTGAGGCGAAGGGCTCTCAGTGGGTGCTCAATAGGATATTCAACCTAGAAGTACGAATAAACAAATATGTTCCTTTTAAGGGTAGCTCATATGTTGAACTTCCAGAAATGATACGAGCAAAACAAGCAGTTATTAATGTACAAAACACGGATGAAAAATGTTTTTTGTGGTCTATTTTGTCTGCTCTCCACCCAGTGCAAATTCATCCAGAAAGAGTGAATAAATATACATCATACGAACACGAATTTGACGAAGCACTTAAGGGTTTGGAATTTCCGATGAAACTGGATAGCATACCAACCTTTGAGAAAAGAAGTGGATTATCGATTAATGTATACGTATATGAAGAAAAAGAATATGTAGAAAAAGAATATGAAGAAATAGAATATGAAGGAAATGAACATGAAGAAAAAGAATACGAAGGAAAAGAATTTGATAAAAACGAAAAATATGACGATAAGAAGGATGTAATTCGCCTAGTTAAAAGAACTAAAAAAAAAAGTATATAATCTGCCCATTAAAAATAACAAAAAATAAGACAGATAAACATATAAACCTACTTTACACGAAAGACGAAAAGAACGACCACTACTGCTGGATAAAGAGTCTTTCGAGGCTTGTTGGGGCACAGGTTACAAAGAATTGTCACAAAATATATGTATGTGATAGATGTCTGCAATACTCTTACTCTGAAAGCAAGCTAAATGCTCATGAACAAGACTGTCGAGATCATGATGGAGTTAGAGTTGTACTACCATATAAAGAAATAAATGACATACTAAGATTTAAGAACAGAAAACATTCTTTGAGAGTGCCTTTTGTGATATATGCTGATTTTGAATGTTTGTTGTCGAAGATAGATACTTGTGAACCAAATCCTGACGAATCCTACACGAAATTGTATCAAAAACATGAACCTATTAGCTTCTGTTACTATGTAAAATATGAACATGGAGACTATAAAATACCTGTAACCTATGAAGGTCCTGATGCATCAGCAGTATTTGTAAAAAAATTAATGGAGGAAGCAAAGGCAATCAGCAGTGTTTACAAAAATAAAAAACCAATGCTCCCCTTAACCAAGAAAGAACAAATTGATTATGATACAGCCACTCATTGCCATATATGTGAAACGTCTTTGAATGGATACTCTGTAAGGGACCATGACCACCTTATAGGTAAATTTAGAGGAGCCGCACACAAAGATTGTAACTTATTCTATAGAAATCCATGTTTTGTTCCTGTGTTTATTCACAACCTATCTGGATACGACACACATTTATTTGTAAGGGAGCTTGGCATCGATGAAAAGAAAATTGGCCTAATTCCCAACAATGAGGAAAAATATATTTCTTTTACGAAACATGTACGTGGTGGTGTAAATTTAAGATTTATTGACTCCTTTAAATTTATGGCATCCAGTATCGATAAGCTCTCTAGCAACCTTTCCAGAAGCCAATTCCGGGAAACTAGTAAGCATTTCTCTGCAGACCTTCTAGACTTGGTTATAAAGAAAGGTGTTTATCCATATGACTACATGGAGAGTGCTGAAAAATTTTGTGAAACATCACTGCCTCCTAAGGAGGCATTTTACAACAAACTCAATAAATGTGATATTAAAGATGAGGAATACGAATTTGCACAAAAGGTGTGGGAAAAATTCAACATAAAATCCCTAAGAGAGTATACGCAGTTGTATAACAAAACAGATGTTCTTATTTTGGCCGATATTATAGAAAACTTTAGAGATGTATGTCTCAAAACATATAAGCTAGATCCTGCATGGTACTTTACAGCACCTGGATTGGCTTGGGATGCTATGCTCAAGCATACAAAAACAGAACTAGAACTACTGACGGATTACAACATGATTTTGATGATTGAAAAAGGTATTCGTGGTGGAATATCACAATGTTGCAAGAGGTATGCCAAAGCAAATAATAAATACATGAATGACTATGATGCTAAAGTTGAAGACTCTTATCTGACATACCTGGATGCTAATAACTTATATGGGTGGGCTATGAGTCAGTATTTACCTTATGGAGGGTTCAAATGGAGAAATACATATATAGATGTAAGAAAAATACGAGACGATGCCCGAAAAGGTTATATATTGGAAGTTGATTTGGAGTACCCACGTGAACTACACGACCTCCACAAAGACGTACCACTGGCTCCAGAGAATAGAATACCTGAAAATTCGAAAATGCCTAAATTATTAAATACGCTATATGACAAAGAAAGGTATGTACTGCACTATGTAAATCTTAAGCAATATCTATCCCTTGGAATGAAGTTGAAGAAGATCCATAGAGTTCTGGAGTTTGACCAATCAGACTGGCTCAAGTCCTATATAGATCTAAACACAAATATGCGAACAAAGGCATCTAATGATTTTGAAAAGGACTTCTATAAACTAATGAACAACTCTGTATTCGGTAAAACAATGGAGAACATTAGAAACAGAGTGGATATACGGTTGTGCACAAGCTCTATGCAAGTGGATAAATTAGTGGCCAAGCCAAACTTCAAGGATAGAACTATATTTACAGATTCTCTGGTTGCAGTTCACATGCATAAAACAAACCTGTACTTTAACAAACCTATTTATGTTGGAATGAGCATACTTGACTTGTCAAAGACCTTAATGTATGATTTTCACTATAATTTGATGAAACCAAAGTATGGGAAAAATATTGAACTGTGCTACCAAGACACAGACTCGTACATATATTGTATAAAAACATCAGACTTCTACAGTGATATGAAAGAAATGATCGATCATTTTGATACGTACGACTATAAAAAAGACAACCCTTATGGACTACCTTTAGTTAACAAGAAGATTATTGGTAAAATGAAAGATGAATGTATTGGTAAAATATTGGAAGAACTTATTGGATTGAAGTCGAAAATGTATGCCATTAATGTGGAAGGTGATGTAAAGAAAATAGCAAAAGGGGTAAAAAATACTGTAGTCAGGAATGAAATTAGTTTTGATGACTACAAAAATTGCTTGTTTGGCAAAGAAGTGGTGTACAAAAGTATGAATCTCATAAAAAGTAAAAAACATGAACTGTTTTCAATAGAGTTGAGAAAGAAAGCATTAAGTCCAGAGGATGACAAACGGTATATTCTTAAAGATGGAATAAATACACTGCCATGGGGGCATTACAAAATTGAAAAAAGAGCGAGACTATAAAATATTTTTTCCCATATAATAAACTGACTTCCTTGATGATTATCCTCTTAATTTTAATAACCTCTAGCAGAGGCGAAAATCAAACACTTTCCACAATAAAAATATTTAAATGATTTTGGATACTTAAAAGTGTCCGACAAAGATATTACAAATGTAAATTCATCAATAGTTTCAAATGCTCTCCGACTTTTCCAAGAGTACCACAACATAACAATTAGTGGCGAAATAAGTAAGGAAACACTGACACTAATCAAAACTCCTAGATGCGGGGTACCAGATGATGTATTTGGCTTTTCTACATCTATTACCAAATGGACAACGAAAGTAATAAAATGGCATTATGTGTTAGCCAATCATGATATACTACAACTAACACAAGAAGTGTTTCATATGTGGGCTAAAAATACTGACATTATGTTTAAACATGATGCTCAAAATCCGCACATTATAATATCAAACAAACGAGGTATCCACACATTTCAAAAGTCTCGACACTTATGTAATAGCAAATTTGATGGGGGAGGAGGAGTGCTGGCTCATGCTTTTTTCCCGAAATCAGATAACTCGCCTGTTGAAATTCACATTGATGCTGAAGAAGACTGGTATCTTAAAAAAGACAACAAATCCCAAGGTAAAAAAAGTCTTTTCATTGTACTATTGCATGAAATAGGGCATGCCTTAGGAATACATCATTCGAATGTCTACGAGTCTGTTATGTACCCAATTTATGTCTCAGATCGACTAGCATTACAAACTGACGATATTTTAGCAATACAGAATCTTTATGGCAAACCTAAAAGACCTGTACATTCGTTGCCACCTCCTAAACCAAACATTTTACCTCCTACAAAAGAAGTAGATTTGTGTGACTTAAAAAACATTAACACATTTTTGATAGTCAACCAAGTAATGTATATTTTTTACAAAAAGTATGTTTGGACTTATGACACGGCAGATAAAATAGTTAGTAAACCAGAGCTTATCACTGACTGGCTGTTTTTCTTACCTGCTAATTTTGAAGGCTTTACCTCGATTTATCAGAGACCTTCAGGAGAAATTGTAATGTTTATCGATTCAAATGTATATATATTCGAATATCCTAGTCTGCAACTCATGTCTGGATATCCAAAGATTATTTATGACTTGGGTATGCCCCAGAATTCCAAAATTGAAGCAGTTGTAAACACCTACTCTGGTCGCACTTTTGTATTTTACGATGAAATGTATTTTATGGAACTGGATGAGTGCTTATTCAGGTCTAAATCCTTCGGCTTAATTTCAAAGAAATTTCCAGGCTTACCAGTGGGGTTAGATTCTGCCTTTAGATACACCAATAGATTATTATACTTCTTCAAGAACACAACATACTATGAATTCAGCGAGTTTACGAACATGTTGAACAAAGCTGACAGATTTGATCTTTCAGTGTTCAATGTAAAGTGTCCTACATTATCATCATCATATTCAGATATTCTTAATCAGTTCAAAAAGCTAGTGCTGCAAATGGAGACTGTCTCCGTACAATAAATTTATTTAAGTATGATTATTATTTAATGGGATCCTTCCCATTAAAAAAAAAAAAATGGCTGGCCAGTCGTTCCAGATAATTTTTAACATCGGGACCAGTCGTTCCCGATAATTTTTAATATCGGGACCAGAAAGGCCAGCCATATTGATTGTTGCTATTTGTTTAATTGTATTTCCACTTATAACAACATCTCCTGTCGTTCCCGATGTTAAAAATTTTTATAAATAAATTATCCATTAAATTTAAAAGATGATTATATAACAGTAAATGTTTTTAATGGGAAATTACCCATTAAAAACTAATAACCATACATGTTTGCACACTAGTTGACTTCGGTGATTCTTTCACTTTTGATATCATAAATTAGGTTTCTTTGACTTATTAGTATCACATTGCAAATAGTTGTAGCCTCGATTGGCTTATTAAAATCAACTGTAAGTTTCAGATTAGTTCTATCTTTTACAATAGAGGTTTTTCTGTAAGAACAATCAATAACATACAATGGGCTCCTAGAAATAAATGCATCAGGTTTAAAATATAGTTCATTGTTACGGTAAGACGTCTCTATCTTAGTCTTTGAATTTCTAAAATCATTGTAGGCAATGTACATCTTGTCGAAAATTTTATCTTCGATATCCAGGTTCCAATTCTCTTTAGGGAACAATTCATTCCTTCCATTCTTAATACAAATGTTTTTGACATGACAATGGTCAAAAATTGAACCATGTTTGTCTTGATCAACATCTTCTTTTCTGTTTAGCTGAAAGCCAACAATGACAAAGTCAGGCATATCGAATTGGATTGAATTGAACTGATCCTTTATATCAAACTGGAATGAGTTTGCACCAGTAGGTACAGGTTTTTCAAGACATTGCCAATAATTGAAACCTATAGGAATTTTGGGGTGTTTGTATAGTTTTGCTTTAATTTCGTCTCCATAATTAGGTTCGTATTCAACAATTGGCCACAGGATTTCCATTTTTTCAATAACAATTTTACCAGCATCTGGGATAATATCAACAGTTCCATCTTCTTTCAGTTTAGGCATTCTGTAAACAGAAACATCATCATTAGAATTTCGAATGAATGTGATCTTGTACCCACCTTTCCAGAAGATTTCATTACAATCCCTCATAAACCCAAACAAATATCGTAGTGGATAGACAATTTCATTAGGCTCATCTGCCCTAAAATATTTACCTTTTTCTATCCCTGCTAGTTGCAAGTACGATGATTCCGATCCTGAGCTAAGCAGTGCATGCATCATAGTTGAAGTGATGCCAGGATTGTCATTACTTTCAATTATATTGCCATGCTTAGATATCTCTACTCTGGAGAACTTGAATGGGAAGAAATTCTCACAAAGGTCAATAGTTGAAGTTTTTTCATAACCTGAATTTGTATCTATTTTAGTTAGCTTATACTGTTGGTATACGTAGGCCTCATTCGGATGCGAAAATGCATCACCAACAGGAATATCAAACTCAATACGTTTGTTGTATTCATTCAAATTGTTTTTTGTCTGGTCGTTAGGTGGAAACGACTGACGATCATAGCTTTCAATTTTTTGTAGATTCATTTATTATATAGAAAAATAATATTTTTTTTAAACTACTACACTTTTCTTATCAACCCAAGAATTATGACTACTGTCAAAACCTAACCATTTAACTAGCACCTTATTTCCTTTCCTTTGTAAAATTTTCTCTACTAAATAGTCTCGATCATATTTGGTCTTAAGCAGCTCTGGCTCATAAAATATACCCTTAATGGATTCACTTTTCAAGTCTTTTATTCTGTAGGTTATGGGGTTTGTGTACAATACTTCACATAAGTCAAATACTTCAGTGGACCAGTTTGGTGTATACCCCTTTTCAAACAAACTTTTACTCTTACTTATGAGTACTTTATCTCCTATAGCAAACCTTGGTTTAGCCATTTTTCTTTCCCCACCATACATGTTGATTAGAATAGACCCTTCATTCTTTGCACTTACATTGGTAGGTTTCATTCCGATTATGCTGTGAACAGTGTTATTGTATTCACTTATTAATTTAGGTAATATATCAACCCATTTATAACTTCCCTGCACAGTAAATATCTTCCACATTTTCTCCTTCAATGTTCTATTAAATCTATCTACAACACTGGCTTTTTTTCCACTGTATGTTGAGTAGTGAGTTATGTTATTATTCACCATTAATGTGTATGTATACACAATGTATGTGTGTGTGTGTACACACGTCATCTAGAACGTTATTCATGGAAAGGGCGAGTAAACCAATTCCCAGATACGTCCGTCATTTAGTACTCAGTGGTCGCTCGCCTATAGTACAGGATGTATGTGTGTGTGTGCACACGTCATCTAGAACGTCATTCATGGAAAGGGCGAGTAAAAAAACTCCCAG